>CM075806.1:72339334-72939334 GCA_037975025.1 Excoecaria agallocha | reverse complement strand
TGTAATTCTTATATATTTACTAAACTTGCAAGATTTTCTATGATATTTTTCATATTAATATAATTTGAATTTCTGATCTTTATTTGTTGTTTTTTTTTGTTTTAATAATTTAAGATCTAAAATTATTAATCTTAAATTTGATTTTCATACTTATCCAAATTTTATTTATGTTTTTGTATATTTATTATTCATTTTAACTAAAATTAAATACAATTTAAATTTTTATTATGAAAATTTGTCTTTTTTAAATGTAAGTTGTTTGTTGAATGAGAGATGTCTTCTTGTGTAAAATGTGCTGTATAATTATTTTCTACAAACAACATATTAATTAAATTTTTCATTAAAATAAAATTATTTGTGATACTATTACAATTATCCTCGTACAAATTCAAAAATATTTTATAGTAATTTTATTAGTTTTATATATTTATGTCGTTTAAAATTTTACATATATATGTTACATGTGTATTTTTTACATTATTGATAAAAATTTAATTTGCATGAAAAGAAATCTGGCTTTGCATAAATAGAATTTAAAAAAATAAATAAATAAATAAACGGAATCAGGAACGTAAGGAGTAGGGCAGCGAAAGGGAATAGTACAATGGTAACAGAGTGTCGGCGGAGGGGGCAGATATCAAATCACAAACTTGATTTTATTGTCCTGTCACTGAGAAATTGCTGCAAAATTTGTTTCTTTTAAGCTGTTTTTCAGGAATTGGGTCTATCCTATCCATCACAAAATTTTGACATTTTGGCCCTTCATATCATTCCATGTGCCCAACCTCCAATTTCAATCTACATTTCCATTCCATGCTTCCTCGGCCAGCGTACGTACTAGGTTACTTATGCTGTTTTTTTATCATTACATAATCAAAATCACCAAATTTTGTCAGGGACAATCAAGGTATTATCAACTATTTATGGGGATTTCGACTTTTTAAATTATCCCATTCTTTTTCTTATTGATCCACTGCATTATCTGAATGAAATATTGTTAGAAAATTTGTTAAAATTTTAGAATTTAGAAAATGCATGCGAAATGTGTGAAAGATTTCAATATTACATTTATATGCCTTAGTTGGAATGAACAACCGTACGTAAGGATTTAATGGAAAGTACAGCCCAAACGGGAATGACAAAATAATGCCACAGCTGGAACATGGTTAGGTCTTTCACAAATATGTCACTTCACTTGCGCCCAATCCATTTAAAATCTCACCCCAAAGATTTACTAGACCATACCAAAATATATTTTTTTAATGAATAAATAAGTATATAAAAAAACAATTAGAATGGAGGATTAGTTATGGAAGAAAATAAGAAAAAAAAAAGGTGGGGACCAAAGCAGGCAAAGGCTGAATGTGCAAAAGCAGGCCTGTTGGTTTTATGACCGTAGCTATTATACATAAAAATGGGGGGTGTAAAAGTGGAGATGGAAGCACAGCCCAGGCTTCAAACTTGTAAGTGGGTCTGATTATTTTAAAAGATCAATTCATTCATTCAAGTTGCAAAGTGGGTTACTGTAGTATATTTATTATTATTATCATTTTGAAACTTCACCTTCACATTACCTATAACAAAAGCCTGCAAATCTGCAATGCCAAATTATAAGCAAACCTTTTAGTAAATTTTTGACCGGATAGCTAAAAGTAAAAGAGACAGGGCTCTCTTAAGGTTTGTGGCCGGAGATTTCAAGCATGCCGGTAGTTGTGTTTCATCTTAAAGGCAAGCTGGCATGTCTGTTTACTGGTATTTTTAGAAAGCAACCCATGTCTAGGCCCCTCTAAGTAGCCACCCTTTCCAAGATATTTTTTTTCATAGTTTTTCGTGCCATAGAAAAAAAAAATCCAAGATTTCGTTCGGAAGAGAGAAAAAGGCAGTTAGCTAATGGTCATTCACTCCTTACCCAACGTCTCCACTTGGACCAGACATAATCCTGTTATGGGTCCCCTTTCCCTAGTTTTGTTTTCAAACTCTAAGCCTCGGAAACGTTAAACCCTTTTAGCTTGTAAAATTAATTAGGCTGTTAAATATCTCCCAATTTCGAGCTGTAGCCTGTATAGAGTGAGGTATGGTATGTATAAGGCTGTAAATTAGACGCGAAATGAAAATTTTAGTGATGGGTTAAACCTAAAGAAAAAGAAAAAGAGAATTGGGTTGCGAGAAACGCAGAGGGTGTACTGTATGGTCACCAAATGCCCAAGGTGGCCAACCGTTGAACATGCATACCCACTTTAGCCACTTGGCAGGCAGCCTTTCTTTAGTCCCCGCCCCGCGCCTATTCGTATCTACAATTTTATTTCACATGTATTGTAAATATCTTAAAACAATAACCCAGAATATTAAAGACGACAACTTTTTACATATATAATATAAATATATTTGCTTTGCAAGATTAGTTAAAATCTGCACACAAGGGGAGAAAATACTTAAGACTAAATAAATAATAATAAAAAAGAAGAAGAAGAAGAAGAAGAAGAAGAAGAAGGAGAAGAAGCAACACTAGAATGCAACCCAAAACTCCACTCGGAATTTACCCCAAAAATTTAAAAAAAAAAAAAAAACTCCATACTCAAATTTTCAAGCTTTAAACCCTTCATAGTACTTATCTACGTCCCATAAGCAAGACCCGAAATCTTCATCTAAATGGACACAAATGTCTTCAAGATTATCATCTCTTAAGAGACTATCTGGTATACTACATTCTTCAAAAAAGATTGGAGTTTGATTCTCCAAATCAAGAAAGCCTTCAAAGCAGCAACCATCTCCAGATAAACTATCATCCGCATCTTCCCTAAAAGGACTCCAATCTTTTTGTTTGCTTTCCTGATCTGATCTCTGCCTATTCGCAATACCTTTCGCTTCAGTCCCACCTCCTTCAGTCACACCTCCTTCAGTGTATTGGAATCTAAGAACAGAGGTGGGGGAACTGAGACTGGGAGACTCCTTACCGGAATCGTACCCTGAAATTGCAGCAATATTAACATCTGGCGGCGGGATTCTCGCCGGCGGTTTCAAGAAATTGGTGGGAGCATCAGGACCTTTAATCTTAATGGCAGCCTCATCATAGACCATAGCAGCTTCCTCTGCCGTATCGAATGTCCCTAACCATATTCTGGTTTTTTTAATTGGGTCCCTAATTTCAGCTGCAAATCTTCCCCAAGGTCGTTGTCGAACACCTCTATATCTCTTCCCCTCTGGATAATAATCTTGATTTCTTGTGGTTTTTTTCTGCTGTTGCGATCTGTTAATCCCTGATTTCGCTACTGCTCTTTCGTTTGCCTTATCGGCTGCATATTTCACCCAATCTTTGAGTTTAATGACATTTATATGTTTCTTGACTCGCTGTTGATGGTGATTTCGGCTGATTCGGTGGTGGTCATTCTCATCGCTTGATGAGTCCGTGGCATCTCCGTCGGTGACAGAAATTCGGACAATTCTGGTTCCATTTGACTCGTTCCTTTTGCCTCTCACTAGTTTGCTAGTAAAAGTTTCGTGCTCAGTGTACTTCACTGAAAAACGTTTCATCTCCATTTCCGCTTGCTAACGAGAAGATAACATTAAATATGACAAACAAGAAGCTCAAAATAACACTATAAATTAATATCCGATAGATTGAAAAGGGAAAAAAATACAGTGAGAGAATTTGGAAATTGAAAATGGGAAGGCAGAGAGAGTGAGATAAGAGAGAGAAGGGAGAGGAATGAGGAAGGAGGAGCATTCAGTTGCAGGAAGGAAGAGTCAAAAAGCCAAGAATCACTATTTTATAGGAGGATCCTACATGGATTAAATCGCTTTATTATTATTATTTTTTATTTGAAACCATCAGTATTAGAAATGTATAGTTTAAAAAAAAACTATAATTACCTGTAAAATTTAAATTTTATTTATTTATTATTTTTAAATTTTTAATATAATTTAATTTATTTTTTTAATAAAATTAAAATTAATCAAATTTAATTTTAATTATATAATTTAATATTAAATTTAAATTTATTTATTATTTTTTAATTTTAATAAAAATGATTAATAAGAAAAATTTATTTATTATTTTTTAATTTTAATAAAAATAATAAAAGTTACTAATAAAAAAATATGGAGAAAGTAGTAATTTAAGAAAGTATGAAATCTAATTAGTTTGTTAATTGCGTTAATTTTAAAATTACGAAATCCTTAATAGAACCCAAGATTCCGCCCGACCACCGTAGAGATCTCAAACGATACGCCGCGTCACAGATTAAGACGGTTGATTCTCGACACGTGGCAGTACTTGCCCGCTAAAAGTGCTCTCGGCTTGGTCCCCAAGAAAATGTTTCTTTTCGCTACGCAAGTTGGAAACTTTCCTTAATCTTAATCCCCTAAGCAATACCCAAATTCTATGAACTTGGTTAGTTAATACTCTGCTATTAACATGATAATGACACTTAGTTTGTCAGTCGTTAGGAATAGCAATCTCACAGCCTTGTCGAACTAACACTTTCTCTCATAGAAATCAGGCCTGTTATGTTACGAATGTTGGTGATATCATTTGGTCACAGACATGTCAGTATGGTTTTTTTGACCAGATCGAGGATTAAGGTCAAGAGTTTTAAATTTGGTGAAGTACAAATTATGTTAATATTATTGTTAATCCAATATAATGCTTTTGCTTGCCTATCAAGCATCCATCGTTATATTTGTCTACTTAAATTATTATTTTTGAACCCAACAGGTCTGTTCACTTGCTAAAATGAGTCTCTTTTTCACCTGTTCCCAACTTCCCATCAATATTAAATTCCACAAGTGTTGACCAGGAAATCTAATTAATTATTATCATAATTTTTATTTTTTAAGAAAGTCAATAGGAATGCCGCTTACTTCCCTATTCTTGCAATTTAAAAAGGAAAAAATATATGAAAAATAATTTTTAATTAAAATTAATCATCGTGATATTTTTGAAACAAAATGTGGAGAAGTAGAATAGGGGTAGAGTTGGGAGAAAAACTTGAGCATGAAGCATGGACAAGACATTCGCCGATGATATACTTGAAAGCGGTAGGTGAGAAGGAAAGACCTTCTCATTTGTTTTCCTGTCAGTTGCTCATTTCCTTCACGTGACCTTTACTTATTTCTCCTTATTATTATTATTTTTTTAATCTATATCCTATTTCTTTTTTCACGGAAACAAATTTTCAAGCCTTAACGGATAGCATACATACAGAATGCGATAGGCATAACATATGAATTGTAAGAATATCGTATACATTATTTACCGGGGATCCACCCTCGGTGCATTACTGTACTGGAGATCTTTCAAATTTCAATTTGATTGATTTCCCACAGCTGCCCTAACCCTTCGTATAACTTTGGGACAACACTAGAATATTTAATTTCAAAGCTCCATAAATTCTAAAACTCACGAATAATTTTAAATATACATTGGCACTTGCAGTATTTAACACGGTTCTGATCAACAAAAATCAATGATCGTCAAAGAATGTAGGCGAAGGATCGATATACACAGTGGTGGATTAGATAATGATGATATAAATCAACTTTAAACCTGGGCTATAATTGCTGTCGTCCTCGAGGGCCATAGCTCCATGCACAAACGTAAACCAAATTACTGAGTCGGCCTGTGATTCTTCCTGCAGAAGTTTCATACGTTCTTTCTAAATGTTAATGACAACACAAGAGAAACAAAAATCCAGCATATTATAGAGTATCATTAATCAATACTGATGAAGAAGTCTGATCTCCTACATTAATAATGCATTCATTTAAATCTTCACCACATATTATATTAAACAAATGGTACACCGAATATCAAAGACGGATCTTTCCTCAAACGAAGATCAATTTTTATACAAACAACCTACATTATGTTGGACACTTTATAAATTTATTATCAACTTGTTTGAAATTGGAGCAAAGCCACGAATCATACACCATTTACACATAACAATTATTGCCTGACGTCCTAATCTCCGAACCAAAGGGTGTGTACTAGCCCATGGCATACTTCTGAGTCCAGCTCCTGGCAGTTGCCTCGTACTTGGGCTTGTCTGTCTTGTACATATGAGCAATTTCTGGCACAAGAGGATCATCTGGGTTTGGGTCCGTTAAGAGGGAACATATGGAGAGCAACACCTGGAAAACAAAAACAATAACCCTTCCCACCAACTTAAAAACAGAGATAACAAATGGCTCATCTGTGCAAAAAGGGGCAAATAATTGAGTGAAAATATGTCCAATAAATAACAAAGAACCAGAAGAAGCCCAATGGAAATCTAAAAGGTAAGACCTGAGGAAATTAGTCTAATTCAGTTTGAGGGACGTTCCTCTACCTTGTATACTTTATTTATGTTTTTCTTCTTACTAGAAGAAAAAAAATGATAAGCGATATCAGATGCAAATCCATTTTAATTTGGTTGAATGTATACTATGTGGTTTGGTTAGAAGATCATCCTAGGCGCAACATTTCCGACAGGATAATTGAAATATGTGTCGGGATCATGCCCCCATGAATACAATTTTAGCACCACCAATTCAATCTCAATGGTCTAGAATGCAAAATTCTTATACATGCCACATCAACCATGAAAGTGAGTGCACAATGAATGAACTAAGATCCACTATAGTACTTAGATTGCTTAAGAGAAATGCAAACCCAATTGGAATTAAGGAGTAAAAAGTTGCCAAGAGGTGAGAACCTTAGATATTGTCAGGGCAGGGCTCCACTGCTCTTTTAGAATGTCAAGGCAAATGCTACCATTACTATTGATATTAGGATGAAAAACCTTGGTCCGGAATGCAACCTGCAAGCAGCAGAGAGATCAGAAAACATCTGTTAATTCAACGAGAGAATTGATTAATGAAACTAGTATTCAATTTGCAGTGAATCTAGGCAATGATAACTTATAAAAAATACAGATCTTCCTCCATAAAAGCTACATATACCTGACAGCTTAAGTTTCCATCATATCAAGTTCAGGACAACAAATGGTTATAAACAGTGAAGAGGAGAAAGAGAGAAAGAGGAAATGATACAGGATTGCTATAACTTTCAGGTATCTACCAGAGGCATTCATACCACCATGAGCAAGTCAGACAGGCAGATTCAGTAGGACTATTTGATATTGTTCCCTTTAACAGACCAAAGCGACCATACGTCACGTGCAAGGAAAAAGAAAAAGAATGAAGAATCGTGGCATACCTTTGGCGGCTTAAAAGGATAGTCGGGAGGAAAATGAATCGTAACAAGAAATACACCCCCAGCATAAGGACTGTCTGGGGGACCCATTATTGTTGCCTGCCAGTGAAACACGTCTTCAGCAACTGGGCCTGCCAAGGAAAATTCAAGTCTCAGGCATATACCAGAAATGTATCTCCAGATAAAACAGATTATAGCCATTCCTTTTAAAGTTTAACAGACATACCATTAGAAATAAAAAGCCAGAAAAATTTAGCATAACTATGTGATTCAAATCTTGGGGAAAAAAAAGAATTGGAATCCAGTAATCTGATAAGGTCATCCAGTCTTAATTGGCATGGCTTCTAATATACAGCAATTGCAAGGCATGATAACGCAAAGCATAGTGCTGAAATGCAAAGCTTTTGTAAAAGTAAACCTTTCAACCATGTCGTATAATTAATGTGCTGAAGGCATGCAATTTTATGTAGGGCATGCACGGATCCGAAAATTGGCTCATAAGCATCTTTTTTGATGAACCAAATTGAACCCTTCAATAAGTTCAAACACACCATCTTTGAACAATCTCATGCTCCTAGCCTTGGCAAATCAACCTAATAAGCCAAGCACACAAGACCAGGCTGGTTTATAATTGAACTAGAAAAGAAAGGTTCGGGATGTTATTCACTTTTTTGCTTTTTGTGAGATTTCCATTGACCTGTGTAATCCATTTAACCACTATCCCTCATCATATTTAATGCTTATCAGCTTAATCTTTTCTATTGGTTGTCATTATTGGCTAATCCGTTTCCCAAATTCGTTCTTGCCCCTGCAAAACCAGATGCTAGAACTTGAGAACTTTAAAATGTTTTGCATTCACAACAGCATGAAACAACAACTACTAAGAAGGGTAAATCAGTGACTTGTTTTGAGATCACCAAGTCAGAAAATTGGATTCACTTTGGAAGCTTGTAATTGGTGTGTCAATATCAAATCTCTGTGACAGTTTAAGGAGAGATCATTAATGAGAAAACAAATGACAAAACTAAGAAGATATTAAATTCAAGTAGCTTTCGGGGTCCCATCATAAAATACATGCCATCCAAGTTGCTTTCCCATCTTTATTGTCAATGAGTACAATCCAAACATAGTGTATGCTTTTAAAACCAGAAATTGAATGCTTTTAAAACCAATGATTAGTTATTCTCACAAGATAACTGATTTGAATTCACTCTATACTATGAATTTATCAATTGCATAGTTTTGTAGTCAATTTAAAGCCTAGGTAGAAGATTTGAACAAAAAAAAAAAGGCTTAGAGCCAAGGCATATAATTAGATTGACTCATGAGTTCAACCTTTTAGCAATCCATTGACAAGTTGTTCCACTTCCTTGATGGAGCCACTGTACGGACCTGATCTCATAATTAAGGGTCTTAAAAACATTTATTGGATAAAGAGCAAAGCGTGTGGAGAGATTTTTCTTATTTCTTTAGAAAAGAGCCAAACTCAAAAGATGCCTCACACTCGGCACTAAATAGGGAGTTAAAGCACGTCCTGACATGTACATTTTGCTTTCCTTCTCATTTTGACCTTCCACTCCTGAGTTTGTTTGCTCCATTCACACATCAATATTTGCCCAACTAACAAGTGTCATTAATTACCGGAAGGTTATTTATCCAAGTAGGTTGATCACAGTTCATTCCAGCAGGACTCTATTACAAACAAATTGGCAAAGCTCAACCAGCTAAGCAATATAATTTAAACAAGTTTTTAACCACAGGCGTATACATAAATGACATCTACAGAGCCCATCCAGGCTCGCCTGTCTAAAACCATCATCCCTAAGATAGATCACACTTCTCAGTATATTATTTGTTCTAATTATTTCAACATCATCTAATAAAAGGCACGCAGAAAATCGTTCGAGAACAAAATTTAACAACGAAGGATACAGAGATTCAATCTTACCAAACAGCCTCACATGTTAAAAATAAAAAAAGGGAAAATCGAGATCGAGCTTGATGAGAATCTTAAACATATGTTTATACACAAATTAGCAAACATATAAATTAGATATAAAAGAGAAAAAAAAAGGTGGACCTACCGGCGCTGCATGAGGTAGGAGGATCCTTCTGGAGATCCTTGAGCTCTTTCAAGATCCGCTTGGAAGCCATGGACAAACCTCGAAAATCGCTTCTTGATTGAGAGAGAAAAATATAGAACAAACTCGACGAAACGACACGCAGAAACGACAGGATACCAAAGAGCTATATTTAAAAAAAAAAAGAAATTAAATAAGGGGAGAAATTTGGATCAGAGGATTAATAATTAATTAATCAAAGGTTTAAAGATGAAAGGGGGCCCTCCTCGGGGAATCCTGTTCTGGACGCTGACAGAGATTTGAGATTGGCGATGAAGACGGTGATTCTTTTATTGCAAATGAAGGGTTGTAATCAATTTTATCAAAAACGGACCGGATAAAGAACGGCTGGAAATTCACGATTCGATAGGTTTGATTTTTTCTATTTTTAAAATATTATCAATTATTATATTTTATATATACTATTGAATTAAAATTAAAAAAATATTCATCAAATATTAAATATATGTCACAAATATTATAATAATAAATTACAAAATATAATTTCAATTTTATTATTATAAGTAATTAATTATGAATTTTTGAATATCATATATTAGAAATATAAAAATACAATCATATCATGAAAAAAATTTTTATTTAGATTGAGTACTAATGAAGCAAACACATAAAATATTAACCTTGCATATATAAGTATAATTATATTTAATTACAATAAATCCAAATAGATAATAAATATATTAAATTATTAAGTAACATCTTTAAAATTTAAAATACTAATTTTTTAAATAAATAAATAATAAAAATTATATATATATATATATATGTCACTTAATAATTTAATATATTTATTATCTATTTAGTTTATTGTATATATATATATTTTTTTTTATTACAATGAACCAAATAGATAATAAGTATGTTAAATTATTAAGTGATATATTTAAAATTTAAAATATTAATTTTTTTAAATAAATAAATAATAAAAATTTAAATATATATATATATATGTTACTTAATAATTTAATATACTTATTATCTATTTGATTCATTGTAATATATATACATATATAATGAACCAAATAGATAATAAGTATGTTAAATTATTAAGTGATATTTTTAGAATTTAAAATACTAATTTTTTTAAATAAATAAATAATAAAAATTTAAAATATATATATGATTACAATGAACTAAATATATAATAAGTATATTGAATTATTAAGTGAAATATTTAGAATTTAAAATATTAATTTTTTTAAATAAATAAATAATAAATATATATATGTGTGTGTGTGTGAAAATATATAAAAAATTATTATTTTTTATATTTTTTAGTCAAAAATTCGATTTTATTCAGTTTTTTAGTTTAATCTAATTTTTCGGTTCAATCAGATTTGTTGTCAATCCAGCTTTGAATAATTAAATCAACCTGTTGATCTATCAATTCTTGATTAAATCGGTTCAATCGATCGGTCCGATTTTAGTAACATTGGTTGTAATTTGTTTTATTGAACGCCGGATTGGACCTTCTGTAGGACCCACTTGATATCCCAGCAGCCGATTCCGGATAATTTGTGGGTTGGGCTTGACCCGGCCTTTGATTCCTCTTATTGCAAGTTTATGTTCTTCCACAGTTTAATTTTTCATATTTAAATATATAAAGCAGGGTGCAGATGGCAGCTGGTTGTTCGGGCTTAGGTTGGCTTATTGGACTTATGGGCTCAACGGATCATGGGATCTGAAATAGAATCGAACGCCGAAGAACGATCGAACTGAACGAGAATCATGCTCCAATAATTAAATCAGTTAATCCCAATGAAATGAGTTAGGGAGAGATAATTGAGAGACGTGAGAAAGCGATAGTGAATACTTGAGTCTTTGCTCAACATCAACATTAATTGATATTTTTATCGTTTGAATTCTTCTACTCAAATTTTTTTTACAATTATCTATTATCATTTGACGATACAATATGAATAAATTCAAAAAATTCATCCCAAATACGATTCGATTTTATCAAATCATAATTTTTTAAAATTTTGTAAGGACGATCCGATCGGATATAACCGGTCCATCTTTTGTGACTTGTGGGCTTTCCAGAATTTAGTCCTGAATTATAATGAATATTACCACCAATAATTGAAGTGTTGAGAAAAAAAAAATAATCAAATAAAAAAAGGATCAAATCAAATAATAAGGCGTGCAATTGTAATGTGCAATCATCTCTTACTAATTTTTCAACTGACTTTTGTTTAAGAGGTTTATTTTATTATTGTTTTTTAAAAAGATTTTTTCTTATAAATCTGATGCAGGTAAAAGATTTTCTTCTTAATGCAAAAATGATTGACATCATTGGTTTATTACCTTATTTAATTTCATTCTAAAAATATAATTTAGTCAGATTTGATAAGTTCATAAATTATATTCCAATTTTATGCGATCAAACCGATAAGTTCCTTATATTTTAGGAATTTATTTTACTAAATCAGACAATGAGATATTATATTGAAATGGGGAAAAAAATGATATAACTTAACATAAAAGTTAAAAATAAAAAATAAAAAAAGGGCATGTTTGAGGTAATTGCCAGTTTATCATATCCAAGCTGTTAATAAGTTGAGGCATTAAAGCCAAAAAGGTAAACTTAAGAAAGTTGATTAGACGTGAAGGAAAATTGTTGCCTCTACTTTTCCATATGTCAAAGAATTAGGGACGGATGAGCATGAAGCTTTTTTTAATGCGGCTGTCCTTTTCTCCGTGTAGTAGTCGAGTAATGAAAAGATATGAAAGAAGATCCTCCACAAAAACCATTTCGGACATGAAAATGAAATTGGATCTGCTCATTGGTGAAATAGTTAATTACCAAGCAAATGTATTAAATTATGGGATTTTTGTATGATATCAACACACCCAAAAGGATATTTTAGTGCTTAACGCTGATTTTAATGTATATACATAACACATTCTCAATATATATATATATATATATATATACAGTTATTTCAGGAGCATATTTATAAGCAAGAATAACTAAAATTAAAACGTTAAAGTGAACAAGTTCATGTATAAAGAAGTTTGAGAGGTAAACTGTTAAAAAATGATGCAAGTCATTCAGCTCGTTCAAGTTAATTCATATAATTTATTTTAAAATTTTTAAAAAATATGAATAAATTATACATTATTATATAATTCAACAATCTAACCAATTATTTTTAAAAATACAAATCCAAATATCATATCAAATTTGATTATATATTGTCTCGATTGGAATGAAATATTTGAGGATTCAATGTTTGGCTTTTTGGCATGATTGCTAAATTTATTTAATCAATCCATCCCTTCAATTCGTTATTTTTTAAAATTTAAAATAAAATTTATTACATTTATTCTAAATTTACTTTTATTATATTGTCAATAAAATATTTGATAATTTCATTAATATCTCATTTGGTTTTACACTTCATTATTTTTATTTTTTTGAAACTCTTGTTTGCATAATAGAGTGATGTTGAAAAGGTAAATATTTTAATTTAATTTATTGAATACATTTTTTTTTTCAACCTAAGCAAAATCGATAACTAATTTAATTTTTCAGAATTATATAATAAGTGATAAATTGATAGTACTGAGCAAATAATGTCTTGGGTCATGGCTTGGCAAAATTAAAGAATGTGATGTAGTTACGAGTTGGTCATTATTTTAGAAGTTTAAATTCTGCAATAATTCAGAAATAGTTTAGCAATTTTGATTTGAAAATCTTAATTAATTCATAATAATAATGGAACCATCTTTCACCAATCAACGATTCTGCGGCAGATATATGCATTAGTTAGGAGAAAATTTTCAATCATTCGCCCAAAGAAGGTATCACATCTCCCTCTTGCGTTCTATCCTTTACTTAACGATGCAGCCTATTAGAAAAACCCGCAAGTTATTGTTTTCTCCCATCTTAACGAAACATACATACTACTCAGTTTAAGTTTCATTTTATTCATTTTTTTTTTCTTTTTACGAAATTGAAAAGAAAAAAAAAACAATAATGTTCGAGAGAAAATAAAATAATAATGCAAGAATGGGCAGGCAGACAATCCGTGAGGAATCCAAAGAGGCCCACCTGAAGAAGAAGGAGATTCTTGAATGTAGTAAAAGATTATTTGGACATGCAACAAATAAACCAATAATTAAAATTATGTACCTTTTATACCTTCGTGGATCTCCATTCACTATTCCCCCCTTCCCCTCTTTCAAGTAAAGAATATCGTAGAGTAAATATTACAATTTTAAAAAGGAAAGAACCAAATAAAAACAAAACTAGCATCAAGTACCATATGGGCACAAATGTTTGCTGTAAATAGTATCATCAATTCAATATTATTGTATCACCATTGATCAATCCTCCTTTCTATACCATCAACCTCCATGAAAAAATAAATAATTATATGTCAATGTATTGTGACCCTGCACACAAAGCAGCAATCAAAAGCCAGATTAATTAGTGGTCATGATCACTAAATCCTACTAAAATTTTCACACAAACTCAAAGAAATTTCTCAATTCGCGAATCAATTCATAAAAATTGTGATTGATGTAATTAGAAGTGAAAGTAATAATACCATCTGAGTGTGCTGATAGTGCATTTGGGCATATCATCACCACCATCGATCTTTTTCAAGGTTAAAGCATCACAGAACACATCCACTGCTAACATTCCTACTTCATACCCAGCAATTCTCAGTCCCACACTGGTCTTCACTCGCAGGTTAACCACCAAATCCTTGCTTTTATACTGCGAACTGAGCCTTGATCCCAAATTATCATCCACCAGCTCGTTATTCACACGCGTCTCGATCTTTAGACTAGTCTTGTTCTTCGCACCCTGAGTGAAGGCGGGCAGACTCGTCGACCCAAACTCGGTCTCCCCATCTTTGCCTACAGTCAGGTCTATCTGTGACACGCCGTAACGGTACGTTAATTTAGAGTTGGGATTCCTCACCTCCATTCTTGCCAGCGTTACTGCATTTAGATAGGTGCCGTCATCTTTGTTAGCGACGGTGAAGTTTGAGATCTTAAATGACTGGAGATGGAAAGCGGGAATTTTCGGTTCGAACCATATGTAGAAAATACCAGCGAGGATTAAGAAGACAAATAATAAAATAAAGAATAGAATGAAGAAGACGCAACAGCAAATACGACAACAGCTAGGACGTCGTTTTCTTGGTCGGAATGCCGGTGGCAGGACTCCGTTTCGCGGTTGCGGTCTTGGGATTGGTTTCCCCGGCATGGCCGGGTCTCTGTAGCCCGGCGGTTTTTGAAGGACCGGTTTCATTGGCTGTTCAGCCATTTATATATACGATCTGCAGTGTGTAACTACGAATCTCTATGGTTTCGGAAAAACACAAACGAAAGAGGAGGAGAAGGCGATGATTTTGATAAAGAGAATGCACCGCCAAATTCCTAAAATCTAATCGGAATTGAAGAAGAAACGAGAAAATTAAGCGCAGAAATAATGGAATCTGAAAAGGGAAAGAGAGATGCAGGCAATGAGAGATATGAAAATCTGAAATAGGATCCGAGAAAAAATGAGGAATTGATGAATTAAATTATTAAGGAAAAAACAAAAATGACGAGGAGAACATTCTAAAAATGAAGGAGAAGAAGGTAATATTGTCCGTTTATGGAAGCTTGGTAGTGGCAGAAATTCAGTTGGACTTGGCCAGATTCACGCGCGGCCTCCTCATGCTGACGTGGCGAGCGCCACTTATTTACTATACTGCATACAATACAAGTACTTAGAGTTTCTTTTTCACTTTTATTTAACCATCAAATCTTCTATTTTTGCATGCTTTTACTAACAAGATAACCCAAAAATAGGGATCTCGAATGAGAATTCACTCTAATAAAATAAAAATTAATTATTCAAATAATAATAAAACACTTAACGTAAGTTACAAATATAGAATTTCACTGTTTTTTAAATATTTATTTTGGATTAACAGCGAAATGCTAATTTTAACAACGGTTGAATATAAATTTTGTTTTGGTTTATTGGATGACTATTTTTGGGTAGTAATAGTACTTATGGTTTCGCCGGTCCATCACAAGGAGACATATTAATCACCAGCCACCAACGTCCAGGTCCAACGGTCTACCAGAAATTTATCACCTTATCACAGCACTGCGGCATTACGTTTGCCGCCATTGTAGAGCTTGATTCACAAGCTTTATTTAACTGACAACCTAGTTAAATTGCTTATATGTTGACAAGGGATCATCTGGAATTTCTTTGGACTAAGGATTAATTGTAGTCTGATGCAGTTTGCTGTTAATTGTGGATGTATCATATATTAATTAGTCTTTAATTTTGTTATAAATTACATTAAATTATGTTTTTATAACTCTATATCAAGTTTCTTTGAATCATAAATCTCTATGCTTCCTGTTAATTGTTAATTATTTTCTTTTCCCGATTCTGCTTTTTATTTACTTTGATTCGTTGCCAATAGAATCTGTGCAAGATGGTACAACTTGTTCGGCATTATATTTGGTTTGTAATGTATGTATTGTAATATTTATTATATTTTACAACTATGAAGTTTGAACAATTGCAATACTTTTTTTTATGATTTACACATTTTATTATATTTGCAATATGTTGAATTATTTTAATGATTAATAGAAAATTATTGGTTAAATAATTTAAAAACTTGACTGTTTAACCCATATTATTGAAATAATTAACGGTTAATACATTTAAAAATTCAATAATATTAAACTGATTAATAAAATATGTAAAAAGTTCTACCTGTATACGCTTTTTACCTCAATGTGCTGAAACGTTCATAGGAGATGCATTGTTATTTTTTAAATAGAAAGTACATAATTAATTAATTATAACAAAAAGAAAAGCATAATAAGGGTAAGATAGTAAAGAGACGAAAGAAGGAGAGCCACTGAAAACGGGGTGAGCTGTAATATAGAGGAAGCGTCCAAAGGAGGAGTTGAAGGCTGCAGCTGTTTTCGGACACGACATTGTTTAAGAAGCAGAGAGCGGCGACGGCGTTAACATTGGATCCTTAAAATAACCGTCCTCTTCTACGCAAAAATTGGGCGTTAAGACGAGAGTTGGTTGGGCAGGTGAGGGGAGGGGAGGGGAGGCGCATGAGTGGCAAATTTTGTGCATATTTCTTCAGTTAGATGATTTGTCGCTTTCCTAGGATGAAATGAGTTGGAACCCATTCTTAATTTCATTACTATATAGTAAGAAAATGCCAATATAATTTGTTTCATATACTATATGTATAATCCTAATATTTAACTTTTAATTAAAATAATTTGTTTCAGATCCAATCATGATTGACCAACATAATTACTCATCTTTATTAATTATTATTAACTTTTAATTAACATTAATGGCTCAATTAATTTAATATAATTTAACTATCACTTCCTCCATCCCACAATATATTATATTAACTATAAGGTAGAACAAACTAAAATGGAAAATAAGCCTATAAAAATATAACTTTCATTTTGCCTTGGCAAACTCTCGCAAACACTTTTTTTTTTTTCCTTTTCTACACTAATTTGAACATTAGAATCTCTCCTACCCCTACACCACTAGTACTTGCCCTTTTTAGGCGAACACAATTCTATTTAGGTACAATCACTCACCGAATCAAATTTCATGGAAATAAATAACAAAAATAAATACTTTTTTTTCACTCAAATTATATATTACAAGTAAAAAATATATAATTTGTCACTCTTGAATTCTAACAAAAATATTAAATAATTAAAAGTGACTGATAAAAAAAACGGATGAAGTAACATATTAAATAATTTTTTTTATATATTTTTTATATTTTCCTTTAACGGAACTTTGATTTGTTGAAAAAAGTGAACACGCCATGGTCAAAAGGAGAAATTTCAGATAAAACAAGAGCAAATCACAGTTGCAGTAGAACTAGTGTTCTCCAAAAACAGGAAAAGAGAGAGAGAGTTGATGCAAGAACAGTTCATGGATATGGCACGCCTGATAACTACAAGCTGATTTAATTCTTCACAAGAGATCAAATTGTTCGCTACAAAAACTCGAAGGCACAACAGATAGCTCCAAACGACCTGTCCATTCCTCACCTGGCTTCAACGTGATAGGCTTCTCTATTGCTGCCCCATCCACGCATAGCATATGCGTATACTCCTCATCCCCAAAATCCGCCATTGCTTTTGACTTCTTCTCCCATGGATTCCACACCACTGTTTGTTCACATCCACAAACACCATGAAACAATCACAAAAGATTGGCAGAGAAATGCAACGAATTGTTACGCCTACCACTTGTACATGAAAAGCTTACCGGCATCTGGCAATCCTTCCTTTCGTATCACAAAAGTTCGTTTCTTTTCATGGTCAAGGACTGCAATTACATTAGGAGAACCAAGATAAACTCGATCTACCTGCCACAGAAATCAGATCGTAAATGATCAAGTGTAAATAGCTTTATTCACATTATGACATTGCTGAAGTCATACCAAAGATGTACCTCGGATTCAAAAGTTATGGCATCTCCTTGTTCTGTGAATCTCTCTCTCCGGCATAGATTGTCTAGGTAGTCAAGTGTCTCCAACCCTTCTATTCTCACTTCACTGAGGTTAAATTACAGCATGAATATATCTATCAGGAAAGGCTCATCATGTCAGCAGCTTTAAAGAATTTATGATTTTTGGCTCTGATTGTTGGTTCACTTCCTCGTACACGAATTGATAGATATAATAAAACAAGATTTTGCTTCTAAAAATCTGAAGCTTGCCATATTCTCAAAAGCCTAATTACCCATTTGGGTGTCATTTCAAGATCAAAAAACAATCCATACCTTATGTCAGAAACCAATAAGTATGTGTGGTATGCAAATGAAAAGCTAAACGGTTTTCCATTGATGTTCCGAATTCTGGATATCAGTGCCAGGTCTCCATTTTTTCCAAGTGCCACCCTAAGACGAAACTCGAAACTGGGATAAAGAAAGAAAATAAATTAGGTTCCAGGGCACAAACAAAGTTCAGAGTTTATTTAGTTATTCAGAGATAAACTTTTTCTTTTAAACATCAAAAAGAAATTTGAAAGTATTCAAGCTCATACTTATGGGGCCAACATTTCAAGTCTTCTTCAGATGGTTTAAGCAATAGGTCAATAAATGATTTGCCATCAGAACCACGAGGGGACAAAGGAGGAGGATTCTCATCAACAGTCCAAATCTTGTTCCTAGCAAAACCATGCTGCTCTAGCGATCCGCAGTTTCCAAACTTCATGAGGATTTAGATGACGAGTATAAGCAAGATATGCCCTGGAAAACTGTTGGTGCATATAGAAGATAATGATCAAATATACCTGAGGGAAACAGATAGGGATACCTCCCCTCATTGCTTTTGGGGGCTTGAAAATAGCCTGCAATCAAAGAAACATCACATAGTAAATCAGCTTAGGTAAATTTTTACTGATCAGATCACACATCCTAAAACCTGATTCACAACCTAATAGAATTTAAAAATTAGTTAATTGTTGGTGAAATTTAAAAATAGGAAAAAAGGGACCTTAGCTACTCCATTATCCTACAATTAACAGCTTAATTGGCATCAACCAGATTATGCATGTGTTGAAGAAAACATATATTTTGCAAGAAGATTCATGTTCTGCTAACATTTGACTGGAAACAGGACCCCAGGTCCTTATCGTTGAAGCATAACTTTCCAACAAAAGGTCATAGAATCAAAACGAAGACATTTACCTAACTAAAAGATTCCATAGCAAGAGCAATACCTAATTAAACATTACTGCAAGTACAAGTCTAAAAGATTTTAGAAAACAGAACACCTTACTACTGGTGAATAATAGTTCTTCTCCATGTTCAGTCCTCCATGAAACTACTTGTCCTCCGTGCAGGCTCACCTATTATCACAAAATCAGAAATTATCAGCCCCAAGAAATAGGGAAAAAAAAAAAGCTGATTATTGATTTATTTCTCCTATAAAGCCACGCCAGAAAAGAAAAATAGAAAGAAATGAAGAGAAAACTCACCCTGGCAGAAGCCCCTTGTGGGTTTAGAAGCACAAACTGTTCAATACCATTCCAGTCCTTTGTGGTCTCCATGGCTGCCTTATGATCCCACACAGCTGCAGGAGGCCCCATTTTTCAATTTTTGAAGAAAAAGAGGAAATTTCTAAAATTCTCACTCACAATTTGCAACCCGAATAGACTCCTAATTTCTCAACCAAACTACACTCTTTAACAATCTTCTACCATCTAATTAATCCCTCCCCCGAATCACTAACAATGGCAAGACATCAATACTAAAAAAATTAAACAAGAAATCTCAAAGCACATCCTAAGAGGCACATCAAAAATCCAATCGCTGTCATGATATAGTAAGAGAGGTGCTCTCGAAGAAAAAGGAAACCTGGTGCTCAATCAAACTGAGAGACCCAGAAAGTAAAAACATTTGGCAACTGCATAGGCTCACACCTTACACCTAACCTTCAATTTGATAGAGAAATCACCAGAAACTTGTCACATTTCATCAGAAGAAGACAATCAGACGATAAGACCGTGAAATGAAATAATACCTTTTTAAATATTCTGTCCAAAGTTTTAAACTTTACCATCATCAATGAAAAGAAAAACAAAAGACAAAAAATAAGAAATCTAGTTCATAATTTACAGGATCCAGAAAATAAGTTAAACCCACAAAAATTTACTCTGTTTCCTAGGTATATCTATAGTAATTACTGTTAACTGCGTTATGAGTGAAATTATGACAAAGCCCACTTGGTAACAGCAAAAACCAGAATGGAAAATGGTCATAATTTCAAACAATAAATATACTGTTGAAGGCGTTTTCAATTGTAGTAATAAATTAGAAACATGAAACCAAAATTTAGATGGCACCCGCTAAAGAACCAACGAAGCTAAATACATTCACAACTTAGAAAGGGGGTGCAAAAGCAAAAAGACAACAAATTCCTGGCTGAAATCTGATACCCACAAACAAAAAAAAAATGGCATTCTAAAAGGAGGAAGAAAATGCAAAATAAATCAAAAAGGAAAGCAGGCAAAGAGGTAAGATTGTGGAAGCAGGAGAAGAAAAATATTAAAAGAAGAAGTTGCAGAGATCTAGGACAAGGAAGTGGAGATACGAGAAGTACACGTACCCTATACAAACGGCCAAATTTTAAAATACAATTAATTAATCTTTTTTTTTTTACAGAAAAAGATAGAGAGGTCGAGTTTTAGACATTCGCTGGATAAGATTAATAGTATATCATTAGCTTTACAAATGTGGACCGTCAGCAACCGTGGGCTTACGTATTTTCCAGATTTGTGAGCTCTACGTTTGATCCATCATCTTCATAAAGTTTTCAGGCCTTTTTTTAAAAAAAAAATTTCAGCTTTCATTATTGCATAAAGTCCTTTCAAGGTTTACAACATCAAAATTGAAAATTACTTAGAAATTTATTTGAACACATCACTACAATTGGGTAACTTGGTCACTAAACCACGTCTTTGTATCTGCTACAGTTCTAAAATTGCTGAGTCCAATTACTTTTCATAATCATCATCATCAACATCAACAACCTTATTGTAAAGTTTTCTGGCCTTGACTATTGACTTTCCTTTTATTTTTTCTAAAGCAAAAGATATCGTATGTGCCACTTAATTCTACAAACGAGTGCACTCTAGATTTTCGATCCAAGAAATATTTGATTTTATTAAAAAAAAAAGGGAATGATTCGAAGAATCTTCATTGTGGGCTCAATTTATCCGAAGCCAATCTATATAAATTGTGAGAAGAATGGGCTGCAAGTCCACAAGACTCTTTTTCAGATAGAATGGGCACAATCCAATTGTTTTGAAAAAGACTTGAGAATATTTTGTATGTAAATGACATTTTCTTTTTGTTATTAATAAAAACTATTATTATAAATATAAACTAATTGTCAAAAACTATTTATATTACGTAAATTTTGTCCTGAAGGAGTTGATTTAATTTTTTATGCAAACTTAATTATAATAGAAATCACCTCCAAATGTCTAAACGTATATAAAATCCATGTTTAGATTTATTAATTAA
The DNA here is from genome assembly GCA_037975025.1 of Excoecaria agallocha. Classification (NCBI taxonomy): domain Eukaryota; kingdom Viridiplantae; phylum Streptophyta; class Magnoliopsida; order Malpighiales; family Euphorbiaceae; genus Excoecaria; species Excoecaria agallocha. The sequence goes on along the minus strand of CM075806.1, from coordinate 72,917,934 downwards.
TTTCATTCATGAACCTTATCTAAATATTTGTGCCAAATGATGGAAAAACTAAACTTACACAAAAATATCTCAACCTTAAAAAATAACTCTTAAAAGTTATTCTAATCAAAATTAACCATAAAAATATCAAAAATCAAAACTAAAATCCTACTTACAGTAAACTGTCACGTCAGAATACGTTACCAAATCATATAAAATATGTGTCACATGCCGATTCGATATATTGAAATTTGAGTTTGTTTTATACAATTGCAATAATGATGAATCAAATTTATTTCGAATTTATATATTGCTTGTTAAAATCAAATTAATCTGAACACAATAGTAGAGAGTTGGAATGGGAGATCATATAAGCAGGGTGAGAAAGTATCAACTAGATTAATTTACCATACCATTAAAATATCAACTAATTTTAACCAATATTGTTTGTTTCAAGTCTTTTGCCACTTGTTTTCCTTTAGCAAGATTTCAAATTTGAATCTTGTGAATGACGAAAATCAATATTAAAAAAATTTTATCCCTATAATAGATCAACCCGACTTGAACTATGTGTGTATATATATATATATATATAAACTAATTTTAATATGCACATTGAACTTCACGGTTTGGATGTCGTCTCAGCAAGATTCATTGGATGATTAGAAATTATCAACTAGCTTGCACCTCCTTTTCCTATATGTTCTCTCAGTTAGATTCATTTATCATATTCATGTCATTATAATATCAACCAATTTTCCTATACGGTTTAAAGTTAGCGGAATAATTGGACTTATCGGGCGATTCAACTTTCCCTGGCTGCTAAAAGCTGTCGTGGCAGGATCCGAAATCTTAGCTGCTGTCCGTTTTACGGCCCCTCGTATCTTGTTTTTGCCCAAATTTCTATAAAGTTTTATTTCTTACATCTAAGATGGTCATTTTTTCCGTAAGACGTACCAGAGTTGAACGAATGGGAAGAAAAAAATGTAAAGAAGCCACTCTGGAATGCATACATATCATTACATGTCTGCACCAATAAAAATCGCACAAACAATATGCATATTAAGTTCAGCAAGACCTTTCCTAACTACACTGAATCCCTAATTCTCTTCAATTTACATTAACCTTTCACACCCCCAAAGTTTAGATAACAATACACCAGTCCTGACATATGACCAAACTAACTTACATGTGCATTACAAGTCTCGGAGATGGATACCAATTCTTTTTCAGACATTCCATCTCTGAGCTATTTGTCAGAAGCAATTTTGGGCTTATAATATGCCAAAATCACGATTGCATTTTAAGTTTAAGGTGAAAAAAGATTTTAGACAAACTAGTTTCTAAGCTACCCTGCAGCCACAGCATCAGCCCTGGGACTAGTACCCAAGAGCCGATGTAGCTTGGCCCCCGAGTTGGACTTTCTCTCGTACGGTTCACCCTCTTCCGCTGTGTTCCTATCAACATGTGCAGAATTGTTCACTCTTGACAGCAAGTTTTCCGTACTAACAGCTGGGGACCGTTTCTCATCGTTGCTGACATGCAAGATTGTCTGCTGTGTATGTCCTAACTCTGTATTTTTCAGTTTCTCCTGAAATTTGAACCATTCAGAATGCCAACTGGTACATAATGAACTTGGAGAAATATTTGGATGATTGACAAAGAAGGTACAAGGGCGTACCATTAATGCTGCATTTTCAAGCCTCAGTTTCTCCGACTTCTCATTCAATTGATTTATTTCTGATTTAAGTGCCAAATTCTCAGAGTTCAAGGATTCAACTTTACGAGCAAGTTCTTCAGTCTCAGCCTATAAAGGAGGAACACAAAGAATAGCTTCAGACCGCTAATTGATATGCAAGACAGATGAGGTATGACCCAGCAGCAGGTACATATTTCCTCTCACCTGCTTTCTTAGTCTGGACCTTCTTGCAGATTCTCGATTTGATTGCTTCCTCCTTTCCCTTTTTATCTCTCGGTCATTCTAGACAAACCACCAGAATTTACAATAAAATGCTGAGAAAATGTTTGTCCAGAAATAATTCAATCTAGCTCATCCTAAAAGCAGAAAAGTTCATTTGGATTCTAAACAAAAAATAAATAAATAAATAAAGGAGAAGAGGACAGAGTAAATTAGTATAAAGAAACTACCTGTAACCAGGATTCAGCAGGCACAACTTGGCAAGGTTGTGGAACACTAGCAGCATTTGTCTTAGCAGCACTGACCGGAGGATTCCTGAGCTCTAGTGCTGTGCTCATGTTAGCTGAAACCACATGTCCCACTGACTTTCCTGAAACTCCAGCGGAAGTGACAGCTGCACCTAATGCCTTGTCAGAAGATGGAATTGTCTCTCCAGTACCAGCAGAACTGCCTTGTGTCTCAATTTTTCCCTCTCCACCTGTTGATATAATGATGCAGCCTATCTCAACAAGTAGATATTACACAGAATACTAGGAGGAACAAACATTGACACGAGGTGCTACTTTGGCCGCAGTAAATGGAAACTTTTGTCATTGCTCTAACTTATGTAGTTTTCTAAGTTCAATGCACACAGAAGTCACAGAAACTATTCTGCGATTCCAAGGTAAAGATTATCCAGGATAAGAACGGATTCATACCAATAGTTGGTGTCCCCTGACGACTCCTTTTCCTTCCCTGATGAAAGGACAAATATCACATTTAGGGAACTTCTTCAACTCAAATTAATAAATTACCACAGATGCTCATAAGAAGGGAAAATAATTTCCCAGGAGAAAGAGAGGGATAATGAAGTCTCACCGCTGTATTCCCATCACTTCCATCACTGGAAACTTCAGTCTCTCTGCTGTTCACATGGTCAAACAATTAATAGTTAGACTAGCAACCAAACATCCGTAAAAAAGAGCCCATTCAAGTGGGCACCTCTCTAAGGAAAAAGTGAGAAGTCTCCCAGAGTCGAAGTGTTCCACACCTCTGAGACAGCCTGCAGTCCCCACCCTCAGCACTCTCTGCATTACTATTGCCATTGCCTATTGACATTGCAAGTCCATCAAATCCTTTCAACTTCTTCATCAAACCCCGATCTGTATTTTCTGTAGACTTTGTAGGCGTTTCTGCACTTACAGGTGTTACTGCCTGCATTTTTGCAGTAGAGTTATGTCCAGAGCCATTTTATTGAAGCAGGGGAAAACGGACAATTTTCTTTTTCTAATATATATATATAGGTTTTTTCATTTACTTCCTGTACAGATATCAAGCACAGAACTAGATAAGGAAGAGCATGAAAATTGAAAATGACATGTCAAAAACTAGGGTTCACTTACAAGAGTTGATGATGAAACACCAGGAGCATGAGGATGCGATCCCTAGATCAAAGATAACGATATGTCAGAGACCCTCTATTTTAGTACGTTGAAAAAAAACATGAACATATGAAATCATTTACAAGTCAAAACTGCAAAGGAAAGTGAAGCTCGTGTAAGAATCAGTAAGAAGACAGATGACAACCAACACTTACAATTGGAACTGCAGGATGTGCATAAACTCCTCCATGTGAGTAGACTGCCGCATAAGGTGCTCCATAAGGAGTCATCATAGGCTGGATCAATTAAAAAGTTTAGTTTATCTTTAATATCAATTTAGGTTATCAGTTTATCAACAACGGAAAACTCAAAGATGATCACAATCTTAAACGAAAAATGCATCTGCCCTCCAAGAGATGCAAGCAATACCTGTGGTGGACCCCACATATACGGATGAGGAGCATGACCAGATGCCACTGCAGAGTTATAGTATGGTGGAATTGCAACTCGGGGGCCATAATATGCCTAAAGATATCAAAAGTAACAAAAGATCACCATTCACAGTTTATATGAGTGCAGAATGGCATAGCTGAACATTTTTTTTATGATGCTGTACTTGTACAATTGCTAAAGGAGAAAAACAAAGGAAAGAGATGCATGCATAAAGTAGATAACCTGCATGGCGGCCCAATCAGGATAAACATGAATATTGGTCTGATCCTGTCAATTCAAAAGGATTGACCAATACTCAGACATGAATTCCGAAGCTAATTACAGTAAAGCAATTGAATTCAAGGTTTCTCGCACACAATCAGCCAACACTCTATGAAATGCAAAAAATAACATGGACAGAGAGAGCTCTTTATGCGACTGTTTTTTCGAATAAATAAAAGGCAGAAGAAAAGGGAGGGGAAAATATGGCAATCCCAGTTACATAATTCCAAACTTGTTTTTTCATCTTACTGGTGGTGCAGGTGAAAAAGCTTTATCAGGCTTGGAGGACTTTCCCTCTTCAGTGTTTCCCATGATCAAACACTATGAGGAAATCCTCGGTTAATTTGAAGGTGATGCACAATTTTACTATTTCTTGCAGAAAAAAACTGTTGCCTGCACCAAAGGAAGACATGTCAAGGTGGCTTGACAAGCTACGCAAAAGAAGCAAAGAGGAAAAAAAGGCCAAAAGGAAACCATAACTCAGAGATTAATATTAAATCAAGACATATCTTACCATTCAATCTAACCAGAAGGTCGATAAAAAATAATAATAATAAAATTCCAACCACAGCCCATCTTCTTGACTGTGATACATCATGTATTCGGTTGCAGAAGAAATTAAGGTCTGGTTAATATTTAAAACAGCGGACCAAGCAAAACAACGTGAATTAAGACTGCAAGTCCAGTGAAAATACGAGCACACAGTCAAGGAGGTGATTAACGTATACAAGCTTTTAAGAAAGAAGCAAATGAAGTAGTGTTAGACAGAATCACGCATAAAACTTTTCCGGGGAAAAAAAAGGGGGCGGGAGGGGGGCCAGAATTGCTACCAGTTCATCTGATCAAATAGTCCTATTCATATTCACAAACGTATCAATGTCAAGTATGAACCATTTAGTCCAAAGAATTCAAAGATCTAACGCCAAAAACACCTATTTGGGACTTTATAAATTATCTAGCAACTATTTCCGAAATATATGGGTCCAGATTTGATTAGATTAGATTATCTTATCTTAAGATGAGACTACAAAATTAACTAATCAATGAAAATTATAAAATTTGAAGGTTGCTCAAGTTTTCCGCTTCGTTCGTAGATAAGTTTCTCTCAAGTACATAAAAAGCAAAGGAAAGGAGGGAGAATCGGCTGCCCCAGAAATTGGAAATTTCTTGAACGCCGAGGGTATTAACGTCTTTTGGGACAGTAAGAAAGTGAAAAATACAATTGAGCAAGTCACACCAAATACTTATTCCCAGGATAATCCGAGAACTGCAAGACAAAAATACCCCTGAAACGGCCGTTGAACCCCGCCTGAAATACCATACCCTAGTCAATTAACTTAATCTTCTTCTTTTTAACCTTTTCTTTTATCTAATCGACTCTCCAGCTCTTGCAAATTTGAAGAAGGAAAGAACAGAACTCAAAAGCTATGGATAAGTACAGGAAATTGGTAACTCATCAAAAGCTCCAACAAGAAAAGGACTCAAGAGATCCACATAAGTTTCTACTCTGATCCTATTCACTACAAAGAGAAAGTAGAACTAAAAGAAAAATCGATATCCTCCCTCGAGCTGTGAAGAGCTTAAAAAATAAAATAAAAAAAGTGGAGCTTCAGGCATTTTATGTACACAGATATGATATGCGAAAACTCTCGGTACGCTCGCTTTTCCTACATTTTCTCACCAACCAAACGTCTCTTTTCACAATCAAAAACTAAACATAGTTAGCAAATCCGAGACGGAGTCAACGAAAATTCGACATACCTTCGATAACAAAAATCCGAAATCTGCTTCTTTTCTCCCCCTAGAAAATACGTGAACAACTGTTACGGAGACTTCAATGCATAAAATATCGTCAATCCTGCGCTAAAACTTGAATTGCTTCGCAAAACCTTCACAGCTTCTGCATATCTCTCTCTACAAGCGTAGGGGTAAGAGGTGACATCGGTTTTTTTTGTTAAAGTTAATTCTTTTTTTATTTTTCTTTCCCCTGCAGAGAGAGAAAGGGAGGTGTTGAAGAAGAAGAAGGAGAACGGAGCGCCAGGGCAACATCCACGTCACCGGACACGTGTCGTATCGGGAAGAGCGTATATATACAGCGTATATACAGGGGGTGTGGTGGTTGTTGAGCTGGCCCATCGATATTTGCGCTGGCCATTAAATTATTCCAACGTCACCTTTAACCGTACACGTGTTACGTAACGACTCGATCTACGCGTCTCGGGTTAGGGTCCAACCTATTCCACCCGTCGTGTGGCTTACGTGGTCTCTTTTTCTTAAAATAAAACTCGAAATCTTGTACTTATAAAATAAACAAAAAAATAAATAAAATAAAATGAGAAATATTTAACTGAAATGAATTGGTCCTTTGGAATCCAGGACCGGCCACGCACGCACGCATATGCAATGAAAAGGCCAATCGGATGTGACCCTGACTCTTAGTATTAGCCCAACCCATTATGATGTTTTTTCATCTCTGATTTTTTATTCGGTCCTTTAATTTTTATTTTTTATATGTCAATTGCTATTTGCTCGCTCCTCCCCGTATTAGCAAGCAAAGTTGAATTTTATAGCGAAATTAATTTTATCACCTTTTTAAATAATAATTTTATCACTGATGTTTGCAATTTCTAATTTATTACAATTTTTTTGTCAAAATTTATTGCAATTTAAACAATCACATATAAATAAACTTCTACGTAAGATTAATTATTATCATTTGTTGCTTGTTGGAAGGAGGCAAATAGTCATAAAAATTTACAGAATTTTTTTTCCATTCGTATTATTATTATTTTTATGCACACGAGTGGATAAAACTGATGTCCGTACAATGTTTTTTTTTAATTATCAGTGATTAAATTTTGAAATATTTTATCATATTGTTCAATAGTTCATAAAAAAGATAACAAATATATTTTTATATCCAGTATATATTAAAGTAGGCTATCTAAACTATTTACAGCAAATCATCTTTCGGCCAACAGAGCATAACATTTTTGCCAGAGGTAGATAATATCCCGAGCATGAAACCAGAGGGGCCAGGTAACTTAATTAAAGTGATAAAGGTGTCTGGAGTTCAAGTATTGCCAGAAATTGCAGTTAATAATAACCATAATTAAGATAAGATGAAAAGTTATTTAACAAAATAACTAAGATGAACTGTTAGTACCCCAACGATTTTACTTATTTAGGTTTTTAAAACTATGATGTTAAATTAATTATTTATATTTGACTAGTGGCGGGACTAGAAGTCCAATATCCGAAATAATACATATCAATTTACTATATTTTAATATAAAAATAAAATTAAAAAAGTAATACTATATTATAACTATATATTCATTTCATGTAAAATTAATAAAACAAAAAAGACAATTAAACTTTCACAATCTATATAGATGTAATTTTATATTTTGAAATATATATATACAATAATATATTACTTCAATTTAAAATTATAAAAAATAACCATTCCTTTTTTTTAAATGAGAAAATAACCATTATAATCTTGACTTGGTCATTTTAAGGTATTAATAAGACATAACGGAATCTATTCTAAATTATTTATCATATATGGTGTTCTTTTATTGAATTGATTTATGATTTTTTCATGAATCCAATTTAGACAAGTATTTTTAACTGTGTATTTACTTTTAGATTTAATTAAATGTTGACTCATAAATAATTTTATATTTGATAGCCCACTTTATTTTTTACAATTAGTATTAAAACTCTATATGATTAAATATTGAATTAAAGTTTTAGAGGCAGCACCTACAAGAATTTAGAGGATTCACTATCATTTTTAAGCCTCTCCGCCATTGGATTTAACCAGTTATGCCAAAATGTCATTGTATATTCATTGCAATATTATAGAGTTAATACATAATTTTTTTTTCCAAACTATCACATTTTAATATATTATTATTTTAAAATAATCAATTGTCAAATTAGCCTTACATATTTATTTGAATTGCAAGTAATATTTTATATTTGTAAAAATGCCAAATTACACGCTAAATTTATTAAAAAAATTGTCATACTTTCTCTCACTCACTGTTCATGCATCAAAAACATTTGATTTTTTACATGTTTTTTTGTGAAGTATTGTGTGTCCCTTTAAGAATGTCATATAATACTTTTAATAAGTTCATATGAATAATTTGACACTCCATTAATTTAGGAGAGTAATATATTAAAATTGTAATAATTTAGAAAAAAATTTATGTATTATGCGGATATTATAAAGTTTTCATTCTATGTTACTATATAATCTATTTTTATTATATTTGTAAATACTTAATTCTTTAATTTAATGGTGTTTTTATAAAAATAATAAATTTTGAGTATGTAATTTAAAAAGTCACTTTGTCCGTATTAAAATGAAAATTAGATCGAAAAGGCAGCATAACACATTATCAAGAGGTATAACATATAGATTTAGTCATATGTCTTGTGTACAAAATGTCATATTATCTGACAGATTATTAAATCATCGGATCATAATTTTTAATGATTTTATATATGATTTGAATTTGTCGATTGGATTTTTACTTGAACGTGAATAAAGAAATTTTTTTAACAGTATATTTAAAATCGATTTATTTTATGAAAAAATTTGATTTTATTTTATTTTTTAAAAAATTTTAATTTTATTAATATTCAATTATTGTTTCATAAATTGGATGAATATGGATAAAATTAACTCATATATATTCATATGTACTTGGCTCTAAGTTGCTGAGAACCATGCATTTGTCCTTTTATTTTATAACCATGAATATTATTGATTATTTTAAAGTCGTGATTGATTGTGAATGATTGGATTCTAATTGAAATTTAATGAAAGAAAATATTACAAAACAAAAGATAGCCTAGCAGACACAGACACTTTGTTATCTCATAATCTTTAATTTTTTTTCCATAAACAAATTTTCCTTTGGTGTAAATACCCATATATATTTGGTACAGTATCTTAACAAATATGAACTATTAAATTAAAAATAATAATATTTTTATATTTTTATTGAATGACAACTATTTATATTCAATATACTTGGTAATCTAATTTATTGAATTTATAAAATACGGTAAAAGGAATTTTGACAATAAAAAAAAGGGATAAAAGAATAGGGACATAGAAGTAAATTGATGCAATGGCACTCTCTTACTTTTTGCCTACGCAGATGGCACTTCATGTCTGACGCACCACTCGAATATCACGCTGTCCCCAATCCTAACCGTTCATTCCAATTCCCGAAGTCTGATCCCAGCCTTTGATTGAGAATTCGAAAATATAAAATTCCAAAAAGATGTTATTCAAATCAGGCCGCGGGACCCACTTATGACGTCAGTATAAATCCAACGGCTACCATGGGTTCAATCAAGCGGACAGGAGTCCAGCCACGCCACCTAGGAATAAGGGAGCATTTCTGCCAACGAGGCCTGCTTTGGCTTAAAATAGCATCTTGATCTTAACACGTCCTTGGTGATGGTCCCCACTCTTTTATTGGCTTTTTGTCGGTTAGAATGTGGTCCCGAGAATGACGTGTCCCACGCAGGTGGACCGAGAACCGGGTGCGTCCCGCTAGCAACAGATGTTTCGTAGCCAGCTCACTCATCACGTCTCCATGCCTTCTGGAGATCTTAACAGGCTCACGTGTCACTTGACAAATCTCCACGTGGGAGGACTCCACGTGTTCCATTGGTTATTGCCGCCACCATTTCTCAAACTTGTGGACTAGTAGCATTATTTTTTCTTTTGGGATATCTCATCCTGTACTGCTGCTCCGGTTCGGACCTTGGAGAACCGCTGCCATGTTAGTATTGCATTTTAGACATTTCATCACTATTATTATTATGAGTTCATTCAGTTATTCTTTTTTCACGATATTCACTTTGAAGGAACAAGTAAGTAGCACGTCCCATTCATATTATCAACGATTTATCATTCTTGATCTTATTTGCATAGGATTGGTACTAATGGTGTGACATAGTATGGAATGATATTATAATTATTGGTAATATATTTCAAAATATACTACTAGTATATAATTTAACAAAATTTAAAAAAATGCATTTCGAAATTTTTGAATTTTAAATTTTTTCTATATTTAGATTCATGTATTTTTAAAAATTAACTATGGATCCATATACCTTTTGCACCGCTCACATTAATTAGATTCAATTTAAACGGATCTGATATAATTTGAACACTTGCTTCATTAGTCTCACATGTGAAGTTAATTTAAAATAACCGTGAAACCAATTAAAATATAAAAAATTAGAAGAAAAAAACAAGTTATCACCTTTTGGTTGTATGTCTGAACTTGTTATATATCCAATAAATTTTTTAAGTTTTCGTGGGTTATGTTTCATGGAAAATTAATAAATCATGTATTCAATTTCATTAGTTTTGTTTAAATTGAATTTAATTGGAGTAATATGAAAATTCAGATGAATTTAGTATCAATTTTTGAATATGAGGATCCAATCTAAAAAATTAACATTTAGGGATTTAACAATACATTTATTCATAAATTTTTAATAGAAGAAAAAAGTAAAGAATAAAAATAATTTTTGTCACACCCTTCTATGAACAGTCTTTTCCGATGTTGACTTAACCGTAACAGTGAAATTTTTTTTTTTTTGCTTAACTTATTAATCACAACCTAATACTGAATCCAATTTCATACCATTATTATTTTTTTCGAAATTCCGGCAGCATAACGGCTAGTACTTTCTAGCCTCCTGAAAAATCCAAACAAGTACAGCCTCTCAGAGGCATCACAATTCATATAAACAATAATCATATAACAATAGAACAATCCATTCAATCCATACTCATCATTTACAATTCACATCTGACAATTCTCATATGAACAGTCTTTAACATATTAAAAACTTATCTCAATTACATATCATTTCTATATTATCACTAACTAAGTATATACATGCCACGCTTACAAAAACAAAGATACAATAACTTCATCTTCTTGCCCTGATTCTTCGTGTAATAAGCTTCACTGCTCTGTGCTCCCTGAATACCTTGTAACCTGCACGCAGTAAACACTACGTGCTGAGCACTAGATATGCTCAGTGGTGACTATAAATCCAAGAATTTTCCAATTAAGCATAATTTCGTCTTTTAAGACAATACCTTTTCTTATTTCATGTAACTTGACTTAACATTAGTTCTTTAAGTTCATTAACTTCATATTATCTTTTACTTATACGATCTTCTTTACTTTAACTCTAGCTTTAATTTTAATTCTTATGATTCTTACTTGGCTTAACTTGTACTTTCACAGTTTCTTAATTACTTTAACTTTTACTTATGGATCTTTATTTCATTCTTTTTACATTAATCATATTCAACTACTTTTAAAATGTATATTTTACATATAAATCTTCATATTATTCTTTTTACACTTACCCATGTTCAAAATACTTGTAAACCATTCATTTTACCTTGTTTTGACCTTTTAGCGTAAAATTACGCTTTTGGTCCTTTTGTTTAAAAAGGTCATTTTTGGAATCTTTAAGTTGCCAAATTACTATTTGACCCTTATTATACGTTTTCTTATTCAAATTGCTCTTTTTATCTTATTTTTGGTAAGATTACAATTTTACCCCTAAACTTCTAATTCTTTTCACTTAGGTCCTTTTTCAGTTTTAATCTTGACTTATAACTTCCTTTTCATTCTTTTAACTTTGTTTTCATGTAAGGATGCATATTAAATCACTTTCTTTATAATTATGCAATTAATGATCATTTATGGTTTAATTCTTATAAAATATTTTCTTTTTCTTTTTAAAACAGTTCCTTCCTTTTAAAAGAAGTCTCTTGCGTTTATGACTTTTCATATTCCTTTCATTTAAACAATATTGATTTGTTCATTTCCAGTACGCCCCTAGTACAGTACAGACCCAGCAGAAAACCTTCAGACCGGATATGCGGGACGTGGACCCCACAGGGCCACAATAAAATGAGAAATAACCTCTAAAAGTCATCTCTCACAACATATGAACATATGACAGTACGTATGATATATATATATACTATGGAGATCAACGATCCGTCCATAGTAAAGCAAGTCGCCATGACTTGCACCGCGGTACAGTAATCCCTATGGCCAGCCAATTATATCCTGAACTAAGTTTTACTGCCAGACATTTGCTAAGGGCATAAAACATTACATTAAGCTGTTAAACGTTTTCTTTTTACACTTTTAATTTCTGTACAACATCATTTAAATTCTTTTCAAGTAATGTGTGCACTTTTGCGACACATTACAAACATTCACATCTTTTTAGTACTTTTTAACCTTTCAGAACGTTTTATTTTCTTTCTTATAAATTCTTATATTTTTGGGTCAATTACACTCTTTTCAGTGCTTTTGATCACTTAAAGATTTTCTCTTTTATTGCTTCACTTCCTTTTCATATTATGCTTTTTAAGTCACTTTTTAGCCCTTTTATACACTTATGAATTATAAACATTTATAATTCACATTTCTTTCATTCTTTTTATGTAATTGCATTCATTTTACTTTTATCCGAAATCTGGGTCATTCGGATACGCCATTAATACTGATCCATTTTACAATAATCTAGTCTTTTAATACTTTTATATTGACTAATTTATTTTGATAAATTAGTCGCATTTGTACTTTAACTTTTCAATCTTTTCATACGTTTTATAAATTATAGCATTACAGTGCAGAATTTCTTATTGTGTTGACTATTGTAACTTATTTGCAATAATTCAGTAATTAACCTTTTTATGACTAATTTATGTGATAAATTAGTCAAACCTTTAATTTATAACTTTTTAACTTTTATTCGGAATTTGTAATATTTATACGGGTTGTGAATTATTTAGTAATAATTCACTCATTTATTTGAATTTAAGAACATTTTAGTAACATTTTATCATTACATGTACTATACTTTTTACTTTCTTAGTTTATCATTTGACCTGTCATCTTCCTTCATTTTATTGTAAGGAACATAAATTAATTTATCTTACTCTACTATTTTGGGCTTATTTATTGAATTATTTGTCAATAATTCAATAATTATTTCAGAATTATTCTTATTATTATTCATTTAAATCTCATGAATTTAACATATTATTTATTTTACTTTTATTAGCCTTTTTCACTTATTACATTAATTAATTATATTAATTAATCATGTATGTCTTATGAATTATTTAACAATAATTCATTATTTTCTTATAACATACATTCCAATTTTGGACTTATAATTCTCTAATAAATTTCCATATTTTTCCTAAAAATTATGGATATTTCCAATTTTATACTTATTATCAATTTAAGGCATAATTAATAAAATTCCTTAATTTTATTAATTATTAACATACAATACATATTTCACAAATATTCAAATAATACCAATAATTTTCTTAACTTAGATTACATATAAAATTAAGCTTAATTTAACATCTAATTAAACAATTACACATTAATTCAAATAATTCATATTAACTTCAATACTTTTCTCTAATTACAATTAAAGGCAAAATTCAGTAAGATTAGGGAAAATTAAAGGATTTTATAGTCACATACCCGTCGGTGTCGAAAATTTCATTTTTCTGGTCACCGAAGTCTCGCCGGAGCCTCACCGGAGACTGCACCGACACTCCTCACTTGTAGCCGGCATCACCAGAAGTCCATTGGTGGCCTTCACGCGCTCCAATGTGGCTTCGTTTGGCCGGAAAAACCACAGGAACCGCCGGGAACCACCGTTCCCGATCTGCTCAACGCCTGCGATTGGGGACGATCGGTTGCCACCGGTCGATGCGTCTCGCCGAGAGGAGTCGCCCGGTGGTCACCGTGTCGCCGTCAGCCGCCGTATGTCGCCGGAAATTGAAGAAAAGCGTCCCGGCCGACGGAGAGAGATCCGCCTCTTTCACGCCGATCCAACGGTCACCGGAGGGAGAGGAAAGGTCGGGGAAGGGGTGGCAGCCGCGCCGGTCACCGGCGCAAGCCTGCTGGCCGGCGGCAGCGCCTCCACCTGCCCTTTCCTCCTTCCGCTCCTCCCGTTCCCGCTCTCCTTTCTCTTTTTTTTTTTTCTTTCTTCTTTCATTCTTTCCCTTATTACACTTTTGACCCAAATCCTATATATATATATATATAAGGCCCAAGCCAATTCTCACTCTTCTAGACATCAAATCACTTCAAAAATTATGCCACTAGTGTTATTTCCTCAAAAATAGCTTGTACATAAATTTTTGGCTCAATCAGAGTCTATTATCGGTCCGATTCAAACCGATCGGTCCGATTCAAAAACTGTCAAAATCACCGAAACACTTATTTATTTTTACCAAAATATTCTTCATGAAATTTCATAAATAACTGTAAAATTTAACAATTTTTGAAGTCCATTTACTATTTTTAAAATTAGGTCAAAGTTCGGTCAAACCAAAACCGACCCGGTACCTTTTTCGTATTTTTAACTTTTCGAGGCCCAAATAACCTTAATTTCACTTCAAATTTCAACCCCGAGGTCACCGTGACCAATACTTCCCAATGGTCAAATAAAATATTTTCGAATTTCGGGTGTCCTTTCGGGCCCGGAAAACCCTATTCACTGCCGGAAAGTACTATTCACGGCTAACCCGATGTTGAGGCCATTACAATTCTCCCCTACTAATAGAAATTTTGTCCTCGAAATTTACTTACATTTAAAAGTAGAGGATACAAAACAGTGATCTTATCATTTCTTTCACATTTAATGATTCCAAAACATCTTTGTCATTGGAATCCGTTTACTTTTAAACTGACTAAGCTCAATATCAATAACCTTTATCAGTAGCTCTTTTCTTTGGTCCCAACATCCTTGTGCCAAGTGTTTTCATATCTTGAATCAAATCAAGATTTGCTGACTTCTTTACATTTCCATTTAATCCACTATAAAGGATTCAATATTTCTTTCTGACAATGCCTTAGCAAGAGTCAGATTCTATTATAAACACATTCTCTTTACAGTCATTATCACAATCCGATACATTTTACCATATCTGATCTTTCAAACTCTGAGCTATTCACTCGGACTAATCATTAGCCCAAGGGTGAATCACTATATCAGTATTGAGATTATTGCCAATCTCTCGTTTTTCCTCTTTTCTCTTTGACATTTAAACAGTCCAATAGCAGATTCTCTAATCACATTGTTCCATTTTCAATTATCCTTATAAGTTGAAACAATTCCTTAAGAAATCTAATGATCCTCTTTCATGCATTAACACATTTAAACATTTACTCATATTATCCGTCACATCGCATTTTCAATCTGATTCTCAGAACTAAACTTTTAACCCTGGTACATCTAGTGACTTTCAGAATACAAAGCATTACTATTTCAGTAGGTTTCGATCACTTCATTAACTTTTCTTTCATATCCGGATAAATTTCAAGAATTCCACTTTTAACCAGATATCACATTCATTAGATTGAGCAGATAATCACTTTTCTTTTGATTTCCACAGAACAATTTCAAACATTGACCATATTATTTTGATCATCTCAGAACATATCAGAGGGTTATTACATAAATCCTCTAACATTGATCTAAGAGAAGGTGGAAAATCTTTTTCTATCTTTTCACAAAGGCGAGCCATACATTGACCACTCTGTGCATCACGACCAATAACCCATAATGGCCGCATCAAATGCAGAAAACAATCTTAAATACACTATTTCTCATCTCATTCTTAGGTCGTCCCTATGCTCATCATATCCCCTGTCAGTTTTTCCTATCAAGTGGGGCCTAAACATATGATATAATGCAATTCAGATGCTATCAGACAATGTGAAATGCTATGCAATGAATGTATGATTTCATGTATGCAAACGGAATACTGTCACGTATTCCCATATAATGCAGACATCAGAACCCATCCCAGTACTATGAAATGTACAATCAAATCCCCACATCTGTAAAGAAATCACTGACAGGTATATATAGAACATCTTAGACAACCTTGACTTATAACATCTTGCTCATTAACATCCTTATATTATAACAATCCAATTAACATATCTCTGTATCCTGGACATTTTATCAAATCTCAATATACAATTCCATGTTAACTTCTGACACATTCTTTACTTTGTCTTTCCTTGGACTATTTCTCATCCACATAGATGCTTAGATACTCACATATAAACACAGTTTCAATTAACATTCCATTTCCCTGCTTTGATCTCCAAAAGATGTCAAGCAGCAATTCTTTCATTCACTTATTACCATCTTTACTTATGCAGAATCAATCCTTTCACACTTGACAATCTCAGTCAAATGTCAACTTTTCACTTTTAAACCTATAAGGGAGCAAGTACACTTCAAACTCATTGACACCTATCCACTTATAATTGGCATGTATATACAGACAAACCTATCACTTAACCTTATTCCACTCCGATCTTAGAACCGCTTAAACCATTGCTCTGATACCACAAAATGTCACACCCTTCTATGAACAGTCTTTTCCGATGTTGACTTAACCGTAACAGTGAAATTTTTTTTTTTTGCTTAACTTATTAATCACAACCTAATACTGAATCCAATTTCATACCATTATTATTTTTTTCGAAATTCCGGCAGCATAACAGCTAGTACTTTCTAGCCTCCTGAAAAATCCAAACAAGTACAGCCTCTCAGAGGCATCACAATTCATATAAACAATAATCATATAACAATAGAACAATCCATTCAATCCATACTCATCATTTACAATTCACATCTGACAATTCTCATATGAACAGTCTTTAACATATTAAAAACTTATCTCAATTACATATCATTTCTATATTATCACTAACTAAGTATATACATGCCACGCTTACAAAAACAAAGATACAATAACTTCATCTTCTTGCCCTGATTCTTCGTGTAATAAGCTTCACTGCTCTGTGCTCCCTGAACACCTTGTAACCTGCACGCAGTAAACACTACGTGCTGAGCACTAGATATGCTCAGTGGTGACTATAAATCCAAGAATTTCCCAATTAAGCATAATTTCGTCTTTTAAGACAATACCTTTTCTTATTTCATGTAACTTGACTTAACATTAGTTCTTTAAGTTCATTAACTTCATATTATCTTTTACTTATACGATCTTCTTTACTTTAACTCTAGCTTTAATTTTAATTCTTATGATTCTTACTTGGCTTAACTTGTACTTTCACAGTTTCTTAATTACTTTAACTTTTACTTATGGATCTTTATTTCATTCTTTTTACATTAATCATATTCAACTACTTTTAAAATGTATATTTTACATATAAATTTTCATATTATTCTTTTTACACTTACTCATGTTCAAAATACTTGTAAACTATTCATTTTACCTTGTTTTGACCTTTTAGCGTAAAATTACGCTTTTGGTCCTTTTGTTTAAAAAGGTCATTTTTGGAATCTTTAAGTTGCCAAATTACTATTTTACCCTTATTATACGTTTTCTTATTCAAATTGCTCTTTTTATCTTATTTTTGGTAAGATTACAATTTTACCCCTAAACTTCTAATTCTTTTCACTTAGGTCCTTTTTCAGTTTTAATCTTGACTTATAACTTCCTTTTCATTCTTTTAACTTTGTTTTCATGTAAGGATGCATATTAAATCACTTTCTTTATAATTATGCAATTAATGATCATTTATGGTTTAATTCTTATAAAACATTTTCTTTTTCTTTTTAAAACAGTTCCTTCCTTTTAAAAGAAGTCTCTTGCGTTTATGACTTTTCATATTCCTTTCATTTAAACAATATTGATTTGTTCATTTCCAGTACGCCCCTAGTACAGTACAGACCCAGCA
Organism: Excoecaria agallocha; assembly: GCA_037975025.1. Taxonomy (NCBI): domain Eukaryota; kingdom Viridiplantae; phylum Streptophyta; class Magnoliopsida; order Malpighiales; family Euphorbiaceae; genus Excoecaria; species Excoecaria agallocha. The sequence continues at coordinate 72,900,121 of CM075806.1, read as the reverse complement.
GAAAACCTTCAGACCGGATATGCGGGACGTGGACCCCACAGGGCCACAATAAAATGAGAAATAACCTCTAAAAGTCATCTCTCACAACATATGAACATATGACAGTACGTATGATATATATATATACTATGGAGATCAACGATCCGTCCATAGTAAAGCAAGTCGCCATGACTTGCACCGCGGTACAGTAATCCCTATGGCCAGCCAATTATATCCTGAACTAAGTTTTACTGCCAGACATTTGCTAAGGGCATAAAACATTACATTAAGCTGTTAAACGTTTTCTTTTTACACTTTTAATTTCTGTACAACATCATTTAAATTCTTTTCAAGTAATGTGTGTACTTTTGCGACACATTACAAACATTCACATCTTTTTAGTACTTTTTAACCTTTCAGAACGTTTTATTTTCTTTCTTATAAATTCTTATATTTTTGGGTCAATTACACTCTTTTCAGTGCTTTTGATCACTTAAAGATTTTCTCTTTTATTGCTTCACTTCCTTTTCATATTATGCTTTTTAAGTCACTTTTTAGCCCTTTTATACACTTATGAATTATAAACATTTATAATTCACATTTCTTTCATTCTTTTTATGTAATTGCATTCATTTTACTTTTATCCGAAATCTGGGTCATTCGGATACGCCATTAATACTGATCCATTTTACAATAATCTAGTCTTTTAATACTTTTATATTGACTAATTTATTTTGATAAATTAGTCGCATTTGTACTTTAACTTTTCAATCTTTTCATACGTTTTATAAATTATAGCATTACAGTGCAGAATTTCTTATTGTGTTGACTATTGTAACTTATTTGCAATAATTCAGTAATTAACCTTTTTATGACTAATTTATGTGATAAATTAGTCAAACCTTTAATTTATAACTTTTTAACTTTTATTCGGAATTTGTAATATTTATACGGGTTGTGAATTATTTAGTAATAATTCACTCATTTATTTGAATTTAAGAACATTTTAGTAACATTTTATCATTACATGTACTATACTTTTTACTTTCTTAGTTTATCATTTGACCTGTCATCTTCCTTCATTTTATTGTAAGGAACATAAATTAATTTATCTTACTCTACTATTTTGGGCTTATTTATTGAATTATTTGTCAATAATTCAATAATTATTTCAGAATTATTCTTATTATTATTCATTTAAATCTCATGAATTTAACATATTATTTATTTTACTTTTATTAGCCTTTTTCACTTATTACATTAATTAATTATATTAATTAATCATGTATGTCTTATGAATTATTTAACAATAATTCATTATTTTCTTATAACATACATTCCAATTTTGGACTTATAATTCTCTAATAAATTTCCATATTTTTCCTAAAAATTATGGATATTTCCAATTTTATACTTATTATCAATTTAAGGCATAATTAATAAAATTCCTTAATTTTATTAATTATTAACATACAATACATATTTCACAAATATTCAAATAATACCAATAATTTTCTTAACTTAGATTACATATAAAATTAAGCTTAATTTAACATCTAATTAAACAATTACACATTAATTCAAATAATTCATATTAACTTCAATACTTTTCTCTAATTACAATTAAAGGCAAAATTCAGTAAGATTAGGGAAAATTAAAGGATTTTATAGTCACATACCCGTCGGTGTCGAAAATTTCATTTTTCTGGTCACCGAAGTCTCGCCGGAGCCTCACCGGAGACTGCACCGACACTCCTCACTTGTAGCCGGCATCACCAGAAGTCCATTGGTGGCCTTCACGCGCTCCAATGTGGTTTCGTTTGGCCGGAAAAACCACAGGAACCGCCGGGAACCACCGTTCCCGATCTGCTCAACGCCTGCGATTGGGGACGATCGGTTGCCACCGGTCGATGCGTCTCGCCGAGAGGAGTCGCCCGGTGGTCACCGTGTCGCCGTCAGCCGCCGTATGTCGCCGGAAATTGAAGAAAAGCGTCCCGGCCGACGGAGAGAGATCCGCCTCTTTCACGCCGATCCAACGGTCACCGGAGGGAGAGGAAAGGTCGGGGAAGGGGTGGCAGCCGCGCCGGTCACCGGCGCAAGCCTGCTGGCCGGCGGCAGCGCCTCCACCTGCCCTTTCCTCCTTCCGCTCCTCCCGTTCCCGCTCTCCTTTCTCTTTTTTTTTTTTTCTTTCTTCTTTCATTCTTTCCCTTATTACACTTTTGACCCAAATCCTATATATATATATATATAAGGCCCAAGCCAATTCTCACTCTTCTAGACATCAAATCACTTCAAAAATTATGCCACTAGTGTTATTTCCTCAAAAATAGCTTGTACATAAATTTTCGGCTCAATCAGAGTCTATTATCGGTCCGATTCAAACCGATCGGTCCGATTCAAAAACTGTCAAAATCACCGAAACACTTATTTATTTTTACCAAAATATTCTTCATGAAATTTCATAAATAACTGTAAAATTTAACAATTTTTGAAGTCCATTTACTATTTTTAAAATTAGGTCAAAGTTCGGTCAAACCAAAACCGACCCGGTACCTTTTTCGTATTTTTAACTTTTCGAGGCCCAAATAACCTTAATTTCACTTCAAATTTCAACCCCAAGGTCACCGTGACCAATACTTCCCAATGGTCAAATAAAATATTTTCGAATTTCGGGTGTCCTTTCGGGCCTGGAAAACCCTATTCACTGCCGGAAAGTACTATTTACGGCTAACCCGGTGTTGAGGCCATTACAATTTTAATAAAAAATATGTAAAATGATAATTATATTAAAATATATAAGGACGGTTATTAAAATAAAACCAAACAAATATGATAAGGAATTGAGAAAAAATCATGCAAAATACCGTTTAAAAATTTAGGCAAAACTAGATAACTAAATTGGTGCTCAACACAATATTAGAAATGTATAAGATATAAAGACATTTAGCCTATGTTTGGTAGGATGGATTGTAATGTAATGTAATCCATAGTGTAATTAATCATTTGTTTGTTAACACAAATTTTTAACAATGTAATGTAATAATATTTATAAATATATTTGTGAATACATTTATTAATGTATTCCCAAATTCTTCAATTTTGTTCCATATTTTTTATCACATTATTTTTACGAGTTCAAGAATTTTACAAATTATTTTTAATATGACATTGAAGTGTTGATGCTAAATTTTTATTTTAATGAATTAATATATTTTTAACATGAATTAATTTATTTTAATGTTAGTTTTAATATGATCGTGGTGAATAATACCATCCAAGGGCCGCCGGAAAATATTAAATTTTTATTACACCATTAGAAAGTACTATTTATGATGAGTACGATGATATAATTTGAAGTAAAAATGAATTTATTTAGGTCACCAAAAGTTAAAAACAAAAATAAGTAGCGAAATCATAAATAGTTAATTAAAACTTTGATCGGCTAAAAAATATTTTACAAATCTTAAAAAATTATTCTGATCACATAAAATCGTTTGAAATAATGTAAATAAATTTTTAAAAGTAAAAAATTAATTTTTAGATAAATCCAAAAAATTTATTTTCGAACTGATAATTTAATTTCGAACTCTGAAATATACCAAAACGAACTCATTTTGGGCTAAATTTTAAAACCAACTTAAATAATATTTTTGGATAATTTTGAAATAATTTTGATAAAAATTTGATAACAAAATAAATTGAACCAATCATAAATGGACAAGTGAATTAATCATAATCATTGGATAAAAAATTTGATGATCAATTTACGATCGTTGATCAAGCCATATATAAGCATTATACATTTGAAATTTTCAATTATTTTTCACTCATATTTTCAACTAAATATAAAAATATATTAGTATTTACATTACATGATTAATATAACCAAATATTATAATATAATTACAATTATATTGCATTACATTACATTACCAAATACATTACACATTACCAAGCATAGCCTTAAAGTTGTAAGTAAACATTATTCTACGCTCTTAAATTTGAGGATCAATTTCTAAATTATTCCAATTTACGTTTTCATTTATTTTTTCTGCCAATCCAAAAAATCAGCCAAATTTGAATTTTTCAAATTCAATTCCGCTAATTTTTCCTTAAAAGCATATAAAGAAATGCGTAATGCGGTTTAGCGATGCATTTTGTTATATTTTGAAAGAAAATTCTATTGGGAAATTTGATTTGAAGAATTTTAAAGAATTGAGCTCAATTTGTTCGATTTATTAGAATAAAAACAGAATTTAAGGAATTTTAGCAATTAGTCCTAAAAATATTCATCATTTTTCCTAACCGATTGATTAAATTTACCAAAAGGAAAAAAAAAAAAAAGAAACATCATTTGGAAAAATAACAGCTCAAACATACCTCGCAGCCTAAATAAGATTCAATTTAACATAATCAATTACAATTAGGCGAACGAAGGGAACTTTAAAACAAAAAAGGGCGGAAGAAGAAGCACGCCGGGGTGTCGTGAGCTGTACGAGTCATAAAGCAAGCATGTGACAGGGCGGGGTGGGGTGTGACATCAGCGTCAGAAAGCCACGTCGAGTATGAAACTTGGACCGTTGATTAATTGGCAAAATGAACAAAGATGCCGTTTTTGCGGTGTGCTGAGAAAAAGACGTGTTTGCTTGTAGGGATCTGACGTGGCGAAGCCCATTTTAAAATTTCCATTAAGGGTTAATCAGACGACTCATCCTTCCCGACAAGATGACGTGTCTTGCAGGCACATAGTTTTGCTACGCAACACTAGTGGGTCCCAGTTTGACGTGGATTTGAAGCAAATTGTTAAGATCGGATCCTATTTCTACTAATAGTTTATCGCAATTTAGTCAATGTGAAGGCTTATCTATTTCCACATTTATCCTTTGCAAAGTCTCATATTTGCTGAAATTACCTCTGTTTTGCCGCTATTTTTGAAGCACGGGGGATAAGTTTTGACTACCGATATTATGGACAAATGGGCGATGCGGGTAAAGTTGGAATCTTAAATCATTCACACCTTTAGTTTAGTGTCTCAAAAAGACTGGGCCAAACCATTAATCATGCCTGCCATGGACTACATCTATGGGCCCGATATAGGCCCATTTTGACCGGGTCATCAGTTGTCAAAATTGGGCTAAAATCTGAAACTCCATTTTAGATCCAATTCATGTTCTGGCAAACCAATCTTTTATGTTGCACGACCAAAAAAAAAAACAAAGAGAGAGTATTTTATAGATTAGATGATTATTTAACGCAGACAAATACCGCAATGATCGTACATTGGGTTGTAATCGCTTCCAGAATTTAATCACAAACTTGTTTTAGATATTGGGCTGTTCTTCAAGGCAAACCAACTTTTATTTGCTACAGCACCCACGTGTCACTTGCTATGCTTCCATAAATAGCTAGACTGTTGCTACCTTTGTCTATTGGCTTCTGGTACAAGGATAGCCTTTGAAACATTAGTACCAGTATCGCTCACCAAGAGCAATGAGTCTCTGCTTATTCAAATCTTGTGCTTTGTTAATGATAATGGCGATGATTGCAATGTCAACTAGTATAAGTAATTCAAAGTGCGAATTTGAAGCAATCTTCAACTTCGGCGACTCGAATTCCGACACCGGTGGGTTTTGGTCGGCGTTCCCGGCTCAGTCTGGTCCATTTGGCATGACCTACTTCAAGAAATCTGTTGGTCGAGCTTCCGATGGCAGACTGATCGTGGATTTCTTGGGTAATTATGCATTTCATTATTTAAAATCACCGACAAATCTTCTTTCTCATATTATTCGCTTTCCTTTCCTTGCCCATAAATGATTCTCAATCATTGAGATGACATTTCTACCAGTATACAAATTAAAAATCAATTTCAAGATAGAAATGCCAGACAACGAAAGAAAAAAAAAAGAAAATATTTACATGGCTATAGTTTTAGCGTGAAATATGAAATATTATAGTCCTGAATTGTAATATTATAAAATTGGGCTCCTGAATGAAAAATCTAGATTTATGTTGCTTGACTTGGCAGCTCAAGCTCTGGGATTCCCATTTCTAAGCCCATACCTGCAGTCAATTGGGTCTGATTACAGACATGGAGCTAACTTTGCAACATTGGCATCCACTGTGCTCTTGCCAAACACTTCCCTTTTTGTTACTGGAATTAGTCCTTTTTCTCTAGCCATTCAGATTAACCAAATGAAGCATTTCAAAGTTCAAGTACAAGAATTGTATTCCACCAAACAGAAAGGTAAATTCATGGGTTAATTAACACCTAACCATGTTATGTTATATCTGATGAAGCTAAGTACTGGTTCCATGCTGAATTAGGGTCAACTTATCTTCCTTCACCAGACATTTTCCAAAAATCCATCTACACATTTTATATCGGTCAGAATGATTTCACTTCCAATTTAGGAGCTATTGGTATAAGCGGAGTCCAACAGTATTTGCCTCAAGTAGTAGCGCAAATTGCTGGCGCTGTCCATGTGAGTACTCTCTCCTTTTCCGCTATATGCATATGTGGTTTCGGTTGCTAAAGGGCAGTTTAGCGACCGATTTTACTGGTTAGTGACCGAATTTCGGAATTTTTGTTCTGTTGAGTCAATTTTGACCAATTGAGGAATGAAATTTGTGTTATAGGAGCTATATGACGAGCTAGGAGGGCGAACATTTCTGGTGCTGAATCTTGCACCAGTAGGATGTTATCCGTCGATATTAGCAGGATTTCCTCGCAACAATTCAGACATGGACTCGTTTGGTTGCCGAATTTCTTACAATAATGCAGTGGTGGATTACAATAACATGTTGAAGAAAGCAGTAGCAGAAACCAGAAACTTACTCCCTAATGCTTCCGTTATATATGTTGATACTTATGCCGTTATGCTCGACCTTTTTCAGCATCCAACTTCTCATGGTACTTATGAATGGCTTGTTTAACATATGACATGAATATTATTTAACATATGAATGTGAATGTGCAGGGCTCAGATATGGTCCTAAAGCATGCTGTGGATATGGAGGAGGTGTGTACAATTTTAATCCTAAAGTTTACTGTGGAAATACCAAAATTATTAATGGAAGCAAAGTGTCAGCTTTGGCCTGTGATGACCCTTACAACTATGTAAGCTGGGATGGAATTCATGCCACTGAAGCAGCAAACAAGCTTATCACAATGGCTATACTTAATGGTTCTTATTCTCACCCTCCTTTTCCCTTTCACTACTGTCACTTTCACCCTATTCATTAATCGCATCCCATCCCACATTTTATCTTCAATTATTTGGTAATTATCTCAAAAAATCGGAGCATTAATTAAATATTCCAGCACAAAATCAGTTGCTGACTCTTTGTTTCAAGATTATCAGTATTAAAAACAGTGCATAGGCAAAGAAGAATAATCTAAAATTATAAAAAACAAAGTTCATTGTTCTCAGGCATGCGACAATTATGTGAGCATGATCTGAGCTAAATTGAAGATTAAATGTTTCTATTATCAGTCCGAAAAAGAAATTAAGGGATGTGAAAAAAACAATAAGAAGAATAAAAAATTCCAAGTGCTATGGAAGAAAAACTTAAAAACTGAAAAGAGAAAAGAAGCGCAGCTCAAGGAAGGTCATCATGTTCTAGGACTGGCTGAGTTCTCACCATGGAAGCAGAAGGCAATTTACTTCCACCAATCCATGTCATATCAAAAGCCAACCCTTTGTCAGATTCACTCTCCATTTTGCTAATTTTCTTACTTCTCACCATTTTATAACAATTCACCAGAATTATCAGCACCAGTATTACTCCTGCACAAGTTACAACCACTATCAGCCATGGCATTGGTCTCTTCTTTTCCACCATTTCTGGAGGAGATGGAACAGCAACAGAGAAATGCCCATCACTTAACGTCATACACATATTATCCTTAGTTAAGTTGCTGAATTCAATCAATCCATTTTCACCAAACTTTACACATTTCAATTCAGAAGAATTTCCATCTGTTTGGTTGATATTTGAAAATCTAACTGCAATCAGCTCATCAAAGACATGTAACCTTGTTAGATTGCCTAATACACTTAAATTTGTATTGTCATAGCCCATGAATCCAACAACAGGAGCAAGTAAAGAATGACCAGGAACTTTATAATAATAATCAGACAAGTTCCCCAAGTTCTGATACACAATGGCTAATCTCTTTACAAAAGGAAATGGAAGAACTCTTGGTGGAATATAAAAAGAAGTAAAATTAACTCCTCTTTCCCAGAAAGATTTGCTTCTTAATCTAATAACCGAGGCTTCTATATTAGAGAAATTGGCAGGGAGAGAAGCATTCACAAATGTACCTGTATGTTTCCCTACTAATGCTTTGGCTGCGAAACTGCGAATTGATCCATCTAAAGCTGAGGAATTATAGGTTGTTGAGCCATGAACCATTGTTAATGATAAGATTGTGTAGATTGCAATGTGTAAAAACCTTCTGTCACACCCCATCAAGAACATCACTACTCTTATAATTAAAACCACCTTCAGGAATCACATTGTTAGTCCATGTAGATAATAAAATTCAATGCATTATTAAGAATTTGGAGAAAAGAAAGGGTCTTTATGCTAGTTATGAATAAAATAAAGGAGGAAAAATGAGAGCAATAATCAGTGATCCAAAACCCAGAAGGGATAATGATAATTGGGAAGCCATGTTAGAGTGGTACCCAAAAGCCAGCGATTCAAAACAGAGCCAACTAGTTATTGTGATGGAATGTCCCACGAGAGCCTTTGCTGATTCAAAAATAGATGATTGGTTGTTCCCTTCATTTTAAAAAAATGAAAAGTCGGTAACTTTGTAAGATCCTTTCCCATGTGGCATGATTGATCCAGAGACTTTGAAGTTGGAAAATAAAATTCATTATTGATTGATACAATCGTAAGATATGCAGATTATTGCATGACCGGCCTTTGAGTTCAGTTACATGTGGAAGATGATGCGTAAATTGCACCAAAAAAAATATGGGGTTTTGGAATTCCTCAGTCAACGGAAAATATATTAAAGATTATGGGATCCGGTGAACTGTTTGGGCCTAGACTTATGTTAGGCCCAATGGGCTAGCTTGGCAATTGTGGATAAGAACAATGATTCTTTTCTTCATTCATTTTCTTGAGGCTGCGATTGGTGATTTGGGTACGACCGATCGCTTCATTGGATGTTACTATACATTGCACCACAGAGGATCGAAACGCCAGCTATGGGCAATCGAGATACGAGGGAAAGAAAGCGCGCGGATTGCAGATAGAGAATGGGCCAATCAAAACGCACACAAAATCCACGTGTCATTAGCAGAATGAGAATCAGAAATTCAGCACAAAAATATCATCAGTGGATAATAAACAAAAAAATTAAAAGGAAAAGAACCAAATAAATAAAATAAAAAATAAAAAATAAAAAGTTAAACAAGAACAGAATTCCGGGGATCAAAGTCCAAGGATTAAGGATAGGAGCAGAGCGTTTGGTGAGCCACACATCAATATCCCAATGGCAGCGACGGTTTATGCCGCGGCAGCATCCTCTTCCATGGCGACCACCACTTCGTTCTTCATTCCGGCCGCCAACAGAACCACCCGATGCTCCGTCTTGCCTTATCTCCCACCTCGCCTCGGGTCCCACTCCTTCCGCTCTTCTATCAACCAAGTCCCTGGTACTTTTCTCTCAACTTATCTCTAGATTATCTAGACTAGATATATATTTATGTAATAAAAGACTAACCAACTATACAAGAATAAATGGTGAAATAGAAATTGTTACTAACTTCTTTAATTACTCGAGGCATTTTGGTGGACTAGAAGAGCTATTTGGCTTGTTATGAATCTCGTAGAATTTTGTTGGTTGGCTAAAGACAATGAGGTGATTAATTGTTCTTGAGATTTCCAATTAAAACAATGGCCTGAAATTTGACTATTTGTGCTCGATGAATGATAATTGATGAGGAATGCAGAAGATTAGCTCCAAATGAGTTATATTAATTTATGAAACTGAAATTAATGCAGCATTGTTTGGTTTTTGCTAACATGGCTACCAATTGGCTAGAAACAGAATACATGATGTGTTTTGCATATTTGTAAAGGAAAACTACACATTGAAAATTTACCATTGTTCGATTCACTTTCATGAATAGATTCATAGACTCAGTCCAAAGATTTCTGTTTGTACATCTCCCATGTTATGTGTGTAATACAAAATGAATCATAGATAGACCTAAGGCTACAGCTTTAAAAAGAAAAGATGGAGCACAATAACAAAAGCTATTGCAATGATTGGTGTGATAACTAACTCCATATGCGTCTGCTAATGAGAATTTTTAGTTGTTGTAACAACAGATGCAAAGAATCATTCCTAAAATCTTACCTAAGAGATTCAACTGCTTGTCATTTCTATAGATAATAATACCTAAGCACGACTAATGATCTGTAGCAGCGGCTGAGTGAGCCAGTTACTTCCAAGGTTTGCATATTATAACAAGGCTTCTTCTTCTTTTTAAATAGAGTCTCGCAGGCTCTCTCTCCAGTTCAGAGCCTCATCAGATGAAACATCCCCTGCTGATGCAAATGAGCTTTTCACAGACTTGAAGGAAAAGGTAAGAAATCAAGCTGGCTTATTACCATGGTAGTAAAGCTCCATAATCAGCAAGATACTTTCTGCCTAAATTTTCGGTGACTGAACTAAAGTAACTTTCTTTGGTAATTATTATTAGTGGGATGCAGTGGAAAACAAGTCCACAGTGATTCTTTATGGAGGTGGGGCGATAGTTGCAGTTTGGCTGTCGTCCATCGTTGTGGGAGCCATCAATTCGGTACCTTTGGTGGGTTAATTTTGAAACAAATGTGAAGTAAGAAAAATGGATACTTTACAGCTCTAGTAGTTGCCTAATGTCTGATTTCTCTCCTTTATCAGCTTCCCAAGATCATGGAATTGGTTGGCCTTGGATATACAGGATGGTTTGTATACAGATACCTTCTTTTCAAGGTAACCCAGCATGCTTATTGGGTCTGCTTTACTTTCTGCAAAGTTTTGCATGTAGGGAAGGAAAGACCTATTTTTTATGGCTTTACTTTCTGCAGCAATGAAATTCAGAACCAGATTCCATGTGATTTTTGTTGTTTTGGTGCGTAAACTAATAATGATATTAACTTCTCGTGCAGTCAAGCAGAAAGGAACTAGCTACAGATATTGAAGCACTCAAGAAGAAGATTGCAGGAACCGAATAGACTGTCGTCATTGAGCAGGAAACTTTTCTTCTACTCCAAATCTTGATTTTATTTCAGTAGTCGGAGTATTTGGCGGAAGACATATATGTATCTTGTAATGTAGATTAGGTACTTGAATCAATGCTGTTCATCATGTATTTTCCTGGTTCACCATTGTAATAATAACAAGGATCTATTTCGTGTGAATGCAAATGCGGAAAATTGGAATCTTGGTATTAGGATCATTACAGTATATGCCCCTCCAAAAATATGCCGCCAATTTCATGTTCTCTCCTACATCTAGCAGCAGTTTGCTCACTCTGGCATAGCCGATGAAACATTTCCAGCAACTCTTTAACACGAACGAAGTATTGCAAGAGACTACTCCTACCTGTTAATATTTATTTTCTTAATTTACAAATTTTGTTTGTTAAAGATCAAATAATAAATATATGCCCTTAAAGTGAAAAAAGAGTAATCCCCATCGCAATCAGCTCCAGCTGGTGCACGAAACAGAGAATCGCACGACTTCCTTCCCTAGCCAACGTTCCTCGGTCCTTCCGCTGAATTTCTAATTACTTTCTTCGTTTTTTTTATCAGTTATTTTTGAGTAAAATTTAAATTTTATTTATATGTCACTTTTAGACTTTTAATATAATTTAATTTACTTTTTTAATTTATTTTTCTTTCTCAATAAAATTAGAACCAATCAAATTTTATAATTTAATCTTAATCACGTAATTTAATATTAACTTTAAATTTATTTATTATTTCTTAATCCTAGTAAAAATAATAAAAGTAACTGATAAAAAAAACGGAGGGAGTATGATTTAAGGACTTACCCAGAACGAACGAATATTGAGAAAACTGATTCACTATGATTTATCAGATCTACAAACATACTTATACTACTACGTATTTTTTTTTTAATATAATAAAAAAAACACACTACAATTTCTGAAAAAAAAAAGTAAAACGCATACGGGGAGATTAGATCTTATCGATATCTTCATCCTCGAACTCGATGTAATCATCGCCGGCACCATCATCCTCGTCATCGATACCGCCGGCAATCCCTTCGTTCAACCTAATGTTCTCAGGCAACTCATTATAAGCCTTCAAGAGGCGAGCCTCATCAGGCATGTATTTGAGGATGACGTCAGCCTTATCATCCTGATAATCCCTAAGGCCAACGAGGATGATATCGCCGGCAGCAATCCAGACTTTCTTATGCATCTTCCCACGGATGTGGCAAAGGCGCTTCGTGCCGTCTATGCACATGGCCTCGCACCGCCCGTTACCGAGCATACGGAGGACCTGAGCGTATTCTTGGCCGTCTTCTTTAAAGATAAGCTCTCGCTTCTCGTCATCGGCCTCGTTCTTTCCTCTCTTACGGTTCTTCCCTCCTTTTCCCTTATTCTTCGGCATCTCTCCGAGTCTTTGATTGGTGAAACTGTTTAGAACCCTAACTATTCCGTTTTATGAATCTGAATTTTGACCGCGCTTGTTTATGTATCTTTAACAAGTCTATCCTTTTTTATATTGGGTTTGGATTGAAGGTGAGTCGGCAAAAGAGTCATACAGATACAGCTGGATTGGCCATTTTTACCCTCCAACGCCGACCATTTGGAAACGTGGTGGCTATGACCGAATACTAATAATGAAAAAATTATTGCCTCAAGTAGAATAATTATATTAAACTGTCACGGATTGTCTCTGACAATCAAACATCAAATAGGCACACGGGTGCCGCAGCCACCTAAAATATAAAAGCATCATACAATTCGAGTGGCTTAGGCAGTCAGTCGTGTTCCCAGCTGATTAAGACGCAGAGTGCTAACAAAGCAGCCGTCATATGTTAAGCAAATTAAAGAGTATAGTAAGAGCATAACTGCATAGCGCCATAATCAGCCATATAATTCTCAATTTCTGCACTTTAAACATAAACTGGTCAAAATATAATATCTTCCCCCTCCCTACGATCCAACCACATTTACATTTCCCTACGCTGCTATGCATTGCCAGGCAGGAATAAAACATTTCTATCTGGAAAAACAACTAAAAGCATGTGGCCTAGTTAATACTTGGGTTAAAAGTGAGGAGAAAAAAAAAGGGTTAGAGCTTCTGAGGACGACAGCTTTAAATCAATGCCTGATTGTAAGCTCAGCTCTAAGATGCAGGACGCCATTTATAAAGTAAAGACTATCATCGGCCATGAAGGGAGTCCATGGAATGGCGAATAAGTTTCGGTAGCCAACAGCCTTCCCCCCGGTGAATGTGTAGTTTCCCTTGTACTTGCTAACGAATTCCTCTGTTGGCTTTGACCTGGCTGCAAATTCATAATCCACTGCAAAACTCACTGACCCCTTCTCCTGCATGCCCAAAAACAACCCAAAACAATGGAAAGAACTTTGTTGGTCCATGTTGCAATGTGCTGACAAGAAAAACCCTTGACCACCCAGGTGGAATGCCTGAGAATACACACGTCCAGATGGGAACAAATTCGCACACTCTTCCCGCTTCAAATCCAGATACACAACACATTGCTGCCTGGGTAATTCAAATTCCACCACCTTTACGGGCCGATACTTGTATGCACGCTCCACAAAACGACGATTCAGGGATGCAGACTCCTCTGCTGCCAGAGCTCTCTGTCTGTGAGGGGCCTCAGCCTTGAAAAAGAGGGCCTCGAGCACAAGCTTGGATGCAACATCGTGATCAAAGTCATTACATGTTAAAACCTTCTTAAGCTTCCTGCAAGTCATATATGGAAAGCGAATGAAACGTGCTAGGCGTCCACAGAGGACTTCTCGACGCTCCTCCAATCTTGGGTACTGGGCTCTGACCCACTTCAACACAAAGTCATATATGGCATCTTCTGAAGCAACCTGGAGGTCATCACCGGACAAAATTGCCTCAACTCCAGCCAGGGGTAAAGCCATCACTTCTTCTTGGAATCTGGTCAATTTAAAAACAACAAGAAGGATAAGCAAGATATAGGAGAAAAATTCTGTTTAACATTAGTTTAAACAGATCTCCTATGGTTCTTTCAATCAACTGCAGCAAATAAGATATGTTACTAATCCTAAAGCGCCTCATTCAAGTATTCAAATAATATTAAAGATTCTGAATGAAATTATATATATATAAAAAAAAAGGCCATAAATCCAGGTAGGAAGCATACTTGGTCATGTCCCTAAAACGAGTTGCAAGGTATTGCTTCGCAGCATCAGTTAATGGCTGGACTGCATCTGCCATTAGGACACTAGAAGGAAGCTCTAGATAAAGCAAAGCAGATTCTGGTGTCATAGGCATGTTACGCAATTGCCGGCTACAGTATCTCATGCATGAAGCAACCTCAAATTTATCAGCAGCCATCAGCACATCAAGCATGTCAGTAGCTGTATTGGTGGATAAGGAATTGCTATACATAAAATTCAGAAGCTCCATCAAGGCAGCTTCCTCTGTTCGCCAAGAAAATGAAAGAGTAGAAGATATAAGAGAAAGTTCATTATTTAATACCGGTTTATGAAGATTATTTATAATGACCAATTACTAAAAAGATGTACTCAACCACAGCATCTAACAATCTTTTTGCAGCTTTGCAATAAAATTAAAATTAAAAAAAAAATATCGACTCTCATGATTGTAACGACAAATTATCAATAAGGCAAAAACTCAAAATATATATAGAAGATAATCAAATGAAGAAATTGACTAGAATAAACAGGAATGATATCTGCATGTACCTGAGGCATTAATCCGTAACGTCACATGCCGCTGCTCTGATTCTCTCATTCCATTTGAGAAGAGCTGATCATAAGAAAGACATGTAAGCTAACTGTTACATGAACCAGAAATTTCGGCAAGCAACAAATGATACACACACACATATTAACACTTTTCCAAAAAAAAAAAATAACCTTGTAGAAAAATGGACTCTTTGCGGCTAAAATAGGAGAGCTGATATGTAAAGTTTTAACTCTCACAACTGTAGAACAATCCATGCTCCAGGTTGACTCATTACCATCTCCAGCTTCATCACCTGCAAAGAGCACCAAAAAAACTTAGTTGACATGGTGAAAGATTATGACTGCAGACTTCTCAAGACAATGTAAGTTCAAGTCTCTGCAAAACTAGAAAACAGTAGCTGTATCTGACAAGTTGAGATAGGTAAAAACGGCCAGGTTATTCAATTCAGAATACAAGCCATTGTCTTCTCTCTTGCTCTCTCTGGCCCCCTCTTTCCTCTGCTACTTTGGGGCTTCCTTGATCTTTCTTAGAGCAGCCAGTCACTTTCCAATTGCTTTTCTTGTTTTCCCAATAATGTAGAGTTCTCCTTTTCCAATTTCCTTAGCTCATGTCATTTTTAGTAATGGTTTCTTTCTGGGAATAGACATAATATGTTGTCTGAAAACTATTTAATCATGCTCAATTTCCACCCAAGATAATGTAAATCACAGAAGATATACAAGGAACCCTTTATAAAAGCAAATAATCTTCTTTAGAGTTTCAAAATATATATAGGTTATGCAGCAGCACCTGTCAAATACATCCATTTTAATACCAGTCTACCTGTCTCTTTCTATCAAATAAATTTTGCATACAAATGGCCTTTTCTTAGATTCTCTTTTGGATGATATTAAAGGCACTTTTCCTTGAAACCAACAGCAACCATGGCATAACTGCATAGTACCAAGTCAGATAAAAAAAATAGATTAGAAGTACCTGAATGTGAATCTTCCATCATAGCCACTGCTTCCTCATCTTGATTTTCACAGCCCACGCAATCATCCATATCTGGTTGGTTACAACTTATAATCTGCTCCTCTGCACCTACAGAGACCTCCACAGCTGAAAGAATATTGAGAATATTAGCAACTTAGCCACCATTATCATCGACCCAAAGAAGACAAAATAACTAAAAGTCACACCAAGGGGGTAAAGTAAATGGACTTGCATTAGCGCTTTACCAAATAATGCTCCGAGTCAGGAATTTCATTCTGTTACAATCAATTGTATAAATAACCTCTTTTCAGCAAACCATATGGCAGACAGAGAGCAGCTCGATTTGGTAAATCTATTAGCATACATCTCAGAGATATTGGAAAAATCTCATCGCAGAAATCTCATATTTGAGAAGGATCTCAATTAAATTTTGAAAACTGGAAATAATAAGTGCAGCTGGGCAACACAACAAGTTACACAAATGATTTGCTTTTTCTCAACGATTACTATGCTATGAGAAGAAACAGCTGAGAAAATCCCGACTCTCTGTAAGTTTTTCATTCTTTGGCTTCTAAACCCGCTAAAAAGGAGGTTTCGAAAAAATGATACCCCTAGAGACTTCTGCTTTGAATATTGTTTCACTTTCCAAATTTTCGTATACCCCAAAAAGAACTCAGATAACTAGCAAAATATATCAAAAATAGACGATAATCATCTATTTCTTCACCGAAACCCAACATTTCTAATCAACCCAACAAAAATAAAAAATAAAAAGGACAAGAAAACGTTTAAAAAAATTAACCACATACCACTATCTTTTTTAATATCTTCTCTCCTCCTCTTACGGTGCCTAGCCCAATCGGCAATAGTAGTACATCCCTCGCCATCAGACCTATTATCGGGCAAGTCACCCATAATCTCGATCCGCAGAAGCCGGTCGGAGAAATTACTATCGTTAAAGGCGAAGCCAAAATCTCCATCTGAAGAAGAAGGCGCCCGAGAATAAACTGGGTCCACCTCGGTTCTAGGGTCGAACAGATCCGAATTTGAACCTTTCATCGACTCTCTTCCGAATAAAAAAATAAGAAACTATGTAAATCGAAGTAAATATGAAACCCTAACAACCAGATAACCAGGCCTTATCCGGACGAGAGAGATAGAGAGGGGGAGAGAGAGTGGTCTAGGGAGGGAATGGCAAGGATGCGAAAACGATTTGAGCTAAAACAGATATAAAGCTTCGATTTTACAAGGAAATGGCATAACAGTCTGCGGTGTAAATTGCCGTTTTATTCTGTTGCTAATGTCGTTTTAGTGATTAATTTTGGATTTTATATTGTTATTAATTTTCTCTGTTATTTCAACGTGTGAGGGACAACGCAAGACGCATGGATTTTAATTTTCTCTTGGGGCCAATTAACCTGAATTTGCTGGAAAGGGCAACCGCCAACGTCAAGTATCACTCGTTGCTTTATATGAATTATGGTATGTCCAATAAATAAAACAATCAAACTAAATTCTATTATTTGTTTTTTATATGATAATGATATTTGGTGCTATAAATTTCAAATTAAAAAAAAATAATAATAATATGTGAAGATTCATAGCTTTTTTTATTTGCAAACATTACAATTAAATACATTAGAAAAAAGGAATTACGTCTCAATTAATTGGTTGGGGGCGATGTATTTCATTCAAATATTGAATTTTTCTAGTAGACTAGGATGGTATATCATTAAATGACAAAAACAAATTTGAATTTGAAATAGCCAGAATTCATATTCGTTGAATCTTAATAATTAAATGCATATTTTTTGCAAAATATATATTAAAATCGGCATAATCACAAAATATTATATTATTAAAAGTAATAATTATATTTTATACACTATAATTTATATTTAGATTCATCAATAAAAAAATAAAATAATGCAAAGCAAGTTTTGTTTAGAAACTACAATTTTATAATGAAGTTTGGACAATCATGATTTGGGCTTAAGAAATGGATTCGTTTTGGACCTTTATTTTAAATTTTTAACCAACTTGAAACCCAATTCATATTATCATTTGTTTTAGGATAAGAACTCAATATGTATATTTTCATGGAAAATAAGTACAAAAATCAATGTTATTAAAATCGGATTGGATAAAAAATCGGTAAGTTTGATGATTCGTGATTTGACCGGTCCGACTGGATTTAGCCGCATTTTTTTTTATTTTTTAAAATATTATTAATTAATATAATTTTATAAATATTACTATATAAATACTTAAACAAAAAAAAATCATTCATCAAAATATTTAATATATATTACAAATATCCTAATAACAAGTTACAAAACATTAGAAACATTTAGCAAATATAAGTTTAGACATTCAAATAAATTCATATTCTGTGTACGAAAAAGGTTCAATATTAGTGTATTAGTCAATTTTATTATTCCTATAATATTTTGGATGTCTGAAACAAGGTATAAGAATAAGTGGTGAGGCCATATGAATGGTTTCTTCACAAGTCTGATAATATAAGTAGACAGAAAGGTGAAGAAACATTAATGTAATTCAATGGTAAAAACATGCAATAGATTCCACAATAAACGGAAAGTCATTGGCCCAAGCTTGGCTTGACTGGTCATCATTTTTTAATTTATTTTAATTTTAATTGAATTATTTCTATTTGTTTTTATGTAAGTGAATAAATAAATCATAGGATGTCTGCTAAATGGACATGTGGATGTTTATTGGATGCACAAGGGTCACCACGTGGAGTGATGGAGGTGTGTGCGTGTGTGTTTTTTTTCTTTAATAATTAAAGCATAATTTGGTCAAAAAATAAATAATATTGGTGAAATTATTTCTATATTTTTTTTGTCAAAGAAATTCTATTAGTTATTCTCTCCGTTTTTTTATTAATTACTTTTATTATTTTCATTAAAATTAAGAAATAATAAATAAATTTAAATTTAATATTAAATTACGTAATTAATATTAAATTATTAAATCTAATTAGTTCTGCTTTATTGAAAAAAATAAATTAAATTATATTAAAAGTTTAAAAGTGATAGATAAATAAAATTTAGATTTTACTTAAAAATAACAGATAAAAAATAACAGAAGAAGTGCTTCTTAATTTTTTTTAACGTTATATCAATATCATTATTATTATTTTTTGTAACGTAAATTTTTTTATATTATAATTATTATTTCTTTGAGATAGCTTCTTTTATATTATAATTATTATTTCTTTGAGTTTTTTCCCCCTTTTGAGAGGTTTGAGATAACAGGTTATTGTTGGAAAATTTAATCAAGACATTAAGAGGCCTAGGATTGGTGAGATGCGGAGCTTGATATACAGGCCCATTAGCCCAATATTAGTGTATTTTTTTTAATACCAAACAGGGCATTTTTGGCAAATTAGAAAAAAATCGAGTTCTTTCCGGTTCGTCGGTTTTCCAGCTTTATTCTATCTGATCCAATTTTTTGCCAATTTGGTTTTCACTGGTTAAACCAATAGGTTAGCTTGCCAGTTCATGATTAAACCAGTTCAATCGGTTGGTCCGATTTTAATAATATTGACAAAAATAACCTTCATATTATTTAAAAAAAGTTAAAATTGCCAATAAATTATTTTTGGAATAAAAATATTTTTGATATTCTAAAATCGGTACTAAAATGTTCATTCATCTAGCTACCGTCAACTCCTAGTTAGCTGGACTGATGTAGGGATGATCATGGGGCGGGAATTCCCTGGCCCCGGCGGGGACCTGCCCCGTTCGGGGCGAAAAATTCCTCCACGGGACAGGAATAGGGATGATCACGGGGCGGGGAATCCCCGTCCCCGGTGGGGACCCGCCCCGAATGGGGCGGGGAATCCCCGAAAAATTTCCCCGTGGGGACGAGGATGGGGGAAAAGTATTCCCCGACTTATAATTCGGGGCGGGGATGGGGATTGTGGTCCCCGCCCCGAAATTTCCCCGCCCCCGAAATTTAATTACTAAATTTAATTATATTTATATAATTTGGTTTTAAATTATATTTAATTTTAGTTTTATCAATTGTTAAAATTTATATTAGTTTGATTTGTAATTGAATTTATATTTTTAATTATTAAATATTATATTTTCAATTATAATTAATTATTAAATATAATATTTTTATTATAATTAAATTTTTTTAAAAAATAAAAATATTTTTTTATGCGGGGACGGGGATCCCCGCGGGGATGGGGATCCCCGCGGGGACGGGGACGGGGGGAATTTTTTCCCCGAAATATTTTCGATCCCCGCCCTGCCCCGCCCCGCCCCGCGATCATCCCTAGACAGGAACGGGGAAAAAAAATCCATGTCCTAGAATTGGGGGTGGGAACGGAAAATGGGGTATCCGCCCTGCGGAAATCCCCTGGTCCCGGCGGGGACTCGTCTCGTTCGGGGCGAAAAATTCCCCCCACGGGGATAGGAACGGGGAAAAAAATCCCTATCCTAGAATTGGGGGTGGGGACGGGGAATGGGGTATCCGTCCTGCGGGAATCCCCGCCCCCCAAAAAATATATATATTTTTAATTTTAAAATATAATATTTTATGAATAATTAAAATATAACTTAATTTTATAATTATTAAGTTTTAAATTATACTTAACTTTAAATTATTATTGATTTTAAATTTTTTATTTATTAAATATTATATTTTAATTTTAATTATTTATAAAATATTATATTTTAAAATTTAAAAAAAATCGGAGGATGGGGATCCCCGCGGGACGGAAACTAGGGAAATTCCCTCCCCGATATTGGTGGCAAGGGCGGGGGAGTGAGTGGGGGAGAATTCCCCGGCCCCATCTCGCCCTGTGATCACTCCTAGACTGATGTGATATTGACAAGTGAAAAAATATGCCAAGTAAGCGTCACGTGTATTTTTAATCCAAATATAATGAGTATTTTATCACTTTAAGAAAAATTTTAATACTTTGAGAAAGATATTAAGGGCATTATAGTACCATAATAAAAAACATTAAGGACGTTTTTATACTCCAGAGAAAATATTAAAAATTAATATTTATTATATTATATATTAATTAATATTTATTACATTAATTAATAAAATACTCTTTACATAAACGTACAAATAAAAAAATTATAAATAAATTATTTAGCTCAAGAATATATATTAATTAATTTTTTCAATGAATATAACATTGAAGTTTGACTAAAAAAATGCCCTAATGTTAAGATTTTAGAAAAAGTATTCTTAATATTTTATTTTGAATACAAAAATGCTCTTAATGTTTTCATTAGTGTATTATAATGTACACATCAACATTAAGAGCATTTTTGTAAACACATTTTAATATTATATTCATTAAGAAAAATTAATTAATAAATATTCATAAGTTATATAATTTATTTATAATATTTTTGTATTAGTACATTTATATAAAAAGTATTTATTAATTAACATAATAAATATTGATTAATATCTAATATAATAAATATTGATTTTTAATATTTTTTTTACTGTACAAAAATGTCCTTAATATTTATTAGGATATTATAATGGCGTTAATGTCTTTATACATTTTCCCTATTTTCATTCATAATTTTTAACAATGCTAATTTATTTCCCAAAAAAAGGGGAAAAAAAAAGTATTCAGTGCAATGGAAAAATCTAATGCGCGGTATTGCGGAAACAAACAATTTTCTCCATTTCATCGTAACCTTTTTTTTTTCTCTCTCAAATCCCAACATCAAAATGCCAAAGCCGACAGAAAGATTACAATCTTTTCATTTTCCTAATAAATATTAAAAATTTCGTCGGAAATGGAAGCCTAGCTCCGACACCATAGAGCCCTGGGCAAAGACGAAAGAAATCAAGAAATGTTAGTTAAGAACAGCCGAATATATCAAAATAAAATCATAGAATTGAGGAAGAAGAAGCAAAACAGGAGCTCCCTTCAATCCAAGTAAGGAAAGGAGAAGGGTAAAACGTCTCCAAGTTCATGCAAACCCTTAACCTGCGCTAATATTGATAAGCTGCGCACAACTGAAGGGTATCCATGATCTAGCAGAGGCTTTCACCATCTCCATTTCTATCCTTATTTTGTATTGAAGGAAGCTCCTTTTTATGGCCTCATACCACCATTTTTCTAACAAAATACTAGCGAAGAAGAGTTGTTATGTGAAATTAGAGAGAGGGGCTACTGTTATATAAGGGTGGGAGATAGAACGGTTGTTTTGAATTTCAGGGTCGGTAGAGGCCCATTGAATTATAAATAAATGGCAGTATTATTTCTCTATGTATTTGGGAAAGTGAAGAAAATTTTTGGATTCTGGATTTTGTATTTGGATTTTCTCTTTTAACGACAGAGAGAAAGAGAAGTGTCATATTTTCAATTTCTGATGAAAGTGGCAAGACAGAGATTGGTTTTTGGGAAAGGACGACTCATAAACTGCCCTTCTTATACATTTTTTCTTATTGCTTCTAAATTGAAAAAATAATAATATGGCAAAATAAATGTGAAGACTCATGTATTTAGTTTTTGTTCGAGTTTGGAAATTAATAACGCATAGGTCTAGCTTTTATGCATTCCACAAACTATATAGTATATATATATTTGGTAATTTGGTAATGTAAATTCTTTGTAATTAATGGTAATTCATTTGTCAAGCTGATTACCTCCTTCAGATTGAATAAAAACTAGCGACAACTTTCCAAATAGAGTTTGCATTATAATTAAAATAAAGATGAGTTTAAGAAATTACACTGCACATTCTAAAATTGAATTTTTTTTTTAATACTCAATTGCTAACGCTAGTGTCTCAAAAAAAGAAAGAAAGAAAGTTAGCCGTTGAATTTCTTTAAAATAGAACTTCTTCAACTTGTCAAACATTTAAGGATAAATGAATTTTTGGTTCTTGAAATTATATTCATAATTAGATTTTAAAATTTTTCATTTGGTCGTATTGTATTCTTAAACTTTTATCTTAATGAACATTGAATTAAAATATAATTATGTAAAATTATAAAAAAAGTTCAATGACTCACTATATACTAAAATCCTACTATTATCTTATTTAAATTTTATGATCTACACTAATTAGTATAGATGACAATAAAAATTTAATAATATAAAACGTTTAAACTCAGATATTTAAACATTCATGTGGCCAACATTTAATCTCAGGTTTGTTGTTTTTTAGATTTTGGAAAATAAACACTCGAATCTCTTCCCTGCGGATCAATTCAAATGCCAATAACTAAAAGAAACGCTGGAAGTTAAAATAGGCTTTAAATGATTATTTTAGTTACAAATTTTCAATGCAATAATTTTAAAAATACTTAATACTGAGAGGCAGAATTCTGCTCTTATTCATCAACAAGCATAACTTAACATTTCATTAATGAATATCGGTCCAACGAGGAAAGATATTAATCTCTCTTTTTTTTTGGTTGAAAAAATATTCTTCTTCTCCTTTTTTTTCCTTTTTATTTTTTGTAATGCTATAAAAAACTATTTTATTTATGCCAATTTTAATTCAATTCCAACGACATTGTCGTGTGTCGTTTTCTTAAACTTTTACTTTTGAACTTGGTGGGATAACAAATAGTGAATGGTTAATTATGTCCCTGATGCTTGTATTTTGTTAGTTTAACATTTTCATAAAATTAAAATTAGTAAATTTAGAATAAGGCTGGCCACGATTAAACAATTCTACATATGAGATTGCCAAAAAAATAAAAATAAAAAGTTACTCATCAATTATAAATTAATATTGACAAGAATAAAAACTTAATTCAATATTCGTTGTGATATCTTTCACTTCAGAAACAGCGTTTCAAATTTGAAACCTAACCCTTGTGAATAACACAAAAATGTAATAAATAATACTTGTTAGGGTTAGATGGAAAGATCACAGGAGCTCCCTTCACCCCAATACCAAAAAGATTAAAGGCAATCACGTCTGCTAGCACATGTAAACCATTAACCTGCGCACCCTTAATCTCTTACAGTGCGCAGCCAAGGGTCTTCATGAACTATCAGCCGTGTCACACCCTCATTTCCTTTCAATGATGGAGTTAGAGAGCCCCCATGATTACCCCGAAACCCTAATCACAGATATATATTTAACTATACATAAAATAGAATTAAGATTAGAACAACTAATTAAGAAGAAGAAATTAAATGGCTGCAATGACTTGTGCATACAGCAAATAAGGGAAGTCTGTTTATATAGTTAAGCGGGGAGGTGGGGCCCCGGAGCATGGGTCCTAATTAAGTATATATTTAGTATGCAAATCTTGATAATTAAAATTCAAGATCTTCAAAATCTGAGAAAATGTTTTTATTTGAAAGTAAAATCTCAGAAAATGATTCAAATTTTGCATAATTAAGGCACCAGAGTTAGTGCTACCGAGAACCTCATTCTTGTAGCTCCCTTTTTCTCTATGTTAAAAAACTGTATAAAAAAAAATTGTTTATCTTTTTCTTTAGCAACTCATCTTTATACGCCTTGGCTGCCAAATTTTAAGATTACCAATAATTTTTTGTGATTTAAGTGTCTACTAATTCATTTCGTATTCAAAATTTATTAATCCAATTAATTTAAATTAATATTAAATAAATTTAAAAAGAGACAAAACCTCCACTTCCAAATAGTTAATAAGGGACACTTCACATTATTTAGAAAAAAAATAGAACCGATCATCCATGTCATGATGCATTCGATGCTCTCTCATTTATTTAAAAGTTATTGCTTTATTTTTTGGGATTCTATGCTGCTTATGCTATGTTGGGCTTTAAGTTTGGATATTCTTCTTTGACCAAGGAATATTCCAATTATATAAGGGGATTGGTATGAACCGATTATTCCCGAATTTTTCTGATGAGAGAAAAAAAATACTATTGATTGATGATACACATATATGGAAACTAACCTTATAGTCAGCGACGATGGGAATTTAGCGGGTGCTCCAACCGTTGAGGCCGTTTCTTACCTCTCAGGGCAAAGAATGAATGTAGGTAGAAAATTTTAAGAAAATTTCTCAAATTTTATTTGCTTATTTCACCTTGAAAGTTTACAAAACAAATTTCGTACCCCCGAAATATTTATAATTCACGAAAAACAAAAGGAAAACGAATAAATCAAGAGAGAAAATATACTAATTAAGTACTAAATGGAAGCAGCTAAGCAATTCTAGGATAGTGGTGTTTTGTGATGAGAAAAAAATTAAGAAGACAATTCATATTTGAAATACATTTTAAAAATAATTTAATTTTTTGAAACAGTGAAAAAAAAGACAAAAGAAAATCTCGTGAATGAGGAAAGATAAATAATTTTTAGCCATTTGGCATAAGAAATGTGCACATAGCCTATGAGCGCGTTTGACATTACTTTTGAAAAGAAAAAAAAAGCTGATTATTATATTAAAATAAGTGTTTGATAAATGTTAATTTTAGACAAATTAATTTTATAAAAAATGAAAAAATTTTATATTTGAAAAAGCTAAAAATTGAAACTTTTTATAAAAGCTGATTTAAAATTTATTTTGGATAAAAATATCTCTTATTTTATTTTATAATAACAAGTATACCTAATATAAAATATTATTGTTCTATCTTCTCTTTCTTTATCACCCACAATCATCTGACGTAAAAATGATTTTTCTCTTTTTTTCGTCTTCTCTTTTTATCATAAAAAATCATTAGAAGTTAAAAAAACAAGACTTTTTCAATTCGTATTGTTTTTTGGGCAAAATAAAAGTAATAATAATTTTCCCTTTCTTATACCAATTTTTCATGGATAATTGTTTTCAATTTTGATTGGGTTTTTTTATTGATCTTGGTATCTGCTATGGATCTTAGTTTTTTTATTAAGTTTTTTTTTTTCAATTCGTACTTGCTATGATTGATTCTTTTTCATTGTTCAATTTTGATTGTGCCGCTGTTTGTGCTTATGTGACTCTATGATCTTAGTTCAAAAACTCTAGCAAATATCTAACAAAAAGAAGAACAAAAAATCAACAAAATGAAAAATAAAAAAGATAACCTGCAGTGTGTGTATATATATTAATTATGATTTTTATATTAAAATAATTCTATTGAAATTCAATATCAAAACTTGAAAATGATTAGTATTTAATAATAAGCAATTTTATAAAAAATTGTAGTAAATCTGGTAAATTTATTAATAAAAAAAACAATATGCAATTTCACGTTGACTTCTGTGCGCATTTTTTTGGTACTTGATCGTGACATAAAACCAATTATTTTTTTTCTCATTAATTATTTTTTTTTCCTTTATAAAATGTCATTTGTTTTATTTGTCTAAGGCCTCCCACAAGTTTGAAACATCTCTGTTAAATGATATGGTATTAGAATGGTATGGCATTAGAGTTGCCTTCGATTATGCCCATTTATTGATTACCGTTAAATCTTCATCCTTTGTTTTGATAACACATAGTTTGAATGAGAATGCAAAAAAATGAAATGGAAATCGAAGCAAAATTAACTAAATCAGTTATTTGATTTTTTAGCTTTTGCTTTGTAATTAAGGATATCATCATTTTCAAGAAAAGACAGAATAACCTTTATAAGGAGATTTGGTTTATATATATATATATATACGGGAATTTTTTTTTTCAGAAATTTCTGCTTCAGTTAATTTTTCTATCATTAAATCTTTTTTTTTTCAGTAACTACTCCATTCATTTTAGGGAAACAATTCATGTTGTGGAAAGTTTAATCACCTTTTAAATTGTTATTATAATTGTAATAATAATTAATGAGACAGAAAAATAATTGGTTTAAAAAAGATGGACACGAAATAATATACTCCAAAACAAATTAAATGAGTAGTTAGCTAATTTTTAACAAGTACTCAATTCGGAAATAATTCAGTAATTTTAGGATAGTATCCCATTAATCATTACTTTTATTGCTCGAGTCGAGATAGCCATTAACTCGTCTTGTATTGCAAGAGCATCAATAAGATGAATAAAAGAAACGAAATGCAATTATTGGGTAATTAAAGAATGTCTCTTTCTGACGCCGATCGCCTTGTTCTCCCTTCAGAAGCGGATCGAGCAACGAAGAAAGTGAAACGCAGAGCAGATTTCTCTAATCCTGCTGGGTATAGAGACAGCTTAATTAATGGAGCTGTGAGAGAGTCCTCCATGGAGGATGTCATTGACTCTATGGAAGTTACTTTGGATGCAGGGGATGTGAACATTGATCGCTCAGGGGCTGTTCCTGCGGTGAGTTTTTCAGATAATCTTCGCTTTAAATTGACCATCACGTTGGGGAAGGCAGTTGTTGTCAGTTTGCTAGGAAATTCGATAGGGTATAAGGCTCTGTGTGCCAGAATTCAATCACTATGGAGCCCTACAAATGCTAAAATATTAGACATAGGTAGGGATTTTTTTTCTGGTGCAGTTTACCAATGAGAAGGATTATACAAAAGCTCTGTACGAAGGCCCCTGGGTTGTAAACGGAGCTTATCTACTAGTGCAGCAATGGCATCCTGGGTTTAGAGTCTCCAATGGATCAGTAAATGCCACCACGGTCTGGGTCCGGCTTCCTGAACTTCCGTTGCAATACTATTCCTGTAATGTATTGACAGCCATAGCAGAGGCCATCGGTCCTGTGGCCAAGATAGATTACAACACCAGTGAGTTGCACCGTGGCCGTTTTGCTAGAGTAGCCGTAGTTATTGATCTGCGGCAACCTCTAGTCTCCATGATTAACATTGATGGAGAGATCCAGAAGGTAGAGTATGAGAATATACCAGAAATCTGTTTCTACTGTGGTAGGGTTGGCCATTATGAAACGTATTGTCCTCATAAATGGGCTGCTACCACCAAAGGAGATAACCAAGAGGGATGGTCAGAGGACACTGGTACTGTTAATTCCGACCAGTTTGGTGAGTGGATGGTGGTCGAAAAACGCCGAAGGAACCCCAAAATTTCAGTCGATAATTCAGGAAGAAATCCCGATTTTAATGGAAGTGGTTCCAGATTTGCAACATTAGATGGAGATGAGGGCGAGATTTCAGGGGATTTTTCTGCAGATAAGGAGAACCTACCTTCTTTGGATAATAACGTAATTGGTGGCCAATTAAAAGATAATACTGGAAGCTTGAGGGCACGTGGTTTTAAGAGTAATTTATCACGTGAAAGAGGGGGCTCTAACAAAAGGAGTTTTTCACGTGAACAGGACCATGCAAAGGGAATTATCATGAACAACAACAAAGCTATTCTGGGGGACTTTTTTACGTTCAGGAGCAGGGTCCAAAACGAAGATAGCTTAGTTGTCATGCCTTCGAACCTTAACCCAGAGAAGCATACAGTGGTAGGAAAATCGGTTAAGGAGATCGGAGCCCCTTCGATAGTTCCTGTTACTGACAGCTTGGAAATTGGTCCAACAAATTCCCATCTTTTGGGGCAGTTTGAAAATAGGCCTCCTGATTCTGAATTACAGGCCCTTGCTGTTGGTAGCGCTCCTCTGATAGTAGACACTATGGATGCGGATGGGTCTACCCATGTGGGAACCGATGAGGAGAAAGATGATTTCAGTGGAGATGAGGGGCCTCTAGACCCCTATTTACGTGAAGCTTGAGCTCTGGCTCAGAGGTAACCTTCTCGTTTTATAGCTATTATATGTCTATCCTATCTTGGAATTGTCAGGGTGCTAAAAGCCCATCGTTTGTGAGAACTCTGAAATGTTTTATCCAAAACCATAATCCAAAGTTGGTGGTTCTCCTTGAGCCTAGGATTAGTGGTTCCACTGCTGATAAATGCATTGAAAAAATTGGTTTCCCTCAGTCTCATAGAGTAGAGGCAATGGGTTTTAGTGGCGGTATCTGGTTATTATGGAAGGAAAGTTGGAAGGTTGAGATTTTGATAAGCAGTTTGCAGTTCATTCATCTACGGGTTAAAACTGATGAGAATAATATGTTTTATTTTACTGCTATCTATGCGCATCCTGTGGCTTCACTTCGCTCTAAGCTTTGGTCTGTTCTCCATCAGATTAATAGAATCACAGATGAGCCTTGGGTTTTAATGGGAGACTTTAATTCTATCTTATATGCCAAGGAGAGGCAGGGCGATTCAATGAATAGAACGGGGGTCAGTAAACCCTTCTTAGACTGGTTTACTACCTCAAAGCTGATTGATATGGGGTATAAGGGCCCAGATTATACTTGGAAAAGGGGTAATCTCTATGAAAGGTTAGATCGGGGCATCTGTAATAATGCTTGGAGTACTAAGTTTCCCGATGCTGCCATTATGCATCTAGCGAGACTTTCTTCTGATCACATGCCACTTTTGCTGAGATTATGTAATAATAGGAGTGTTAATATTAACCGGCCTTTCTGATTTCTGTAAGCCTGGTTAACTCACACTAACTTCCAGGATTTTGTTCGACAGAATTGGAGAGTTGATGGGAACATGATGGCCTCGGTTAATGCTTTTGTTGAGAAGCTGAAGATTTGGAATTGCACGACGTTTGGAAATATTTTTTACCAAAAAAGGGAGCTATTGGCCCGCATTACTGGTATTCAGAAAAGGCTTACTTGGAACCATTCTCCTCATCTTGAAAGACTTGAGTTGGAGTTGAAAGCTAAGCTTGATCAGGTGCTCCATCAGGAAGAACTTTTCTGGCTTCAGAAGTCTAGGAGTGATTGGTTACATAGTGGGGACAGGAATACTGCTTTTTTCTACCAAAGAACTATTCGTCGACGGAAGAGAAATCGCATTGAATATCTTCAGAATTCTGAGGGTGTTTGGATTGAGGACT
The DNA here is from genome assembly GCA_037975025.1 of Excoecaria agallocha. NCBI lineage: Eukaryota > Viridiplantae > Streptophyta > Magnoliopsida > Malpighiales > Euphorbiaceae > Excoecaria > Excoecaria agallocha. The sequence goes on along the minus strand of CM075806.1, from coordinate 72,870,414 downwards.
CGATGACTTTGAGTGATATGGTTGTCAAGTTTTTCTCCAATCTCTACTCTGAGGAATGCTATAATCGCCCACCTTACCACATTAGGGGCCATTTCCCTCTTCTTGGCGAGAAGGTGAGGGTGCTTTCTGAGGAATTTTCTTGCATTGAAATCCGAAGAGCTTTGTTTGACATGAAACCTTGGAAAGCTCCTGGAGTTGATGGTATTCAAGCGGGATTTTATCAATCTCAGTGGAATGTAGTGGGCAATGATGTCTGCCAGGAAGTCTTGAGAGTTCTTAAAGGTGGTAAGATGGATAATGCTATGAATAAGACACTTCTCTGTCTTATTCCCAAAATAGATGTCCCTAAAAATATTTCTCAGTTTCGCCCTATTGCTTTATGCTCGGTGCTCTACAAGGTGGTGACTAAAACTATTGCTAATAGGCTCAAGAACTTTATGCCCCTCTTGATTGGGCCTACACAGACTAGTTTTGTTCCTGGACGACATATTACGGAAAATACTATTGTCACTCAGGAAGTTATTCATACAATGAGGAGTAAAAAAGGTAAAACGGGTTTTATGGCGATTAAAGTGGACTTGGAGAAAGCCTATGATCGGGTCAGTTGGGATTTTCTCAAGGACACTCTTATGGATGTTCGGATTCCTGTGGGCTTAATCAATGTTATCATGGATTGTGTCTCTGCTTCCTCTACGCATATCTTGTGGAATGGTAATATGTCAGATGCTTTCATGCCTTCTCGGGGTCTCAGACAGGGTTGTCCTTTATCGCCCTATTTGTTTGTTCTTTATATGGAAAGGCTCAATCAATGTATTAATATTGCAGTCAAAGATGGAGATTGGCACCCTGTGCATCTTAATAGAGGCGGTCCTCCTATTAGCCACCTGTTCTTCGCTGATGACCTGATCCTTTTTAGTAAAGCTGATGTGAGGCAAACTCGGGTTATTAACAAGATTTTGAATGATTTTTGCGAGAGCTCTGGTCAAAAGGTCAGTTTTGACAAAACTAGTATTTTCTACTCCAAGAATGTTAATAATCATCTTCGAAGGGATCTGAATCACAAGCTGGGTTTCAAGGAGGTTACAGATTTGGGGAAGTATCTTGGAATGCCCCTTTTGCATTCTCGAGCTTTCAAAAAGCACTACTGTTACATTCTCGATCGGATGAAAAGCAGAATGGCCAGTTGGGATGCTTCTTGTATATCCATGGTAGGACGGGTTACGCTTGCTAAGAATGTGTTATCTAACATGCCCTCTTATGTCATTCAAGCCACTAGAACTCCTTCTTTTTGTGCAGAGGTTGATATGCTGTCTAGACAGTTTGTTTGGGGGGGGGGGTAAAGCGGGCTCTCGAAGCATAGCCTTAGTTCCTTGGAGTACCATGGAAAAACCTAAAGATAGAGGGGGTCTCTCTTTCCGGAACACTCATACCCTCAATACAGCCTTTCTGATGAAGCTTGCATGGAACTTGCTTACCCAGCCACATCAGCTGTGGGTTAGTATCCTTACTTCTAAATATAAGTTTTTGCACTGTAGCAGTGCCTATCCCATGGTCCAGCGCAGCAGCACTCCAGTCTGGAAAGGAATCTGTTCTGTCTGGTTGGAGGTCCTGAATCACACTAGGTGGGTTATTGGTAATGGCAAGAAGATCAGGTTCTGGTTTGACAGATGGGTTCCTGGTCTGGATTCACCATTATTTCATCACACTTCCAGGCTTATCCCCGAAGATTTAATTAACAGAACGATTGATTGTTTTGCTGATGATAATGTTGGCTGGTGCTGGAATCGATTTGAGGAGTTTTTCCCTCATAATATTCTTTTGAGTATTGCTGCAGCTTGCCCTCCGCATCCTAGTGCAGATGAAGATCAGCATATCTGGGATCTCTCCTCTTCTGGTGCATTTACTATCAAATCTGCCTACTCAAGTTTGGTGGAAATTGGTTCAGAAGATTCTGACACTCTTTGGAGTCAAATTTGGAAGTTAAAAGTGCCTCAACGAACTAGAATGTTTATCTGGTTGGCGATAAATAATGGCATTATGACTAACTCTGAAAGAAAAAGAAGGCACTTCATAGACCAGGCGGAATGTGCTTTTTGTGGGGTAGGAGATGAAGATAGCCTTCATGTTTTGCGTGACTGTGTGGTTGCGAAGCAGTTCTGGAGCTTCTGTCTCTCAGGAGTTCACCTTCAGCAATTTATGGAATCTGTTAGTTTGAAAGACTGGGTGAATTTCAATCTGAATAACTTGAATGTAGTCTTGGAAGAGGTTGCCTGGCCGGAGGTTTTTGCTATTGGCTGTTGGTTTTTATGGAAGCAGAGAAATGAGTTCATATTCCAGAACAAGCGCAGACCCATTCTCTCGTTAGTAAATGACATGCTCATTTTTGCTAAGTCTTGCCAAAGATCCTTAGCTCCGCATGAGGTGGGTAATAAGGAAGCCTTTCTTCCCTCTCCAAGATCTTGGTTGCCTCCCCCTATTAACTTCTTCAAGGTGAATTCTGATGCTTCAGTGTCTAAAGGGGGTTTGGCCACTTGTGGGGGCCTTTTGAGAAATTACTTGGGGCACTGGTGTTCTGGCTTTGTGGCTAACTTGGGTAGTTATCCTATTCTTCTGGCTGAAATTTGGGGAATTTACTATGGACTTTGCAGAGCTAAAGAAGAAGGCATTGTTAATGTCATGGTGGAAAATGATAATAAGTTGGCTATCGAGATGATCCTTGGGATTTCTACTCCTAGTGCTTCTTGTATCGCTCTGGTTGACCGGGTTCGTAACTTGGCTAAGTTTTTTGCCAATATTTCTTTCAATCATATCTACCGAGAGGCAAATCTTGCAGCTGATAAGATTGCCAAGCTGGGCAATGTTTTTCCTCATGGTTATCATGTGTTGTTTTCCCCTCCTCAGGGGTTAGTTTATTGGTTGTATTATGACTCTGTAGGAGTGTCATATGGTTTTTAGTGTGTTGTTCTTGTGAGCTTGCTCACCTTCTTTAACCAAAAAAAAAAAAAGAAACGAAATGCATGGAAAATATAATAATATTGCAAAAAAATATTTATATTACTCTTAAATCTGCTTACACTTTTCTAAAATAGTAAAACTTAATTAGTTATTTTACAATGATGTGAGTTTCTCTTGATATGGAAAACCTAAAGCTAATTGAAATGTAATAAAATCTTTCACATTTAGCCTCACAATTTGATTCTTAGTTCCTTGATGGGCCTTTCAGGAGCAAATTAACCTGGCATGAAGATCAGTAACTTCCTCCAATTTACTGCTAATGTGGAACCTGCAGCGGTAAAAAAAATCCGTATTATAAGCATGGATTGATCTTGATAAGTCCAAAGAAACAAATTTATTTCGTTAATGTTGATGATAAATGGCTAAAACAAGACATTCTATATAAATGAAAGAAGAATAATGTACCCAAACAAAAAGAAGAATATATATATATATATATATAGAGAGAGAGAGAGGGAGAGGGAGAGAGAGAGAGGAAGATTGTTAGAAAGCCGATAGAGCTCCCTTCACTCCAATACAAAAAAGAAGAAAGTAACCATGTCTCCCAGTTCATGCAAACCCTTACCCTGCGCACTCCTTCCGTCGCTTGATTCTGCCTATCGTGCGCACCCAGGGGCATTCATGAACTAGCAGCCATGGCCTACCATCATCTCCTTTACAATTGGAGTGAAGAGAGCACCATCAGCCCTGCCTAAGAACCCTAACTACTTAACTGAAACTAATTAAGTAATTATAATAACATAATGAAATAAAACCCAAATATGATAGATAGAGCAGAAATCGCTGCTTTGAAAGTTAGATGAAGTGTGGAAGATCCTTATATTGGCCAACATATGGGCTCAAGAGTTAATCACAGCCGTCCAATTCTAAATAAGTCGGAAATCATACTAAATTATTTCCTGAAAAAGATAGAAGGAAACAAAAAAACTCCAAATTTATTTAGGAAAAAAAAAACTCCAAATTTATTTACAACACTAATATTTTAGGTCATTGGTAACTCCAGTATATGATCTAATTATTTAGATATAATCAATTTAGTAGATTTTAAACCTGTCAGAATTTAATCAATTTAATTTGATACACAAACTTAATTTATATGTTTTTTTTTTATAATCTGGTAGCGACCCAACTATTTTACTCGCAAAGATGTCCAACCCAATTCATTATGTGATTCGCCTTATCTAATCCGCTTATTATCCATTTGGATTATGATTGAATTCGATTAGTTTATATTTGTATAATTTTTTATATAATGTAAATTTATAAAAAAATTATAATTCATACATGCATTTTTTTATTTTTAATAAAAAATAAAAAAAAAATAATATCATAAAATTCCATTTATGATCAAACCCATTTAGATTACTAATCAATTTAATTCAATCCAATTAATTTATAATCTGTAAAGTTTTGATCCATTTTATTTTATGACCTTATCTATTTGCCACCAATAGTAGTGGTAGATTCTCATATTTGAGAGACCACGTCAGAAGGGTCCCACTTCTCGTATTTATTTCCCTTTTCCATTAAGAAAAATAGAGATTCTATTTAGTGGAATTGCTGTCCCATATATAATTATTCTCTACTTTACCTAATTCATTCTTTAAATAAGTTGCAATGTTTGCTCAATTTGGTCACCATTTCTTTTTTTTTTTTTTCTGGTAATCACAAGTACATTTTTGTGTCCAAATTATAAGAAAGAGATATTTTCTTTTTGTTAGCATAGCATGCAGAAACTATTTTTTTAATTAACCATCCGGTATCCGAATCCTACTGGACGATTAAATTCGAATTCAGGACGTCGTTGCAGGTTAAGGTTCCTTGGTCTTCCACATAAAAGGTGTCGAGAGTTGATCCTGATACCTCTCATTTCTAGTCTAACCTACATCATCACCAGGATATCACCTCATGGATATAGCATGCAAAAACTATAACTTAATTAATCATAAGGTTCCTCTTTATTTAGGAGATATGAGCATTGCATAATCAGGAATATTTCTTTGTTATTAATGTATTTTCCTGCATTGCGTATATTTCCTTAATTTATTCGTTAAGAAAAGAGAGATAGAGAGAGAGTATATTTCCTTTTTTATTTTTTTGGATGGGTCGTATAACCTTATTAGTATGCTTTAAAATAGTTATTTTTGAGTATAGCTCGTTCTTGCATGCATTGTCTAAAGTTGATTTGAAAAATATAATTACTCAATATTTGTAGGACTCTCTTATGTAAAGCAAATTCAGAATCAGCAGCTAAAACTTGCTGTTATTTTCTATATAGCTTATAAGAGTTTTTTTTTTATTATTATTATTTGCTGATTCTGAATTTTAATAGCTAGTTTGCTTTTGTCTCAAAAAAAAAAAAAAGACGAAGAAGTTGCATTAGTACTAAAAAAAAAACAAGAAGAAAACTGTATTTGCTACGAAAATTTAACTTCCTATTTAATGGTGAGAAATAGTGATTTATTAATTTACTATAAATAAAAACATATCAGTAGCGACGATTGGTGAGGCCTTTGTCACTAAAAAGTATGAAAACCTCAGGCTTATCATTTTAGAAATATCGGCAAATATTGGTCGCTGTAAATTTTGCTATTTGGCAAATAAATTCGTCCCTATAAAGTGGTGTCAGTTTTTGGTGCAAAAATTAGCAACGGGGAGGAGTTTAACTTTTGCTGTAATATAGTTCATCGGCTCATTGGCCTCCCCACTAAAAAAAAAAAGAGTTTTTTTTTCTTTATTTTTTCATTTCTCCCTTTAGTGCATTGATTTTTAGAATTTCATGTAGTTTTGATTTATGAAAGGAACAATATCAAATTTACCCATAAATTATATTTAAGCAGTATATATTTAAACTTTGTTTTTGGATAAAAAATGCCATTGTAATTATCGTTATCAAATTTGTTCACGTTTAACAAAAATGAAAAATATAAACTTTCTTTTTTCTTACTTGCTGTTAGTACATTTGCCATCACCTTTGGCAAACGTAAATTATTTTAGTAATAACAGAAAATTTTTTAATGAAAAAATTAAAAGCAAATCAATAGGTTCTATTTTGCATAATTATAAGGGAATTTTAGCATTTTATCACTTCATAAAATGTAAGTGTAAACAAAGTATTTAAAGCATCCAAACTTTTTTGGAAGAGTGGAGAACAATGTATTAAAAAAAACAAAGTGAGTGTTCGTAGCTTTGTGCTGTTTGACGAAAAGTAAATTCCAAAATAATATTATAACAAGTAGCATGAAGTGGCAAGCATGAAAGGGAAATCAAGATGTTCTAATAATCACTGATGCTTTTCCATTAGATGGAGATAGTATAAGGTTCCTAATCTCTTGGAATTAAGAAGATCGTTCTCGAACGTATTTATTTATTGTTAATCAATCACAGAGGGAATAAATTAATTGTTGGTGGAATTTGAAATTTAATAATTAATATCCAATTTATAAATTTATTTTACTGTATGTATTTATTTTTAATTTAATATTTCATTTGGTTTATTGCTTTGTATTAGCACCGGATAAAGAAAATATTATGATTTTTCTTATAAAAATTGATTAATGGTTTGATTGTGCACATTTGATTGAATATACTGTTATACATGTATCCAGACAACAATTGAAAAAATTAATTTTTTATAAAAAAATGAATTTCTCTTAATTTTAACGAAAAACTAATGGATTTTTTAAATTAAAAGGAGATTTGAAATTTGAAGTTGACATTTATTGGCTCTGAAATTGAAAATTAATTTATAATTCCGGTCTGATTTTATAATTAAACCTTTTATTTATAAAAAATTATTGATGTAAATAATTAAAAATTTGGAAGGATATTATAGTTTTTAAATTAGAATAAAAGCGAATTGGTGAACACTTTTAAGTTTTAAAACAAGTAATTGATCAACTAACTTAAATTATAACCCTAATTGTATTCTAATTAGAATCTAAAACGAAATAATTATAAAGTTAAAGTTTTTTATACGAAATTTTATGGATTGAATTTAGGTAAGAATTTCCAATAATAAATATGACACAACCATGCAAATTAACTAAATGCCGATAAAGTAGATTAATGCCGAAATTTATGCCTATATTTAAGTTCAAATGTGCTCAAATTTGAGAAATGCGTAAATATAATTTTCACAATTTAGTAAAGGATCAACGTACATTTACCCTCATAGCAAGCATCATGCTATTAATTAAGCTATTTTATGTAGTTTTCACAATTCACATTAACACTGCCAAAAGAAACCGATTTTTCCTTATTAAGAAAGCAAAATCAACCCAACTGTCCAGCACAGTTTTGATTTAAGTGGAAACTTTTAGCTAACAATTATGTTAATATAATATTACATTTTAGTTTAAATAATAGATTATTTTTTTTTGAAATAAATAATAGATTATTTAATCAATAATATATATAATATAATTAATGTTTATTTTATATAAGGCAATTGCATATAGCCCAATAAGAATAGCTCAGTGGTCAGTGTATTCTTTCCAAATAATGGGTGTGGAAGGTGAATGATGAAGCAAAACCAATAATACAATCTTCACTTTTCAAACATTGAATCGAATCTTAAAATTAAACATTATAATTTTTTTTTTGTTTTTATTCAATTTAATTTGATGAGCAGTTTTGATCAATGTTTGTCTGCTCGGACACTCTTATTGCGGTCCTTACTTAATCACCTAAGATGTATATATAATCAGCTAAGTTGGTTATTTTTATAATAAACATTGGTAAATCAAATTGTGGATTGAAAAGGCAACGTATGTTATAAACTTGGCTTGTACGTGCTTGACCATATATATCATATACTGGATAAAAAGTTACTAATTGATACACTATAAGAATTATCAGCATTAGCGGAAATTAGTTGGATCTTTTTTAATAACCATTCCATTAATTTAGAGACGACCACTTACTAATATTAATTAATTTAATCTCCAATTGATTATTATATAAAATTTTTTCTTGAGAAAGCAATAATAATTATTATTATTTGATAAGCCAGAGGTTCACAATGAGAAGAGGTGATTACAAAGGAATACAAGAAAACCAAGAGACAAATCCAAACTACCCGACACTGTAAGCCAACCTAGAACAGCAAAATCAGCAAAGCTAAGCAATAATTATTATAACTAATTATTAGTTGCAACAGCACCGATTACCAGTAATGTAGTAATGTAAACGGGTCGATTTATAGGAGAAACTGGATACAAGATATAGTCATACAACAATTACAAATTCATTAGGAAAAGAAAAAAAAAATACTAGTCCAACTTAAATCAATAAATCTGGATATACTTACTTCTCTAAAGTAGTACTTTCTTTGTAATTATATAATTACGGAAACCATACACTAATTAAAAACTAATCAAATTTGATATGTATATTTTATACAAGTACATTTAGCCTCACAGGATGCTACATTTCTTTCTTTTCTTAGTGGGTCTTTTAGAAACCGCAAAAGCAACAGAAAACGATCAGATGAAGATCGGTGGCCTCCATGGCTGATGTGGAACCTACAATTAATATTAGATAATCAATATAACCATCATCTTATAATTAATTAATTCCAATTAATTAAACAAAAAGACCATATTATAATTAATTAAGTTAACTATTCTTATAAAGAAGAATTAGAAGAAGAAGAAAATGAAATAGAAAAGATTGTTAGAAAGACGACAGAGCTCCCTTCACTCCAATACAAAAAAGAAGAAGGTAACCGTGTCTCCCAGTTCATGCAAACCCTTAGCCTGCGCACTTCTTCCATCATTTGGTTCTGCTTATATCGTGTGCATCCAGGGGTATTCATGAACTAGCAGCCATGGCCTACCATCATCTCCTTTACAGAAGGAGTGAAGAGAGCTCCATTAGGGCTATCTAAAAACCCTAATTAACTACTTAATCAAATTAATTAAGGAATAATGACAGAATGGGAGAGAGATGATTCGCTGCTAATTAAGCTTGAAAGACTGATGAAGTAAGGAGACAATTATATAGTCCTCAACTGCTTCACATTCCCTTCAATTTGAGATATTTATATATAAATCGTGAAATGGGATTTTCTAAACCAAAGATTCCTAAAATTACACCAAAATTAATTAGTGCTCACTTTATACTACGTACATTAACATTCAAGGCCATTGGTCTGTTTGGTATATTATTTATTTTATATAATCCTATTTAGTTGATTCTGATGTTATAGTTGAACATGCGTAACTAGAATTTAAAACTAATAATATCAGTATTTATATGCACATATGCCTGAATATGCATGCATGCATGTACACATAAAAAAATAAAAAAAAAATGAAATGAAGAAAAAGAAATTTACTAAATTTTGTAAAAAATAAAAAAAAATTTGGAAATGTGTGGAGCATTGTCTATATGGGAGGAAAGATAGGAACTAATAAAAAATCTAAAATTAAAAAGTTGATTTTTTTTCTTCTTCTCTTAGATATAACTTCTAACAGATGTAAAAGGAATTGAAAATTAACTAGGTCGAAAATATAATAACGTCAGCATATCCATTTATTTACTTAATTTGTTAATATAAAAAATTGTATTTTTTTAATTTGCTTAATTTATTTTATGCTTTTTGAAGTTAGCATATTAAAATTAATAAAATTTAGTGGGATAAAAAAAATATCATGTGATATATATTTTGTGGATCGATTAATAGAATTAATATAAAAAAAATAAATTTAAAGGATCAATTTTAAATTTTACTTAAGTGAGTGGGGTGAATAGACCCACTCACAGCATTGATGACATTCAGTAGGGTCCATTTTTGGGAATAATCTTATACTATAATTGAGTTATATATTATATTTCTCAACAATTTCATTGATAATTTTTCTCATTTAAAGGTAGCGTTTGTTAAATTAATTAAGAGAATAAATTTTAAAATAAAGCTATAATATTTTTTTAGATCAATATATGAAATAATCAAGATAAAATTGAAAAATATTTTAAATTTTTTTAATTATTTGTTAAAATTTTTTTAATGAATTAAAAATATATATTTAAAAGTTTTTAGTTATTTCTCATTTGACAAAGTACAAGAATATATATCTTGATCATGTGTCGAGATATGCATATTTTAATTTTTTAAGATATAAACAGTTATATTTTTTTTTGGTGGGACTCCATTTTTTTTAACAAATGCTTATAAAAGTCGAAAATGTTGGAATAATTTTATTTTCTTTCCATTTCAACTTTTTCAAAGTTAATAAACGCTACCTAAATAAAATAAATTAGCCATTTAGTGGAATGGATACCCCTCATTTATACTCTACTTTACTGAATTTATTATTTATTTTTTTAATAAACCACAGAGTTTGTTCTCAAATTCGTTCCCACAATTTCCTACTTCTCTTCAAATTTAGATTTTATTAGTAAGTAAGTGTAAGTTCATGTGGGGTCCTCTTAATTATTCGGAGATATTATTCTAATGTAATTATAAATACCTCTTTATTATTAATTATTGTGTGCTCTTTTTTAAGAATCAATCAACGTATATTCCCACATTATGTGCATTCCCTTACTATTATTGTACATTTATTATATTATGTGTATTCCTATATTACATTTATTATATTTCCCTTATACTACTATATATTAATGCCATTTTAGCATAAATCTTACTTGTACCAGCAGGTGTATATACATAAATTTTGCAAATAAGAGAGTGGAGAACGTAATATGGACAAGGTACTCAATTAGCACTTCTTATACTGAATGAATAGAAAATGAACAGGAAAATCATTTACACATAAAAAATGTAATTTACTATTTAAGAAAATTCTGTTTAAAAAAGACATTTTAAAAAATACCTTCTCTATAAGTGGCAAAATAGAGTTTGCAAAAAAGAGCAAAGAATAGAGAGAATGAGAAAGGAAAGGAGAAAATAGAGAGGGGTTATATATATGTGTGTATATGACCTCATATTGTATACGAGGGTGGCAGAAGAAATAGAAATTCATCTGCCATGGGCAAAGATAGAAAAAAGAAGAAAAAGAAAATATATTATTCACAATGACACTTATTATTGCTTTATTGATCAATTATTCTCTTTTTGATGCATCAGCATTTAATAAAAACGCCTTGAATATGTTTATGAGTGTGTAAAAAGGTATATTTAAAAGATTCATTTAAAATAATTTCAACGCAGGTTATGTTTTTTTTATTATTTTTATGTATTATATATTTCAAACATTAACACTAACCTTTGTTCCTAATATTTTATGTATAGAGAGAGCTCTTTCCATAGTGGTCCACTATCAAAGAATTGTCCTCATAAATAACTAAAATCTCCATATTTCGAATGAGCCTCAAGATCCTATTTTGATAGACTATGATCCATTGATTCTTAACTGATGATAGAAATTGAAGCAATGTGGTAATGAAAAAGTGTTAGCACCTTCTTCCTCATTGAGTTTGCATGAAAAAAGATTCTAAAATTAAATAGTTAGTGGTGTCTTCTGTCAGCAAAAAAAAGAAAGAGGTTAGTGGTGTCTTTGTCAGTTTATCAACAAATAATCCACAATTATTAGACACTCTGATCCTTTCTCATTAGCTTATGGTGAGTGGGGTGTCATTTCTTACGTGTATTATCTTTTATTGGAAATTAGTAAGATGCTCCTTATATTTTACAAATACATGGAAAAACAACCAATGAAGGCATTTTTTAATGACCAAAGTGGTCCTTTGTTCAAAGTATTTTCATTAGTTTTAGGTAGCGGCCAAAGTACAATACACACACATATAAATGGTTCCCTTGTTTTTTTTTATGCTCAAAACAATTAGTGATTAAATTAAAGATTCAGGATCAATTCTACAGCTGCCACATTTTAGGAATACATAATAGCATTGTTATCTAGTACTTTAATTATATATATTTAATCATTGGTCAGCTTTCCTTTGAATGGTGCTTATTTTGTCAATTAATTTCATAACACTAACCCTTTTTTTAGTTTTAAGTTAATCAATATCCTATAGTAGGCATGATTTGCTAGTAGGTTTTTACTCCTTTTTTTTTTCTTTACCTAGCTAGTTGACATTTATGTTTGAATTTTTGAACCCCACTGATAACATATCTGATTCTATAAGGCCCATGAGTCCCGAAATCGATTTCAAGTAAAAATTTTACTATGAAAGTTTAATCAAACACATGTTGCCTTTCACATCAAATCTGTCAAACGCTGTCAATCTGATCGGTTTGACAAAACTATAATTGAGATATTTTGATAGCTATTTAGATAAGGGTCAATTATAGAATTAATCAATTGATTGTTTGTTAAAAATCGGTTGATATTGTAAATGATAAAAATTAATATTAGAATAAAATTAAAGAGTAATTTTACATTTGTTCCCTTTAATCAAGATCTCAATTTTGAGTCTTGTGGATAGCAAAAATCAAGATTAAGATAGAATTATATAGTTTGTTTAGCTGTTCGAATTTTGTGAATAACAAAAATTAATATTGAGAGAGTTTTATTCTATATTGGACCAATCCAACTCAGACTAAATAATACCAGTAATTAAAAAAAAAAACAGTTGATATTGCTGAAAGAAAGCTACCAATTAATTCCTAAACTTTATAAGTTTTACAAAAAATTATAAAATCAGAAATTAATCTGCTGGAATCAAGAAATTGCAACCTTACACAGTTACACTGACAAAAAAAAGCAAAAATATTGAAAATAAAAAGCCTGATAATATAAAACAAGAAGGTATAAGAAAACATCCTACGGTACTATTAGGTCCATTCGAGTAGGCATATATCTACTCAATAGGCCTAATTTCTTATAAATTACTTTATCTTCAAAGACTCCAAATATTAAGATCTTAAGCTTTATATATATATATATATATATATATATATATATATATATCTTTTCTCCCCAATATCTCCCACTAACTTGAAATTTAAAAAGCTAACGTTAGAACTGACCATACTACCCTTCTTACAGGTTTCAAGTTGTTTCTGATAAGATTGTTTCATACGTGTTCGTTCATTTCGACAATCTCAAAATTATCACCCATGAATTCATATATAACCTTGAAGAAAAACTTCCTTCATTGGATTTATGAAATTTTTTCATAAACCAAGCCGATTACAAATTACCATACATGCACTTAATAGTTCTTTTTGCATACATATTAGCTTGTGACTGTGATTGCTTTAAAAAAATTCACGAACATTGTCCGAGCAAGAAAAATCCACCAAACCTACACTGAACTACAGGCTAATTGGTTCTTTGAATCTAAGCAATAAGTCTAATTTCTTAAGCAGAACTGATTAATCCATTAATATATTTTCAGAAAGCAGATAATGATTGATTAGTATAATTCACTGACGCCAGAGATGGTATCTTTCAGCTAGTAAGAAATCAGAGCGTCCCTTTCAATGGGATAGGCATCAACAAAACTAACCATTACTCCTTTTCCGATGTGCCCGCATTAAAGTTCGATATTCAACTAGTTTATACAAGAAAGAGCGCATGCCTTTGCATACTCCAATGAACAAAAAAGGCACATAAGTTTGGTTGAAAACAGTAAGGTCTTGTAAAGTAGTCAAAATCAATTTGATTAATTTCTCTTTTTTTCCAGTGCAGTACACAATTGCATTGATAGTGATCGGGTGCACAGATGCTCACGAGACACACCATCTGATTAAGAATAAATAAAATATTAATTTCTTATTGCAGTTCACCGCGTTAGCACTCCCATTGTCCGCGTATACCTGATCTCATTCCCATAAAGCATAGATCACTGTTCCCATCTTTATTGCAGAACATCATTAGTTTCGTCCAGCAGTATGTAACACTTTAATATGCACTAAACAACATCTCAAATTTGGACTTCAAGTGATATTGTTTTTTCTTTTTTGTTTCTTTTTTTTTTTTTTTTTTAGACAGGTGATATTCTTAGCTTCCATGTGAGACCACAAATGCCTAAAATACAGAATTCATTGTGAATTGAAAAAAGATATAAGAAGATTCAAGTTTGATTACATTCCAGCTCTCATCTGAAGTAACAAGAGAGTTCTAAAACGTCTTCCATCTACATAACATCCGCCCAAAAATTTACAACAACAATTGCAAAACATAAGTGTTAACTGAGAAAGCGTTCACCTTGGCCACTAGTGGGATATAGACAGTTGTTTCTGAGCTCCCCCCATCTCTTCAAAGGAAATTTTAGTGGTTTTGGCGCGAGACTTCTGGCTCTCCAATCTTGCTTCAAGTAGTTTTTCCTTCAAAGAACTTTCCTTTATGTCACTAGGCAATTGCAATGGTGATTCAAATTTTTCACATTCTGGAGATGCCAATTTGGACATCCACTGTTGCACTGGACTTGCTTGTTCTGCATAAACAGGCTGAACACCAGAATCCTCCCTTATGTCGCTTACAGGATGAATTTTATCACCTTCAGATGACATTGAGTGATTTCTGATAAGGTTATTTAGCACATTATTTGAATTAAGTCGTACTTGCAATCCATCTAAGTTACGGCCCTTACTATTTAACCTTGACCCGGCCATTTTCTTAGGATCTGAATTCATTGTTTCCTCAAGAAACTGGCTGTCCGAGGAATTGTTAGCTTGTGCTTTAGATCTGCCTATGCTTTGTTTTTTACCTGCACCCTTGTTTAGTTCAAAACAATGTGAATTGGTATCAAACGAATCTTCTTCATCAGCGGCAGCTTGAGGTGCACTCACAGCCTCATTTAAGGGAAAAGATTCCCGCCGAGAGCAATTGTTTATTGCCTCATAAAGGAAGCTTCTGCTTTTTCTTGATCCATTGGACTGTCTAGCTTGAAGAAAGTTTTCAATGTCTGGACTCAACTTGTCAACAATTGAATTCTTTTCAGCAGCATCATCTTGGCCCTCTACTAGTCCCATTTGCATTCGCTCATCAAGCCAGGCTTCTGAAATATGGAGAATCAAGGGGTCAGGTTTTCCACTACCAACATGATCCGTATAAAGTTTGTGCCTTAGGGACCGTAGCTCTAGCTCATAATCTCTTATTGCCTTGGCAAACTCATCACACAGATTTTCCAACAAAATCCGAGCTTTACTTTCTCTCTCGAGTTCTTTTAAAGCACTAGACAAAGCTGATTTAACTTGAGAAAGCCCTCGAGTGATCTTCCAGTGCAGACTTTCTGAATGCTTTCGTAGCTTCCTCTCGTCTTCTAGGTCTGCTTGTGCTGACTGAATTACAGTTTTGATTCGATCTTGCTCCTTAGTTTTCCTAAAGACTTTATCTTCTGCAGCTTGCTTCATTAAGTTATCAATTTCATGCCTGCTACTTTGTTTATCTTCTAGCAATTCCTTGATTTGAGACTGAGAGTGCTTTAGTTTCTTTTTTAAAGATTTTAGCAAGGATATATTGCAAGATTGCTTTTCTTCAAGACTCCAGATTCGATCGAGTACTTTCAGAAGTTCTGCTGATATCTTGAGGCTATGACTTGAATCAACCATCCTGCTCTTAAATTCCAAATAACTAGTAGGACTTCTAATGGGATTATAAGGTGCTACCTGCAGAGTAGCAGGGACTCTCAATAATTAGGGAAATATACCCTTTAACAGAAAATTATTTGACAAAGCATAAAGATAACTACAGGTGCTGAGGGCTTTGAAAGACACTAATCATATATTGATGTATGCCATTCCAGTAGTGGCATGCCATACTTGATGAAGAAACCATCCATAAAACAGAATACTAAAACCTTATATCATTTTCCTAGTTTAGAAGCAAATGACAAATACTATCCTAGGTTACTTGAAAATAAAAAGAACTCACTGCTATTGGATTGTCCAGGAGATGTATCACAATAACAATTTCTTCAGCTGGTGACAAATTTTTAATGAATCTGAATTGTAACATTAATCACACACATAATAATTTTCCTATACAGGAATTAAATAAATCGTATCTTTTAATGTCTCCAAGATATAACATTTGGGTTATGTCCTTTAGTATTCTTGTCTTTGTGTGGATCTCGAAGAGAACCATTAAGAGCTATTAGTCATGGTATGGCGTGGTATAATATGGTCTAGTGTTGTAATTATTGTTAACATGTTTGGAAAATTAGAATGGTATAATATGGTTCAATAGATTTTTGATAGAAGAAAAAATTTTAAATAAATAAAAATAATTTTGATAAAAGAGATAAAAGATTAGGATTATACTAGAATGTAAAGGAAGGTATCAAAATTAAACAAATGTGATAAGAGGAAAAAAATATTAAAAACCATGTAAAACCACCAATTTGGTAGTTTAAAAAAATAGACAAAATGAAAGAATGGTTAACCACGGAAAACCATAACCGTGAAGAGCCCATATTCTCAAACAATACATTAAATCATACCATCCCATTGAAAATCATGATCCAAACAAGGCCTAAGGATAACAAACCAATTGAGTTATAACAGGCAAGTACCATGGTTCATTTTAAAATGTAAGACTCATTTTTGCCATGTACCAGCAATATAATGGACCAAAAGTGACTTATGCGGTTCTAAACCTCCATCCATTGTCACTTTACGGTTGCTAAAATATGTTCACAACTTTCCTCTGCATATTTTTCTCGATTCCATACAAGTAAAAAAATCTTTTAAAACAAAAAGTAAAAAATCTTCTAAAAAAAAGTTCCTTGTGGAGGAATACTAATAGGAGATGCTTTATTACCTTCATTGAGCTAGCACAACTTGCAGTAGATAGGGGTTCCTGAGCACCGCCATCTCTACCAACTGATTTACGGTGTTGAGCCAATGATTGAGAAACATGTCTCCTTGAGGGACTTACACTTGCTGGCTGAAAATATTAAGGTAAAGATCAAATACTTTACGAAAATAATACTCAAAGCTATAGGAACATGAAAAATCAATCTTATAAAGGGTCTAATAAATCTATTTCATATCTCAAATTAACCAATGAACAAACCATGCAGTAACCTTTCTGCCTAACATTACCGTATGTCCCAGCCCTGTTTCCTTTATTAGGTACCATATCCAATGTATACTAGCTCATGCTGGATAAAACAGAACTATACATTTTGATTTCTGCTCCTCATGGTCTAATAACCATAACATGTCCAAAGAACCAAGCTCAATACAATGGGTTAAATTCAAGCAAGATTACAGCAGTAGTACCACACAAAAAAGCAGACATCGTATCAAACGATGCCACACTTCCTATCATACAACAGAGAATCTACAGAGTTATATATACCAACAGTACTCCCAATGAAAAGTATTAAAGCTAGTTGGAAAAAGGTTTGGCACATATATGGAAGACATATTGATTTTAGTTAACAAATAAAACAATACTATGCAATAGAACATACATTTGAAAGCAAGAAAGAAATGGCACAGGGCGTAAAATCAATTATAGCAATGAGTAACGAATTTAGGAAAATGTGGTCGACCAGACTCCAAAGAAGAAAACTTTGAACTAAATTAAAACCATCATATCAAAATATAGACATAAAATATCTGCTCGTGCAGCTCAGCACCAGAGCTGGTAATTAGTTGAATAAAAGGAAAAATAATAGTTTTTGATCAGTAAGTATGCAAATTGGTCAGAAAAGCAAACAACCAAAACACCAGAATGCTACTGCATTGACGGTTAATTTACTAAAAAGTCACAATTATAAACCTTAAAAGAAAAAGGAAGAGAGAGGGAGCCAAAACTGACCCACAAAAGCACAAGACAAATTAGACAATCAAAACCCACAAGGCCACAACCATCATTCATGTAAAATCCGCCAGATCAATTGAATTTGGCACTGGAAAAAACAGAATTCAAATTACAAAAACTCCTGAACACCATCAATTCTCAATCTCTAATCCCAGTCAAGAAAAATAAAAAGGCAAAAAGAAAAATAGTAAAATAAGCAATTAGTAAACCTGGTCAGGTGGATCGAACAGATGAGAGTGAAGCTCAAAGGTCTTCTTCTTCTTCTTCTTGTGATGGGCATTGCGAGCTGCTCTGGGAGCAATGTTGTTGCTCATTTCAGCCACTGAAAGTTGGAGATAGGGCAGAATCTCGCAAAGATTAGCGCAAAGCTTCCTAGCAGAGACAGTATTTGAAGTATTAAGGAATTCCTGAACTGGGTTTTTATTGTCAATCCCATCTACAGAAGAAAATTGAAGCCTCCAAGTAGGCGATGGAGTAGATGGGCCTCCTCTTCCCCCTACCAATATCATCCCCCGTTTCAATTTCACGGTCTTACACTCCAATTCTTCTTGTTGCTTTTTGCCTTTTCTTTCTCTTTCCATCCCCTTCCTCTCTTTCTATTCAAATCTCAAATGATGGGTTATTTTCTGCTTCACTATCCTCTGCTCTTTTCGCTTCCATCTTTAATAACAGTGAAGAGTAGTGCTCTCCCCTCTGTTTTTTTCCGTGCTTATCGGGGCGTTGATTTTTTCCTCTCTCCACAACCGAGCCGACGGGATTAAATACGTGGCACTTCTGCCGTTATTTTCATTTGTTAGTGTTTTTTCACATTTTACCCCTATTCCTTAGGCACATATGCTGCAAGGTTGCGGTGGAAATTTGGACTATGTGGGCCACCGATTCTATTTTTCTCCTTGCGTTATATGGTAAAACAACAGCAAGCAATATCTTTACAGTTTACACGCTAAGTATATTCATTTCTGTATCTTAATTAATTTAGTAACATTGAAATCGACTTATTTTTGTTTATATTAATTAAATTATATAAATTTGTTTATATCGACTAAACGAATGATTTATTGTCAATTGTTATGATAAAATTACAAATTAAATACGCAAATCAATTTGGTTAGAAGGAAGGAGGATATAGGTATAGTATATACGTGGGAAGCAGAAATTGATTTCGAAATTGTTGATGGATTGCTTGCCGCTACAATCAAACTATGCTGGTTTTTTTTGTACGGTGGCGTAGGGTGGTCCAAATTAAAAGGCACTGTACCTATAAATCCTCGCAATATCCCAAATATTTCCCCCAACGACGGTAATCATGCAATGGTATAAAACCCAACACTAACTATGATTGCATTTGGATTTAGGAATGTGCACTCAAACATAAATTTTGTCCACATCAGGCTTGAATTGCATGTCTGTTCAACTTAATTTTTGAAATTTACAACACTTTAAATTCTAGTTCTAGTCTAAAAATAGGTGAACAAAGCTTGAATTTTTCGAATCCTTCCACTCCATGATTCAATTTATTTACTTAAATCATAGAAATTGCTCCTTTCTTTTATCAATTCCAGCCATAAATACATGAAACCTGAGACTGAGAACAAACAAAATTACCACTCACGATTTGTCTTCTGGTAGGAATATTTGTTGAGCAAATTCCAGAAACCGATAACAGTAATCCTTAGGGTTTATAGTAGAGACAGACTTCGTATCATGCTGTATTGACTTGTACAGATGCTCAATACGCTTAATTACATTGTACTTTTGAAAATAATCCGCTATGTAAAAATATAATACTACACTGGAACTCTCCGCTTCTTTTGAAAATTCCGATTTGAATACATTTTTCCGGACAGCACGTGCAGGTATTCCTCTGCTAAATCTAAAATTGTTGCTGCAAAATTAACACTTTCAAATTACTCCATAACTTTTGGAATATATATATATATATAATCAAGGCTTATACAACATCTGCTTGGTGGTGTACCAGGATTAGATTAGTAAGTGAGTAAAAAATTAGATCTTTCTTTTACCTATCAAACGGTCCAGCATTAATATTGTCAAAAAGTTTCAACTGTGTATCCCCAGATTCTTGGGTGGAGCAATCGCTGTCAATTGATTTACGAGAAGCCGATTTACAGGAGGAGGATGAGCTCCACACACAGGTCCTTCTATGGGGACCTGTGAAAGCAACAAAAATACATTTTTTTTCTTCCTATATTAGAAAAAAATGTCAAATGGATTGGGCTTGCGTATCAATTGAGTAATTTCGGTTGGGGAAACTACCTTCGTGAGAACAAGGCAAAGACACAGAAAGCACAAAACAGTAATCCATTCGGCTCCGTGTCTCTAAATAAGCACAATCAGCTTTGAATTGCCTATAAAAATAACCATTAATTCCAGCGTATATGATCACAAATAACAATTATTAAAAAAAAAAAGAACAAGAAATAATTAGCATACTCTAAGAGCTTTTCTCTGATTGGTGGTTGAAGATAAAAACGATAACCAAAATCAAAATCCTTCTGTACAATATAATTTTCCACTCTCATCTTTTTATTCTTTCGTCCTGTGGATATGCCTTTGAGATGATAACGATCAGTAATGCTTGTATCTGCTGGAATAGTGTTTCCCAACACAAGAAAATAAACCTGTTCATGATCACAATTAATTAAGTTAATAATTGCACTAATGTAGATTTTTAATGAAGAAATCAGATACATTATTTACCTTGAGACCGCCACTTTGTCTTACGCAATGAATTCCATACATTCTGATTAATAACGACGATGGATACATCGAAAGATGATAATAATAAGTTGGGAACATTTCCAGGAGTCCCTGCACACACAATTAGCTGCAGTTCAATTACTAGTAGTAATATTATCGGTTAATCATTTGATTTTATAGTTTGGTTATTTATTATGGATTTTTTTAACTCCTTTTTCAATGCAAATTAGGTATAAATAAATGAAAAAATTAAATTCAATTTGGTGACCTGGAGTTCAACTTTGCGAAGGGTTTTTATCACTAATCGCTCATCAGGTGAGGCGAAAAAAAGACGGCCAGGTTTAGCCGGCGAAGTCACCTCCTTCAGAACCTCACTTGCACAATGCACTATTGAATAATCAGCCTGACTCACTTGATCCAGCTCTTGTATGTTTCTGTAAAACTTACAATTTCAGCTTTTGCTTTAACGAGGCCAGGCTCTTTCGTACAGAGACAAGGAAATTAATATTGTAAACTTGTGAGTAATTAAAAGTTCGAAATCGGAAAAGCACGTAACCTAAAGGCTTCAGGGCAATAATCTTTCCATACTAACTCAGTAGTTTTGCTCGTTCCAAGCTCAGCATTTCCCTCCATATTATACTGGATCCTTTTGCACCGTACACTTTCAAATGATTTCGGCGATATATTTTCCTTTAACTGTGCCATTTCTTGCCCTGCGAAATTGCTTTAAAATGGTCAAATTATACAACATCATATTCTGATTCTGTAATCTCTAGCAATTTTTCTCTTCTCAATTAATAAAATATCTCTCTTACCTTAGAGTTATGCAAATTCTGAGAAACAAAGTAAAAAGAAATTTGGGGGAATTAGGATAGCTTTTGGTTGATTCTTAGTTAGAGAAAGATCATAGCAATAATCAATCTTGTAAAGAAAAGTGTGGGGGTGGGATAAAATTTGAGCTTCTGATATTTAAGTGGGGGAACTTACAAAGCCGTTGGTGGTTAGTTACAAAATTCATGAAGCTGACAGTGGCTAGTTGTTTATTTCTCTTGATGATCACTGGGTTACTAATGAAACGTGCCTCGAACTTATCGCGCCAAATTTAGTTAAGATCTTGCGTGGATCACTTATTATTTTATCTTTGTTTTAAATGTTATCTGTCTTTCAACTTCTTTGCCCGAAATTAAACAGAAAGCACCTCAATTTTTCCTTTGGAGGCAAATATATACTATATACAATATAATAATGTCCTAAAATTCCCTTAATTTATGAGAGAAATTTTCATTTTATTTACATATGTTAGTTCATAAATGAAGCTAATAATTTATTATCACGTGTGATATAAAAAAAATTTCTATGCATACAAGGTTGGAGTTTCATATATCTAACATAGTATTTTTTGATGTTTATTAGAGTAGAATAGTTTTTTCAATTTGAATGTAGTGTCCGGATAAAAGTTTGAATTATGCAATTTTGTGCATCTCACTCGAAATCCAACCAAGAGAATAACATAGTTTTGTAGCCTGCCTCTGAGAATATTTCATGCATTCATTCACTTAGGATAAGAGATATATATATATATATATAGTGAAATACCATAGCTAAACGCTTGGAGGCATTCTATAATATATATGAACATCATAACATGATCAAATTGATAAATCTTTTGTCATTGTTTTTTGAAAAAAGAAAAGAAAAGAAGACTATTTCAATTGCCTTTCAAATGTTTTTTTTTTAAAACAAAAGAAACCAACTTCATTAAACAGAACTTAAAAAAGAGTTTAGGAGAGAATTCCAAACATAAAAGACAGAAGTGTTTAAAATTGATTTGACTAAGTTTTGATTTGATCAGACCTTTAGATTAAGATTATCCCTATTAATTTAAAGCTCGCTGAAATACGTTTGTCGATTAACAAAATAATGGTATTTACACTTGGAAGTATCTTGCAGTCCAAATAAAGAATTTAGATTTTTTAATTTTGAGAATTACAGTTCTGGTAGGAATACTTGTTCTGCAAACTCCAAGAAGCGAGAACAATAATCCTTAGGATTTACAGTAGAAACACACTTAGTATCGTGCTGTATTGACCTGTACAAATGCTCAATGCGCTTTTTCATGTTGTACTTGAGATAAAAATCCGATATTGTAAAATATAACAGTACATTATAACTCTCTGCTTCTTGTCGACATCCCATTTCCGACACTCTTCTTCGCACCGCACGTGCTGGCATTCCTCTGTCATATCTAAGCTCAGGGCTGCAACAACTATAATTTCTATTAACTATTCATTCCATTTATTAATTACAATTCTGGAAAAAAAATTATATTTTACTTCTCAAGATATTCAGAAAATCTCAACTGAGTATCCCCTGATTCTTGCGAAGAGCAATCGCTATCTGCTGATTTACGAGAAGCATTACTCTTTCTATGGGGACTTCTGCTCACAATTGAAAAACCTGCTACAAAACACAAAAATATTTCATTTTTTCAGATTTTCAATTAATTAAGTGCTAAAAAGAGGAAATTACCTTCACGAGAACAAGCCATGGATACGCAAAGTACAATAGAGTAATCCATTCGGCCGTCTCCCTCTTAAAAAATGCAATCAGTTTTGATTTGCCTATAATTAAAGTGAAAAAATAAATTAATTGAAACATATAACTAACAGAGAATAAGTAGAATAATTAGCATACGCTAATAGCTTTTCTCTGATAGACGGAGACAGATAAAAGCGATAATCGAAATCAAAATCCTTCTGGAAGATATAATCTTCCACTTTTAAGTTTTGGTGTTTTCGGCCTCTTGATATGCCTTTCAGATGATAACGGTCACTTAACAGTAACGTCTGGTGGAATAGTGTTTCCCACAACAATAAAGTAAACTGTTATTAATGACAAATCAAATTAATTATCCCATTAATTAATAGGATTAATGTAGTATATTTTTTATCAAGAAAATTATTCACCTTAAGACCTCCAAGTTGTCTCACAGAGTGAAGTCCATATAATCTGACCAATAAAGACGATGGATGCCTTGACAGATGAGAATAATAGCTTGGGAACATATCCAAGATTCCCTAAACAAACACTTAATTAGTCAAATTAATTCATTAAATAACGCAATTGCGAAATTAAGATTAATTTTGCTAGCTTGAGTTCAACTTTGCGAAGGGTTTTTACTACTAATCGCTGATCGACCGAGACAAAAAAAACACGGCCAGGTTTAGCCGGAGAAGTCACCTCCTTCAGAATCTCATTCGCACAAAGCACCATTGAGTAATCGGCTTGACCAACATGATCCAGCTCTTGTATGTTTCTGCAAAAATCATAATACACCACCAATTTCAGACATTTTTAGTTAACAAGCTAGATATGGTTTTGTTAAGGAAAATATAATTGTTAAAACCTGAAAGCTTCAGGGGAATAATCTTTCCATTCTAACTCAGTTGTCCCATGATTACCCGTTCCCTCTGCATTATACTGTATCCTATTACATCGTATATTTTCGAATGATGTCGGAGTAATGTTTTCTCTTAAGTGTGCCATTCTTTTGGCCTGCAGCAATGCTTAAATTATAATTTTATGTTCTGGCAATTTTGGAGAATAATTAAAGAGGCAAAAGTCCTTGGAGAAATAGGGTATCAACAAGGGAACTCAAAAGTTGTTAGTAGTTTGTGAATTGGGATGAACTTTTAGCTAAGATTTTGAAGGGATCATTAACAATTGATCTTGGTCTGGAAATTAAAAAGAAAGAAACCTCGTATAATTACCATTGTTTTTACAATTGTCAACAACTAACTTAGATAACAATTTCATGCTATAGTGTCTTAACAAATAACAATGGGAAACAAAATACAACCTAACCCTTTGAATAGGATGAAATTAAGCTGCTTCGGTTTGAAAGGTTAAAACAAAATAGTTGGGAATTCAACTGAAATAACTAACATATAAATAGTTGTTAATTGTTCAGAAAAAGTTACTTTTTAGTTATATTGTCCTTCAAAAATTAAAAAACGTTGTCGTTGCTTATATATATTCAAAATCAACAAAATTTTAGAATCATCATTTTTTGTTTATATTGTTTCAAAGACCTAAAACTAATAAAGAAGGTACACCAAAAATTGGATTTAGCAGTGAAAAAAAGGTGATTCAAACATGCTAATTAACGTAAAACTAAATAAAAAATATAGGAACACGCAAAGGTATTTATCGCGACGTCGTCAGAATAAGTGAAAAATAAGCAACAATAACAACAAGTACGGAATTTCATGGGTAAAACAAAATAAATTTAGGAACACATGTACACAACCAGCAACAGATTCTCTGTTGCCATATTTTCCCAATAAATCAGTCGTAGAAAATCCTCTCCAAGACAATATCTTATCTTCAGGAAATAAATAAATAATAGCAGAAATTCATGTCAATATTATTGATATCCACAATTGTATGTAAATCATAATCCTGTTATGGATTTTTAAATATCTTCGTTGCATAAAAATTGAAGGAAGCCCTCATTATTTTTCTATAACTATAGTATTTTCTGTAAAAATTTTATACATGGATATGTATGTATGTATGTATGTATGTATTTGCCACTTAACCAAACAATCCAGCATTCTAATTAGAAGAGACAATAGCAGATTCAAAGCAGTAAGCTGATGTCGACAATAGATATAACCGCATGCCAATTAGCCTACAAAGAGTCTTAGTAACTGAATCAACATGACTCTATGCTCCAACCAATTTCAAACACTATAACTGCTTTGCACACATTAATGCGAGGCAATTTGCACATTCATCATTGCAAATGTAAACGGAGCAGCTATGGTACACCACATATGACAAGGACAGCGCTATGATCGATTAAAATACTAGTCAGAGAATTGTTAAATTTGTACTTGCATATTCAAGTATTTCAAAATGCAAAGAATAAGATTCCCATTTTTCTTAAAAAAAAAAATTGAACAGCTCCATCTGCTGTAATATTGTGTGTAAACTTTTCAAGAACATGATTCATGCTGATTGAAATATAGAGCCACATCTAACAAAATGGAAGGTGTGAATTTCAGGCAAATTTATCAACACCACATTACATTCAAAAGGGAACAAATTATGGCTCCATCTCAAGCCTAGGTTCAAAGCAAAAACCAGTAAAGAGCTGGAGCGGGAACCTTTTTGTCACGGGACACTTGAGTGACCACTTCCATTGTCTTTGGTTCATGTCAAAAACCAGAAGATGTGGAGCCCCGTAGCTCTGGATGTATATAAGATCGTCCGTCCCGCTGCTAGCAAAAACATCATCAAACTCCCCAAATCCTTGGAAATACTTGTGGGGCATACGTGCAATCTCTTGCCACTCCTTACCATTTAGAATCCAGATACCAATCCCTTTGATTATGTCAGGTCGGTCTTGTTTACCAATTCCTCCAACCATCACAAGCTTCTCTTTCAAATTCATCAACCGGCCGCAAGTGAGAGAACAAGGTACTGGAATAAAACTCCTTATCAATAAACTATGAGAAGCTCTGCTGGAGAGATTGTATGTCAGTAGACCATGGCGATTCTCTGGTATGCCACTGCCAGTTGAGTAAATTAAAATGTACAGAACCCCATCACAGATTACACTTTCATCACCACTTCTCCACCCTGTCAAAACCTCTGTCCAGGTAGTCACCCAGATCCTTGTTTCAGAATTGTATATGTAAATAGAAAGATCCCATTGGAAAAAATTTCCTGGCACTTGCTTAGCTTTCACAATTGAGACAGTATAACAGTGTGACATCCTATTTACGGAAATTGCAAGTGCACTATAATCAGCAATTTTCAAACCCAGAGGCTCTTCAAGCTTCTTAGAGCATTTGGTGATAGGGTTGCAGACATATAATTCACTTCTGCTATCATTGTCCATGAAACAAATCAAACCACGAGATGAAGCAGTGAAACAATTGGATGTCTCAATGCATGGGAGATCAATGCCATACCACTTTCGCAGAATCGGATCATAGGCATAGCCAGCAGGTTCATCAGAGCTTGTAAACATAAAATACCAAGGTTTTTGCGACAGGATGTCTGAGAAATTCCACAAAAACCTCTTTGAGCTAACAATCTCATGCCATCTTTTACAAACAGAACCTGCTTTGAAGATGCTAGCGATCGGAAGATAGGCTATAATCCGCTCCAATAGATCATCAGGCAAAATCGAATCCACAGAAACTGCATTAGCATCTTTATTGCCCTCGTCGCTTAGCTCTGAGAATGAATCAAAATCACCAATCTCTCTTGCCACATCATCAAAGTTATCATTGATCCACGATGTCTCTCCCTCCATGACGAAGAGGCAATTAACAGCAGGTCTGCAAAAACAAGAAACAAACTTAAATAAATAAATGAAAACATAGGCCTAAAAAATTCAACACTATTGCTAGGAAAAGAAGCTTAAGGGCCACAAAATAGAAAATAGAATAACATTCAGAAAATTCAAAACAGATTTGCAAACCAATTCAAACTCAGAAATCTGAAAATATAACTGGGGCGGGAGAGGGAAAAAAAATAAAAGTGTCGTTCACAGCCACTAAATGAATCAAATTACTGCCACATTGATACTATGATCAGATGATATCCATATACATGACCTTGGAAGGAACAAGCCAAGGAGACAATTGCATCGACTTTATAACATAATCTGCATGCAAGCCTTACATAAGACCCATAATCATACTCTTCCCAATTCAATGGATATCTGACTGAGGCCTCTAAATGCCACAATTCATCACTAAGACATCCCACTCACCTATTCCTACGGTACAACATGAGGATATCAGAACCTAACAACAATGGTCTCTAAGCAATGCTCCAAACATTTCTTAAGAAAAATCAATTACAAATTTGAGATACGGATAAGAATTGAACAAACAAAAGAAAGCAAAACATAACTTTAACAGATTTCCGAGAATGACATGCCTACTTGAAGAGAAATTGAAGCAAAATCCGTAACTGAAGCTTGAGATATGGAAAGAATTGAACCAAAAAATAGAAAGCAAAAAACGCAACTTTAAAAAGTTCTGAAATGACACATGCATACTTGGGAAGAAATTGAAGCAATATCCAAATTGCAGATAACAAAAACCATAAATGAGATTATATACAAACCCGGGAATTAAATTATGGCAACTTGCCAACCAAATACCAAAATTAAATGCACACCCAGAAAAAAAAAAAAATCAGACACAGATATTCACGATTCCATAAATACCAAATATAAGAAACCAATAAGCAATAGATGGAAATAAAATCTGCGGATGTAAAATCTTATTTATGAACATATCCCAAACTGATCACTAAAATTGTTGATGCAAGAATGATAACAACAGTAAAAAGGGACAAACATTAAGAAACAAGGGAATTTTTTAAACAGAGAAAAAAAAATCCTTACTAGAATGAGTGTATTGATCCAAAAACCATTGGCGCTATTCCCACAGAAAACAACTTCCGTGCTTTTACCACATCAAACCCTAAAAAGTTGGGAATCTGAATAAGTGAACAATGTTAGGTGGAAGGAAAGAGATTAGGCCACGTTTAGCAATCAATCAAACATTAGAGCCCCGCCCGAACAAAAAACCACTAGAATCAATAACTAAACCGACATCAAAGATTTGCAGGCAGATCACTGAAAGAAGCAATCAAGAACAAAAATTGAAGCACATAGACGAGAAAAATCCATAAAGAGGAAACCCCATACCTCGTCTAAAGCCACCACAACAGAGAAAACCCAACTGGGTGAGACCAGATTTAAGGAGGAAAAGAAATGGGGCAAAGAGAAGACAAAAAGAACAGACCTTTACAGTATCGAGTAGTACATATATTAATAAAGCTATATTAGCACAAAATCTTGAAGATTACGGAGCCCAAAACCGAAATGGGCTATGGCGAAGAAGCCAATTTTCTTCAAATGGCAGAAAATTGTGACATGTGTTGCACCAGATTCGGATGGCAAGCCACGCTGAAAGAACCCATCTGAGAGAGAGAGAGCGAGAGAGAGAGAGAGAAGAGGTTTTTTGGTTTGGGTTTACTTTTTTGATATAACAAGAACGACAGGCAGAGGATGAAGTGAGAGGGCGGCTTTTCTATAGGAGATTATAGTCGAGAGTGTAGAGAGAGTCAAAGAGAAGGGGAGAAGCGCGTGGCGTTGTTGGTTTGGTTTGGTTTTTGTGTACGGAGACACAGAGCATTGAAGGTGCGTCAATCGTTGTTGAGCACCTGAAGCGTTTTTCAAGCAATTCTTGGATTTTTTTTTATTCTTTTTCTTTAATGGATTTTGGTTTTGGCCACATTAAAAAAGAAAATAATACTACAAATAATGCTGTCTTACTCACCACGCCCTGTATTTTTTTGACTTTATTTTTAATTATTATTCATTATGCTTTTTTTTTTATCAATTGATTATATACATGCTAATAATTATTCTCGTAAAAATTATATTGTGCTATCAATATCATATATAACTTAAATGATTTTTTAATTAAACAGAATTCGAATTCCAATCATTTTAGAAGGAAGCACAATGGCCCTCAAATTATATGACCAAAATTAAAGGTTGTATTAAAATTGTAGGCAACTCTGAATTTACCATTAGCTGTTCAATTAATCATACCCTAGCTATCATATCAACTTATGGTGATTAGTTTACATTTTAATTTTAAGAAATATGAAATCATAATAAATCCAATTTTCTTTTTTCCAAATACATATCCCCATGGGTTGGGGTTTTGGTATATAATTTGGAAGGTGGAGGAGATATGCGAAATCGAGGCGTAGGAGGGCAAAGATTAGGCATTTGCTTTTAGTGGACACATTAGCTTTTTATAAACAGGGAAACTGAAAGCCTCTTTTTCAGTTTGTTTTGCTACACCTACTGCCTGTAGACCTTTTCAGCTCCCATTTCATTTTCCTTCTTTCTATTTTTATTAATTTTCCTCCTCCCTTAAATAATGAGACGCGATTTTATGTATATGCATATCAACCATTATAATATTAGACATATTTGATCCGACGGTTCAAATACGTACGTACTGAATTATTATAATAAAATATTATCTGCAAAATATTAATTTTTTTATATCGAGTTAAAGAAAACCAAAATCATAAGATTTGTTTTCATAATAATTTGTCAAACATATACTAACTTAAATTCAAGAAAAATGCCTAAAAATAATGAAATTTGAGTTTGAATAACCGTGTGCAGTATTTAAATGCATTTATAAAAAAATAATAATAAATTTGAATTTAACCCAATACTAAATACAAAAGATATTACATTTTTATAATTGATGGAATCACACACATTGTAGACGTAAAATTTCATCAATGTTTACATACTACTTTTTCATTCATTTTCTTTCTGAAATAAATATTTTTTTTATTTGGCATATGTCACAGAATTAATATAGTAATTGACAAAAATTGACTAATCATGCACCGTTGTATATATATATATATATACACACTCGTTATGCAAACATTTATGTTTATTATATATAATATCATGCCCCTTTGTGAAAGGTCATATAGCAAGATGATGTAACAAAAGTTGTTTGATAAATGAATCAGACATTTTAATGGGTCTCAAATTGAAGTATAGCTAGCAGTCCACATAAGTTAAACAGTACAAACATAATGGAAATTTTAGTGATTGCATCTCTAGGTTACAGTACTTACAAAATGGGATCATAGTGAAACAAAAAGGAATATAAACTCAAAACAGATCAAGCATCAGAGAGAGCAGGGTACAAGAAAGTTGGAGAATTGCTCCAACAAACAGGATAAGGAAAGCTAAGGGCTGAAAGATGGGCAGCAGAGTTAGCATAACAATACACAAAGGAAAATTTGTAGGCAGTAGCATCATTACAAAGGGTAACACAATCACGAATAATTAAACTTAAACTTGGATCATCGCTCCTTTTGGCCTGTAAAGCTTTGATAGCCACCTTGCAATCGCCTTCAAAGATAACATGGGAGAATTTTTCAAATAATATTTTTTTAAAAAATAATAATAGTTATAGGATCTGCCAGAAATTATTTACCGATTTGGAGTTTGGATAGAAGACGCTGCATAGTACAGTATCATTGTCAGTGATAGAAGACACCGCCACTGGCTATGTCTTCCATCAAATTATATATATATATATATATATATATATATATATATATATATATATATATATATATATATATATATATATATATATATATATATATATATATATATATATATATATATGGAGAGAGTGTATAGAATTTACAGTTGTTGATTATTATAGACATCAATTCGAGATATATTAATCTACAAATAACTAAATAGGATAATTCACTTAATCAAAAATTTTGAATTTAAATGTAAAAAAATAAATATTTTAAATATTTAAAATAAAATATTTTATTTCTTTTAAAATTTATTTGATATAAATTTAAATTAATTAAATTATTAAATACTGAATAAATTATATATAAAAAAATTTAGACACTTAAAAACTATTTTATAGAAATAGTTTGAATTTTATGATTATTAAATAGAAACTATTTCTTTTTTTTTTTGAATTTTAGACAGAAAAAACAATTATTTCTTTTTATATATATAATTATATAGAAATTGAAGTTTAAATTTATCAAATTCTTAGTCGGAATTATACGTAATTTTTCCCCTCAAATAAGTTCTAATTAAAAGATGGAATCATTAGTCCATAGAATTCTTGTTCTTTGTAAAAAATATGATTATTGTATTATTGTTCAATCATTTTTATTCTATTGGACTTTTATGCATCTAAAAAGTCAAGATTTTCAATTATTTTTTAATTAATTACACAATTATATTACCATGTATTTTTTTCGAGCCATTAAATTTTTACTTTTTAGAAAATATTTAATTAGTTTTTATAAAACTTCAATTTCTATGTAATTATATATAAAAAAATATTTGTTTTTTTTCTGTCTAAAACTCAAAAAAAGAAATAGTTTCAATGTAATAACCATAAAATTCAAACTATTTCTATAAAATAGTTTTTAAGTGTCTAAATTATATATATATTTTTTATTTGGTATTTGATTATTTAATTAATTTAAATTTATATCAGATAAATTTATAAAAGAAATAAAATATTTTATTTTAAGTATTTAAAATATTTAATTTTTTACATTTAAATTCAAAATTTTTGATAAATATCTCAAATTGATGTTTATAATAATCAACAACTGTAAATTCTATATACTATATATATATATATATATATTTGATAGAAAACGCAGCCAGTGATTGTGTCTTCTATCATGATCCCGTCTTGCAGTATCTTCTATCCGAATTTCAAATCAGTAAATAATTTTTGACAAATTATATAAATATTATTATTTTTAAAAAAAATATTATTTAAAAAATTCTACCCATAGCATGCGGGAGTTGACCTTAAACATTTTGGCAGTACAAAAGAAAAGTGAAAGAAAAAGATCAGTGCCTAGTGGCAACGCCACATCCGCAATCCAACAGCACCTCTTTCCAGCCAGGCCACCTTGTGCACATTAAGGGCCAGTTTGGCAAAACTTATGAAAATAACTTTTTCAATTGATAAAAGTTATATTCAACAAAGCTATATCTCAAAAAGTAGATAATTGTTTGGTAAATAAAAGTTAAAATGACTTATAAATTAAAAAGCAATTTACTAACTGTTTGGTTAATAATGCGATTAAAAATAACTTTTCAGAATAAAAAAACGAAAAAGGGCATATATAATTTTAATATATTATATTCAATATCTCACTAGAAAATAATAATTATTTCCACTTATTTACATTTTTTTACTCCACTAAACTATTAAAAAATATATAGTTAAATAAAAATAAATATAACATAAAAATAAAAAATATATAGGAGCCCCTATAACGATTGCCAGCTTTGAATAAAAAATCAAAGATTATCATAAACACCATAAAATTCTGAAATTGAAGATAATCTCACGTACTTAGAACCAATTTCCCACAGTAACGAATGAATTATACATTAAATTGCAGAAATGAAAACATCTCGCTTCTACTACAAAGCTGATCAACTAGCAAAAGAATTAGAAAATGTTCTATATTGCACCTTGAGCAAAATAGGACGTATGTCCTTGAGAACAACCCGCATTTTGAAGTAGCTGCAGTCTTGGATTTGGACGTTACCATCAAGAGGCCTTTTCTTGCTTTTAGGAGGAGGAACGACCGCTGAAGTGGGTGGTGGTGGTGGTCCTACCGCCGCTGCAGGTGGGGGTGGAGGCGGCGGCATTGTTGTCAGGGCAGTTGGGGGTATTTTTGTTATTATAAAATAAAAGAAGGAATATTTTTGTTCAGAAAAAATTTTAAATTAGGTTCCCTAAAAAGCTAAAATTTAGCTTTACTGAAAAGCTTCAATTTATAGCTTTCTCAAATACGAAATTTTTTCACTTTTTACAAAATTGATTTTTCTAAAATTTATATTTACCAAACATTTATTTTGATCTAATAATCAACTTTTTCTTCAATAATCAGCTTTTTTTTATTTTCAGAAGCAATGCCAAACACACCCTAAGTCACTTCTCACTTCTAATAATTTAATTTACGCCTTTCACTTTCTTTTATGTTTTAATAAAAAGAAAATAAAAGAAAAATATTTGTTTCTCTTTTTTTTTTTATATTGATTTGCTATTTAGAATGTATTGACTTAACTAATTTGAATTTACACTAAATATACTCCTTAAACTCGTGAAGATCGATAATATATTTCTTCATTATTATTTAAAAATATTTATCACTTAAAATTCTAATTCAAAACATTCAATAAAAATATAGAAATTTCTACATTCTCATTTCATTTATTGATTGATTTTTTTTTTATGGTTAAAATTTTGTCAAAATAACACCATATGAACTGCGAGGTGCCGTCTTTTACTCAATTTTTTTTAATAAAGAGACAATTTATAATTAGATATACATATTGCATTTGTAACATTCCGCATTAAAAAGAAAAAGAATACGTAAAGCAGTGTAAAATTATTAAAAAAATGAATATAGGATAATAAATAATACTTTCTCCATTTTTTTATCTGTCACTTTTGAGTAAAATTTAAATTTTATTTATTTATCATTTCTTTTAATAAAATTTAATTTATTTTTTTAATTTATTTTTTTTCAATAAAGTCAGAACCAATAAAATTTGATCATTTAATTTTAATCAAGTAATTTAATATTAAATTTAAATTTAAATTTATTTATTATTTTTTAATTTTAATAAAAATAAAAAAATGATTGATAAAAAAACTGATGCAGTATTAACAATGGCAGTTTAAGACTTACCGACCTTGCCCAAGAGGGAAATTCTAGGCTAGACACCTACTAAACTGATAGAGTTTGATGGAATAGTGAGACCAATCAAATATCGATATGGTGATAATTTGGAGTCTTTGAAAAAACAAATTAACAGATACGTACTGGAAAATACTACATTACATTAAAATAGTAAAAACCGTTTGAAAGGTGTATGATTCATTAATTAATTAATCCAAAGCAGGAATTGAGGTCTGTCTGTCAATTTATACAAAGCAACATAAATATTTTATGAACTGCTCACAAGCAAAATAAAATGTCACTAGCAATTGGTGGTTGGAATTTGTGGGGCATATGGATTGCATCACATCCACAAATTGTATAATGTCCAAAAACTTTTTAAGATTTTCTTTTAATTAAAATCTTTATGATGATGCATGGAGTCGATTCATTTGGCCTTTGGCCATCGGACTATTATATTATCATGGAATACAGGTCGCCAATCTCCGCCTACGTTTTTTATTCTCATTTGAATAACCATACTCAAATATCAAAATTCGTGCATTTTCATTATTACTCTCTTGTAAAATTTACGTTCAGCGACTTTTATAAAAAATTCGAATTCATGAACTCTAAAACCAAACTTCTTCGAGCAATCCAGTCACTTGATTATTCAGTTCATTCCGAATTCAAACATAGTCATTTTTGAATTATAGTTGGATAAATACATTCAGTTATTTGAAATTAATAAAAGTCTTATTTAAAGATTTTATATCAGTTCTCCCGTCAATGAAAAATATATTTTCAAATGAAATTTCTGCTTACGATAAAAATCTGTTCTAACAAGAAAACTGAATTTTATTGGAAATAGGATTCATAACTCTATAAATAAATATAACATTCAACATATTTTCTCTCTTTTAGCGATTTTACTTTAAGTCAATCCTAAAGTATTATTCTAACTTGATCGTTGGAATTTCTGCTCATTGAAAATCCAGCCGGAATTATTTATTTTTAGGAATTCGGGTGGTTTTGGAAAAAAAACTGTCCAAGTTTAATTCAAAAAATAGTTCGATTATCTGAACTGTTATTAATTATAAATTGAACTAATAAAAATTTACTACATAAAATAAATTAGTTAAAAAATATATGGAATAACTGGTATTTTATATTGATTTAGTTCATGAAAATTTTATAAATTGCATCCAAACAAAAAAAATCAATTAAATTAAATTGGCAAAGTCAAAAATAATGTCAAATATTTGAATAAAATGCAGTTTTTTAATCCAAATTAAAAAATATATCAAAAAAATATAAATAAATTTATAAAATTTAAAAGTAAATAAAATGTACGAAACTAATAAAGTTGTTGAAGTATATTTTCGATTTTTTCGACGAAAACAGTGAATAATGACAGTATACAGTGGATAATTTGATTTTCATCAAAAAATTATAAAAAAAAATTTATTTCAAAAAAATAAAAACATTCATTAATGAAGATAAAATTAAAAAAAAAATTGAAAAAGGTTTGGAAGTTCACTAGTTGGATAGGTTGAAATTCACCCACAAAAGAAATAACTCCGAAATATTTAAAAATGTCAGCATACTCATAAATCAAACTCAAAATATTGTACTGAACTTCCAAAATCCCCTCTAATTCCTTTAGGCACTACAAAGAGAATATTGGGAAATGAAATGAAGAGGTAATTTGGGCGTATTAGTGGGGGTCCTTGAAACCCCACCAAACGACCTAAGGACGATTGTCCACGTCACCACTTGGACCCAACTCATTTGTCCTTCAACTTAACTGGATCTGGACGCATCCGTCCCTAATTATTAATCTTAATAATTATCAATAATCTAACACTTGGATCCTCTAATAATCAGCTGTCTAGTCTTGAGCTTCGACGTCAACTTTATTAGTTTTAAACACTTCTTGTGAAATTTGACACCGGCGTCAATGTAAGATCCCACATCGATCGGAGTGAAGAATGAAGTATGCCATATAAGAATGTAAATACCTCTTCCTAGTACGATACGTTAGAGTTATCTCAAGAGCAAAATCGTGAGTCACCTAGCTTCGACATAATCTCCAAAACAGACATGTGGAGTGACAGATGGAAAAGCGGACAATATCGTACTAACGGCGGATTCGAAAACGTTATAATTGATATCAGAATCGGTGCCGGATCGGTGTGCCAGTAAAGACGCTGGGTCCTAAGGGGGTAGATTGTGAGATCCCACATCGATTAGAGTGGAGAGCGGAGTATGCCATATAAGGATGTGGATACCTCTCCCTAGTACGATGTGTTTTAGGGGTAATCTCAAGAGCAAAATCGTGATTCACCTAGCTCCGGTATGGTCTCCAAAGCAGACATATCGAGTGACAGGTGGCAAAATGGATAATATCGTACTAACGACGGATTCGGAAACGTTACGGTCACAGTACTCCTTACTCACACTTATATTTATAAAATGTATTTAATACTAATAAAAATTCACAAATGTCAGCGTTTATGATTTTTAGAGTTCTTGGATGACTGATTAGGTAATGATAAAATCTTCGAGTACTCTATCAGTATTAATTAAATTTTAAAGTTGGATTACATTTCGCTGTAGGGATTTATTTTAGGATTTGCGAGGCATTCTTTTCACATGTAACGGATTTTGTGTTATTATTTTTGATTTTTTAATATTTTAAAAAAGAAGAGGGAGGAACTTGAAAAAAAGAAAAAGAATGGAAATGGATCAGACGGGAAGGCATAGCTGCCTCTGCCGGGCGACGAGCCAAAGAAATGGGAAGAAGTGAATTCGGCAAGGCTTGAAAAAGGAAAATGAAACTGGAAATACAGGAAATTCGTGATGGAATGACGAATACAATCTTATGAAATACGAACTGAAGTGCTTAGCAATCAAATCTGTTAGGTGGGCTAAGCTGCTGTTGCCTCTTGTACCAGGGGCCTCTTAGTATTACATAGCACGTGATGAAAGCTTGCTAAGAATTTTGAAGAACAACACCCATCAACAATCGTCGCTTTCTATCCGAATAGATTTAACAAGGAAAATATTACCAAAAATTCTTATCCAAATACAACACATAATTTTATTATTCATCAATACAGTTTTAAGAACAATTTTGCAACGCTATTAGCAGAAGCTACTAGCTAGGCTACATACACATGAATATCCAATCTTAGTTCTGTTTAAATGAGAAATGTCATATGATGTCTCAGAAGCAGATACTTCTTTAGGAACTCCACTAGGGATCAAGCAAAGGTTCTTTCTTTTTTTTTTTTTTAAATTACCCATTTAGAGATAAAGTTCTAATTAATAAACTATACATGATACATTTGAAAATAATCAAACATTGCAGAGCACACAATCAAAAAACATATACTAGTCGTCGCCAATAGTGTCAAGATGTCAATACAATGAAACTTGTAATGGAAACAATTTTATTGCATCAACACAGTCCACCTGCAGATAGATGGGTGCATTACGTTGCATCAATATATTTTGCACACAGCTGTCAGTGCACTGAAACCAACCAACAGGACACTTGTGAAAGACAACAAAAGAACCATAAGTGCTTATGCCGCTGCACTAGCAGCTCTCATATTGGAGGACTTGGTTGATGGAGAATGAGAAGATATCGCTGTCCTGTATCTTCTTGTTCTCATCTTCTTCTTCCTCAACTCTTTCTCTAAATCCTTTACTCTATCAGTCAAGCTGGATATGACAGCCAACTGTTCTTTTCCCGACTCAATTAATTCCTCTACCATCTTCCTTATTCTCTCGTTCTCTCCCACCAACTTCCTACCATCTTCCACCGATTCAGCACTTTCCTCTACCTCGTGCTCTTTAAGCATTGAATTGGGTTGCCCCTCACCAACAGATTCCTCGGAACTGTGCCACCCACCAAGCAGATTGACGGATTCCAATGCACAGCGTTCTCTCTATTCTTCTATAGTGGCTTCATTTACATTATCTCTTGTTGGCTTATCCACATTATGATGATAATCGGCAGCTTGTGCTCCCTCCACTTTAGAGACCATCTCATCATCAGTTGACGCATCCAAATTCCCGCTTAAGTCCTTATTGGTATCCTCTTCGCCCACTTCTTTCCGGGTTTCATTATCCTCCCCTTTCTTCTGCAGCTGCAAGGAAGCTTCTTGCGTCTCCTCTAGTGGAGATTCATCCACTTTCTCGTTGTTGACTTGTAATGCTCGCGCAACTCCTTCAGACATTGGTAAAGATGAAACAGTTCTTGTTGGCTCTTCATCGTGCACTAACGTCGACTGCTGTTGGCGATCATTTAGATCTATTGCCATTTGCTCTTTGCCATGCCCATCAATTGGTTGCTGTTCTAATGCATCCATAGTTGCCTCATCTTCCATCTGTCCACTAACTAAATTTACATTCTCCAGCTGTTCCGCTCGCTCATGCTTCGAAGGTTCCTCAATATCAATTACTCCAACAGGTAACTCATTTAGTAGATCTGTCTCTAAAACTTGTACAGCACTATCCAAATCATTAGCAACTGCAGCAGATGAAGTTGACTCACATATAATTGAATCCGTCATTTCATTTTGCCTTGTGCTTATGATGCTCATTTCCATGTGTTCCTCAGGAGCAGCAGCAAGCTCCTAAGTAGTTACCCCTTCCGACAAGTCCTCTAGTTTGCAAACTTGAGGCTTCCTATTGATATGTATTAATTCATTTGCTTCAGATAGTTCATATTGCCCCTCACAAGAAACGCCTTCGAGTTGGGCAACTGACATCTTTGAACTACTATTCCCTGATGGCAATTGGGAAGTTGTCTGCTCTTGGTTCTGTGCCATTAGTGATGTACTTAAATTGATCCCTTCACCAAGCACATCTTCCGTCTGTTCATCCATGGGCAAGTCTTCCCCAGCCACCACGCTTAAAGTTTCAATACCCTGGTTCTCAGACACACCATCCATTCTTGGGGAAACACCACTAGTTGGATGCTCATTTGAGCTCTTTAACTCTCCTTCTTGAATGCCCATTATATCAATAGGATCAGTGGAAAGTTCTTTAGAAGATTTGGCTTTGGATAGAAAATCAAACTTCTCCTGCAACGTTACAAGTTCTCTAGCCAAAGACTTTCTAACATCCCGGAGACTTGGGTGCAAGCCCTGGCGAAAATATATGTCATATCAGGAACCATTAAACGAAAATACAAATTCATAAGCAGAACACTAATGACATAATCATAAGCTTTGAAATTAATGCTTTGAACGACAATGTTTAGATCAGAAATGTTAACTCCAACAATTAATGCAAATGCACACATCATCAACAAAAATAACAGTTCTTGATGCAGTATACTAACAAACTAAAAAGTAATGCATTTATTATTTTCTAAAATAACCGTTGTCTCTAGGCTTGTCATAATCATACCTTGGGAGCTCTTTCAAGTAATTTGGTGGAGCAGCATATGGTACAGGGAAGGCATCCGGAAATGGAGCGTGATGTCCGCAACAGTTAAACTGGAGTGTCGGAAAATAAGGATAAGGTCCATGACCATAATAACTAGGGAAGTTTCCATGGCAGCTCCAAGGGAAGCACGGAACCAAGTAATTGAAATTGTTTGGATAAAGCCAAGGTTGATTGATGACAACAGGTTCAGATGGATCAACTTTCCCGAAAGGTTGAACAGCTACAAAGCTTGGATAACGGTTCTGAGTTGAAGGCATTTGCTTCCCCTGAAGTGGGTATGAGTCCATATATCTATAACCAGGCATCATTTTTGACAGTTGCGATTCCCAGTACAACCCCTCAATAGTGCCTTAATGATATGCACTTGTTTGTCCAAAAGAGTACTAGAGATTGACAATTGTATAGCTAAATAAAAGAAAAATGCAAATTAGCAGAGCAGTCACAATTTCAAGATTAAAGAGAAATACTTCGCAAGAAGCATAGCAGGTGTCAAAGCCAAAACAGACAGCTAATATATAATAACAAAAAAAAAAAAAACAAAAAAAGAGCATCAGCTCATGAACAGATTATTGAATCTTCATTCCTTGAAAAATAAAAATAAATAATTAATTTCATTTTGTAACACGCCAAAAACTAAATAACAAATTTGAATACTTTGGGATTTTTTCCAAACACAAACGGTCAGAATAAATTTTGATCCACTCATTTCAAAGAGATGCGTGGTGAACTACTTCATTCATATAAAAGGAGAACCTAATGTCTCTACCAGTTTAATTTCTATTAATTTAAACGCATCATTAAATGTTTACATTCGCATTCAAAATCATGACTACCTCGAAGCCCAAACAGAGCACAGCAGAGTGTATAGGCAAATAACACAAAAACAAAAACAAGAGAAAAAAATCAAATAAGAGAACATAATAAAAGACCACTTACAGTTTATCCTCAAGAACTGGATAGAAAAAAAAAATTTGTACAATCCAGACAATCAGTTCCACAAGCCAAGTAGTAACTCAGTTATCTTATCGCGACTCAACTTCTCTTGTTCACTCTTCTACGATATTGACAAATTTTATTGAGACGAAGAATAATTCCAATGATTGGGTTTTATATGTTGAGGTCCTGACCGGATTTCCAACCCCCCCTATAATATCTTCCATCTTTCTTCTTTCTTCGAGATGTTTCGCGCGTCTCCAAAATCAAACATGGTGAACCATCTGGACTTTTCTGCCACGTAAAGATGCATTTGATTTAGATCTCATAAATATCATGAGCCAATATGGGCTAGGTACTGAATGACGGGTCCTTTTCTTTTTTTTTTTTTTTAATATAAACGGACCATTTCATAAAAGCAGCATTTGAATACAAGGAAGGAGAAGTATAACTAACTTCTGAAAAAACAACAGAGATCCTAACTAGAATATGGGCAACATCATTAGTAAATCTTCTGATAAAAGAAAAGAAACAATTATCAAAACTAAGACTTGCATCAATGCAGTCTTTAACAATGCAACCAAAAGGAGAAGCATAATAGAAAGATTTTGTAAGAGCATGAAACAAATTTAGGCAGTCTCCATGTATACCTTGTGAAAGCCAGCATTCTTCAACCATCCTAGAGCCTCCTTCGTTGACATGGCTTCAGCTAACAAATGATCCAAAGGACAATTAATGACTAGCCACAACAAAATTCCTCATGGAGTCTCGACAAATCCAACCAAAACCCACACGATTTTCTTCCTTAAAAATCGTAGCATCACAATTGCATTTGAAGAAATTAACTGGAGGAGGAGACCAGGTATCCAAAACCAAACGATCAGAACAAGAAGTAAAAGCAAAATCCTGATGCTTAACCACCAACCATTGATTTAAGCACCCATTTGCCAACCTTAGAACTGCCACGTTAATCATTCTAAGCTGCTGCCAGTTGAATTTGTTCCGTCTATACCAAATAGCCCATAAGAGAAACAGAGCCAAATATAGTTCATCCCGATGAAGAGTATATTCAAGATATCTGCCACCGACCTTTCAGCATCCAAACAGACGCCTAAAGAACTATCAGACCAGATCGATTTAGACAAAAGGCAAGCAAAGAGAGCATGATGGACAGATTCAGCAGTTAAAGGAGAATCGAAAAGGCAGACAAAAAGATCTACAACATGTCTTCGAAACAAACTAAGTCTAGTTGAGAGAACTTTCAAAACACATCTCCATAAGAAAACCCAAATTTTAGCAGGAATAGAAAGGTTCCACAGAGCTTGCCAGGGAAACTCAAAATTAACAAATGGCTGGACCATACCATGAATGATACAGCTGGCAGTCTTGACTGAATATTGGCCATTATTTTCAAGCGGCCAATAAAAAGAATCTATTGCCGTTAGCCTGTTAAGTCGGATCAGAAGAATTTGACTAATATCCCTGCTATCCCAGCTATGACCGTCCCTAGGACAAAAGAGATGAAACCTTTAAATTCACAAGCTCACACGAAGGAGAAGATGAGATCTTAGGATTTGACTTATCCAGCAACCAGACGTCTTGATAAATATCTCTAGCTGACCCACTTAAATTCAGAGTGACCAAATCCCTCGCAGCCATTAAGCTACGCCATGTATAGCTAGGCCGCCTACCTAGCTGTGCTTGTGCAATGTTGCACCTCGGATAATACTTCGCCTTTAACACTCTAGCTACCAAAGAATCGCTTCGTGCAAAAAGATGCCAGACTTGTTTTTTCAACAGAGCTAAGTTAAAATTATGAATATTACGAAAGCCAAGGCCTCCCATTTTTTTTTTGAAGCACAAAGCATCTCCCACCTAATCCAGTTTATACCCCTGTTATTGTTACCGTTAGAATGCCACAAAAATCTGTTAAAGTATTTTGTGAATTGAATCACAAAAGCCTCAAGGAAGAAGAAACAAACTCAAGAGACAAGTTGAGATAGCCTGAAGAACAGACTTGATAAAAATTTCCTTGCCACCCCAAGATAGTAGTTTATTTCTCAAACTATTCAGTCTCTTCCAAATTCTATCTTTAATAAAACGAAAAGCTTGATAATTATTATGACCAACAAACATTGGCATACCAAGATAAGAAGTAATGGGAAGGGAGGCTGAGATACCCAACATATTGCAAAAAAGCCGGCGCATGTAAGGATCAATATTCTTGCTAAAACCCAAAGAAGACTTGTACTAAAAACTATCTCATACATATGTAGACAATCTTTAATAGCTAAAGCTTCACAAAGATTGGCTTTGAAAAAGAAATATGAGTCATCTGCAAATAAAAGGTGGCTAATAGTCGGAGCACCTCTTGCAATTTTGCAACCATGAATGATTCCTCTTTGTTCAACACTTGAGAGAGCAGCAGAAAAGTTCTTGAGAGCAGAGAATAAATAAGTAAGGGGAGAGAGAATGCCCTTGCCTAAGTCCTCTCCCAGGAACAATAGGACCAATAGAAAACCCACTAGTGCCGACCTGATAAGAGACAGTAGAGATACACATCATGATGATTTTAATCCACCGTTCCTGAAAACCCATTCTGCACATAATAGCTCTCAAGTATGGTCACTCCATTTTATCATATGCCTTGGCCATATCAAGTTTTAATGCAATGGTGCCACAAACCCCCTTTGTTTGGCAATGGAGATAGTGGCTAACTTCATAAGCAAGGAGCACATTATCCGTAATCAGCCTTCCAGGAATAAAAGCACTCTGATTTTTCGAAATGACATCATTCAGCAGAAACTTCATTCGGTTAGCTAGCATTTTTGCCATAATTTTGTAAACAACATTGCAAAGGGCAATAGGTCTATAATCAGAGATAAACTTAGGCAATTTAATCTTCGAGATTAAAACAATAATAGTTTCATTGAGAGCAGGAGGCATGTCACCTGAATGAAGAATACTCAAAATAAACTCAGAAACATCATGGCGAATTAAATCCCATTGAGATTGAAAAAAACCTGGATTGAAACCGTCGGCTTCAAGAGTTTTATCTGGGTGCAGAGAGAAAAGGGCTTCTTTCACTTCCCCCACTTCAAAAGGTCGGAGCAGATCATCATTGTAAACAGCTGTTACGCAAGGTTTTACCCAGTTAAGTTACTCACCAATAACTCCAGCCGATGACTTAAAGATGTTCTCAAAATACTCAAGATTATGCTCTTGAAGCCCCGACTTCCAATGTAATTGAGTTCCATCCGGTGGTAACAACTGAGTTATCATATCTTTCTTTCTCCTGCTTGTTGCATAAGCGTGAAAGAACTTAGAATTCGTATCACCTTCTTTCATCCAATGGATTTTGGCCCGCTGCTGCCAGTAAATATGCTTTTGATACATAAGACCTGCTAACTTTTCTTTTGCTTGCTTAAACCGAGCAAGGGATATGGCATCAGATTTAGGCCGCAAAATATTCAACTCTTCTTTACATGCAGAAATTTGATCAACAAACTTGCTGCGGACAGAGCGACCCCACATGCCCAAGGTGACAGAACAAAAAACAAGTTGCTGGATAAGAGGAAGATTACCTGATTCGGACCAGCATTTAGAAATAATATCTTTGAACTCCCTATCCTGCAACCAAACATTTTCAAACAGAAACCTTTTATTCAGTGCGAAGCTAGAATTGA
This sequence comes from Excoecaria agallocha, assembly GCA_037975025.1. Lineage (NCBI taxonomy): Eukaryota > Viridiplantae > Streptophyta > Magnoliopsida > Malpighiales > Euphorbiaceae > Excoecaria > Excoecaria agallocha. Next base: position 72,826,562 of record CM075806.1, on the reverse strand, counting down.
AAAATAAGGGGGGCAAAAATATAAATTATATTTAAAATAAAAAAATAATTTTATAATAAGGGGGGTAAAATAAAATTTTAAATGAGAAAAATCATTTATTTAATATATATATACATGTAAAATTAAAAAAATTTAAAAAATAAGGGGGGCAATTGCCCCCCTTCTCCACCACCTAGCATCGCCACTGCTTTTATTGTGTGCTTGCTGTCTCGAAGAAGTATTCAACAACAAAGCCATATGATCCGAGTTAACCATTCCAACGTGATGAATACAGCTATCAGGGAAATCAGTAAACCAAGTTTCGGTAGCCAGACCCCTATCAAGCCTTTCACGGATCCAACCAATTGAGCCCCTTGATCTCTTTCAAGTATACTGATAGCCATAAAACCCCATATAATGCAACCTACAAGCTTGAATAGTGTCTCTAAAACCATTAATGAGAGAGATAGGATGTGGGTTGCCTCCTATTTTTTTCTGAAGCAGCAAGGAGATCATTAAAATCCCCCATAACACACCAAGGCCAGGAGTTATTTTCCGCTAACTGCCGAAGAAGATGCCAAGAAAGATACCTCTAATGCCGAACAGGGTTCCCATAAAAGCCAGTAAAACGAATCACTTTTTGAGATGGAGAAGAAATAAAAACGTCAATGTAAGAAAGAGAGTAGGAGCGTAGAGAAACAGAAACATCATTTTTCCAGATAATAGCCAATCCTCCTCCTGAGTTATGGCTACGAACAGTAAACTTTCCATCAAAATTAATGCGACTACACAAACGATCAATAAGAACCTGAGAAACTCGAACTTCCGTTACAAAAATAAGAGAGAGACAAAGAGAATGGACCCTGTCAATCAGTTCTAGAACTGCATGGGTTCTGCCCAAACCACTGCAGTTCCAAGATAAGGCAATCATTGTTCCCGGCAGGCCTTGTTAACGGGTCATGCCTCAATCATTAGGACGTCTCCAGCACCAGTTTTCAGACATAGTGAAGGAAAAGAATTTGGTATTATGTCCAAAGAGTTTCGTTGTAAAACGTCGACATTTACTGTCCATCTCTAAAATGCAATCCAGCTGGGAGTTAGTGTCAACTAATCTCCTTTGTCCACTCGGCACATACTTACTGGCCGAAGATCCAGCATCCCCATGCACGTAAGTGAAGTCAATTTGAGCAAATTGATTTCCTTTCTTTTTATTTGCTAAAATCAAGGACCTATTGCCGTTAAGAATCGATCCCTTAGCATCCGGGACTCTTCCTTCCTAATTCGGACTCTTGCTGACTTTGGTAAGTAACAATCTGCCCCAATCTTGTGCCTACATTTTCGAAACTTCCCTTATCTGCATTCACAATCATCATGTTTGAACGGAACCACCGCTCGCCGGCGTACTTGATGGCCTTTTTCGTTGGTGCCCTGAGAAAAACTCCATACTCAAACTGGTAAGTGTTCAAATCAACCTCAAACCTTCTTCCACGGAACTTCTCTTGATGCCGGCCCTATAACGCCACAAAGGAAGCAAAAACTAGGAAGACGTTCATACTTGAAATTAATCACCACCCATTCCCCTCCTGCTTTCTTCACTTTCATAGAAATTTTGAGCGGTTTCCTGATATCTAAGCTGCCTCAAATCCGCATAAAAGACTTCCAAGAACCGTCTACATTGTTCGGATCAATTTTAACAAAAGTCCTTATATGGTTGCCTATATTTTTAGTTTTTTACCAATACGTTCGTGACAAAACAGAGTTTAATAAAAATAATTTAACAAAACAGAGCTTGCTCAAAATAATCTCTCAAAATCTGTGTTCCATTGACATCCAATTGCTGTACAATATATAGAATTTCTCACCAACTAATAATCCCGAAATATACTCCATAACATCCCTAAAATATTGCTCTAAAAACAGAAACTGCACACAATCAGCTCAGCAACTGATAATGCCGAGATATACTCCATAACATCCCTAAAATATTTACAAAATCAAACCAGCTCAATGTTAGCTGTCGTTGACAGTTCGGTCTAGTAACCAATGGGGAGATTATGGCATTGTACCCAGAAGTCCACTTCAAAAAGCTCAATGTTATCTGGATCCAGTCCTACTTCCATTCACTTCAAAACCAGTAGTTTTTGTTCATACGACCAGGGACCATCATTAAGGACCATATTCAAATCCACCTGTTGAAAAAACTGAAAACTAAAAAGTTTGGGAGCCAACTCATGTATCTCAATACCTTTGCCAGGTTGCTAAGCCTCAGCCATAGTAGCCTTAAAGGCAACAACATTAATAGATCTATTAGAAATGACCCGAGTCTGACTTCTCATCAATGAAATCTTCATCGTCAAAAACAAAACCCTCATCATCCTCATCATCTAAAGTAACCTTTTCACATCTTTGAGTGATATCAACTGTATCAGACGTAGAAGCCATAGGAGAAAAAAGAAATCAGGCAAAAAGAGCTTGCGACGAAGGCAAAGGGAAAAAACTTACTACAGGAGCAAGAGAAAAATGTTCACCGATAGCATCCAACCTTTCTTGTATTTTACCAATTAATTTTTTTTCTCTTTATTTTCCCTGATTTTGGGAGGTTTTTTGTTTTGTCCGATATGGGCTGCTCACTTTTGTGGGCCAAGCTCAAAATTAGGGTTTTTTAAATTTAAAATGAATTTCAGTGATATAATGATGAGTCCAACAACAAGTGAAATGGGCTGGATTCATCAGCCTTTGTTATAAAATAGGTGGGTTCCAAATCCAGCCCAACCCAAATAACCCTAATAATTCGATTCGAACAAAATATTCGGATAGAATTGAAAAATTTTTTATTTTTCGGATCGGATTAAAACCCTAGTAAACCTGAACCCTCCAATTAACCCGCACTCCCATCAAAACACTGCGTTTTGCTTTGTTATACATACCCTTCTGATTATCTTCTCCATCCAAATCCCTAATTTTCCAAATCTCTTCTCCTCTCCCTCTCGATTATCGTCGCCACCCCTGTCCAGAAAAACGTCGCCGGCATCTGAGCCACCTCTGTCCAATTAGACGTCGCCGGCATCTGATCTCTTCCCTCTCGATCTGCAAGGTTTTTGCTTTTTTCTCCTTTTCTTGTTCATTTTGTTGGTTTTAGAGAAATTAGATTTGCTGCTATTTTTGGAGGAGTGTGTTTATGTGTTTCAACTCTTTGGGATTTGCAAGAAATGAGATTTGCTGCTATTTTTTATGACACCAGTTCTCTTGCTATGGCAATTGTCTTGGCAGCTTTTTCCTGTTTTATTGCTTTCAGAAGAAATCACCAGTTAATCTCCTATGTGTGTTTATCTCCTACTAGCTAATTATATGAATGTGAGCATTCAATTCAGTTCAGTCACTTTAGCTAATTTTTCAAGAAATCATTTTTCTTTTTTATTTTTATATTTTATTATATGAAGGTGAGCATTCAGACCTGTCACCATTCTTATATTATTGTGCTGGAACGAGGATATTTTGGGCCCTGTGTTTTTTCTTCTATTTAATTTTTTTTTTAGACAGTAGTTTATGCCCTCGTTTTTAAATTCTTCTATTTAATTCCAGACTTTTCTACGTAATCACTTTCTTCTTTTGCTCCAGTATTTCAGATTCTCTAATTTCATATTGTTTGCATTTCATTATAATCTTGACAAGATAACCCTAGCCCACAATTTAGTTAAAAAAACGCTGACAACATAGGGGATCATGTAAAAATTCCCATCTATTTCAGGCTATAATGTGTGTTTGAAGAATTTTTAAATTGTTAGTTAATTTTTATATAATGTGTGTTTGAAGTGGTGGTGAAATAGCAAAATAAGCAAAGCTATCTTACTTGAACATTTTATATTCGTCACCGACTAGAGCAAACCCGCTGCTGGTTCCCAGCTTGTTGATCGTAGTATTCTTCTCTCCTAGTGCGATTTATTCATCTTCTATCTGAGGGAAAGACGAGTTTACACGATGGGAAGAGCCAAGAAGGGCCCAAAATTTGCTGCTATGAATAAGATAATCACCTCAAAAGCTATTAAAAAGTGAGGTCTTTAGCTCTATCTTTTCTTGCATTAAACTGTTTGCTCATAGCTCTTTTTTTGTTTATTTATTTGTTTAATTGTATAAATAGTTACAAGGAAGAGGTGTTGAATCCGAGAAAAAAGGATCTCTCCAAGGAAAAGCTCCCCCGCAATGTGTAAGCCTCTTTGTATTTTATGTCGTGGATTCCTATTTGAAGCTAAATTATATAGTTTTTGTTTAGTTATGAAATTTATGTTTTCACTTTATTTTCTTTTAATGTGAATTAGCCCACAAGTTTCTTCTGCTCTTTACTTCAAGTATAACACAGCGTTGGGGCCGCCATATAGGGTTTTGGTGGATACCAACTTTATCAATTTCTCCATCCAGAATAAAGTGAGTGGTTCGTCGTGGTCTGTTTTGATTGGTTTTCATTTGGTGTTGGTGAAGAAATGCAAAAATTTTGATATTTCAACTGTAACTTGAGAAATCTCAAAAAGTAAATATGGAATTGAATATATTTGTATTTTGGAGCTAAATTGTGGATTTAGATTTAACCGTTAATTGGCTGCATTTGCATGTTCTTTTGTGTTCTGTCTGTTTTACCTCTTACATTTTTTTTTTGTTCCATGTACCTGTGGGCTTGCAGTTGGACTTGGAGAAGGCAATGATGGACTGTTTGTATGCAAAATGTGAGTATTAGAGTCTTAGGTTTCTTTTGTTGTTTTAGACTTTTGTTCTTTATTCACTTGAGGCCTTACCTGGCCATGATCGTTGTTGTTGGAGTATTTTGGTGTTCTGAAAGATTGATATGTTTTCTTCTTAAAAGTTATATGATCAACCCATTAATGCGATAAATTTTGAGCTCTCTTATGTGATAAAGATTTTTTTTTTCACTCTCCTAGGTACACCATGTATCACTGATTGTGTCATGGCAGAGCTTGAGAAGTTAGGTCAGAAATACCGTGTCGCTCTGAGGTATGTTCTCCTTATGAATTAGTTTCTCCAAAGTTTGGCTAGTTGTATTGGATCTAGTTGAAGTTATTTGATGTATCTGATGCTATTATCTTTCTTCAATTGTTAAATGCTTCTAATTTCAACTATGCTTTATATCTCAAATTTTGGAAGTTATATATCCCAGTTCTCCATAACTTGTTATATGCATTCAGTAGGGCACGATTAATTCACTTCCAATTCTCAATTAATTTTACCAATTAAATTTTGATTGCGCATTTTTATGTCATTACCAATGAAAATTTTTGCATTTTCAGAGAGTTGGATCTAAATCTTGTATTTTCTTTTTCTCATTTCAACAGAATTGCTAAGGATCCACGTTTTGAGAGATTGCCCTGTATTCATAAAGGGACATATGCTGATGACTGTCTTGTTGATAGGGTTACTCAGGTATGATTCCATGCTAATATATTTTGTATATAATAGAAAAAAAAAAAAAGAAGAAGAAGAAGGAGAAAAAGAAGAAGCCCGATTACACCTAATAGATACTTACATGGGCCTTCTTTTTTCTTCTTTCTCTAAATTAAACTTATCTTGACAAGATATAGTGTTAACATCTGTTTGATAAGTGTTTATTTTCCAAGGCTGTTGTGAACTTTATTTATTTGATTATTTGACTATACACTTTGATATATGCTGGGCCTTTGGCCTTGGGATCTTTTATTTTGTTAACTGGTAGCCACACTATCACCTGTTGCATTAACTTCCATTGTATGTTATTTGTGATTCATTAAGCTACATCTATAATTTATGTATGTGTGGCTGTGCATATGGGTTTGACTTACAAGAACTTTTACATTGAACAGCATAAGTGTTACATTGTTGCTACATGTGATCGTGATTTGAAACGAAGGATTCGCAAGGTACCTTTACTTTTACCTCTACATTGAACAGCATAAGTGTTGCGTTGAACTGGGCCTTGTGTTATATGTAGTGCCTTGTTTACTTTCAGGTTCCTGGAGTACCAATTATGTACATTACTCAACACAAATATTCAATTGAACGGTTGCCAGAAGCAACAATCGGTGGAGGTAAGCTCTATATTGCTAGTATGTAAATTTGGACTTACAACCGACACACTGGCCCAATCTTACTGTTGAAATTTGAAATGTGCATAGGAGGCATGCATTGTCGTATTTAGATCTATTTATTTTATTCAATGATGTACATTTGGTTATGAAATGGGAAGGACTATGATTTTCTGATTTGTGCGTTTCTCATGCAGCTCCAAGATTTTGAGACGGGCTTCAATGATGGGTTGTCAGATGGTTATGGCACGAATCTCTGCCTTTTTCTTTTTGTTTTGATCATGTTAAAGGGTATTGCCTCAAATCTCTCCTGTCTTCTTCTTTTTCTATTGAGTGAAGAGCAGGCCTTTGCCTACTGCAGTGCCTCTAATGAGTTGTTCGATTTTTCCATCAGAAAAAAAAATATATTTGAAGTCTGTACTAACTCAGTATTCAAATCAGTATGATGTATTTTTCCTTATGTATATGTGTGAGTTATGATCTTTCAACTTCATTTAGGCTTCGTAAATCGTAATGTCTTCTTTTTAATGCTTTGAACCCCTTTTTGATAACGCTGGATTTTGAGGGCTAAAAGATGGTTAATGTTGTTATATGCCCCCAGCTCTTGCTGTGGTTCATTTTTTGCTCTTATAATAATAATAATAATAATAATAATAATAATAATAATAATAATAAGCACTGAATCATTTTATTGTTATAATAAAATAATTTCAAACGGACCAATATATCTTTCTGTATTTTACATTTCTAATGATATTATTAATTCTTTTATTATTATTGTCTTGCTTCTTTTTTTTTTCAAGATTGTCTTGCTTCATTAATCAATTATTATCCATAATTTTTTTATAATCACGAAGTAAAAGTGAAATATAGGTTACTTCTCGTGGTGGAACAAAATTTATCTTTGAAAATGACATTAGAACATATGGGAGTAATAATTTTAACATATATACTCTTTTATTTTCGTTCTTTTTTAATAAATTTTATATTTTATTTTTAAACTTTTAATTTAATTTAATTTATTATTTTAATTTAATTTTTTGAATAAAATAAAATTAATTAAATTTAATAATTTAATATTAAATATGTAATTTAATAATAAATTTAAATTTATTTATTATTTTTAATTATAATAAAAATAAAGAAGTGACAAATGAAAAAAATAGTAATTATACAGTGATAATGACATATAGACAGTTTGAGAGTTGTGCAGCAAATTCCAGTGCAGGGATCCGTCCATGATTGACGAGCTTATCGATGCACACCTTGGTGCGCAAATTTAAGAAAATTGCAGCGGTTGCTGAATGCTGGCAGAAGGGTATCACTTGGGCATTTTGTGAGATAGTTCTATGAAAAAATTAAAATAAGTGTTGTAACCTTGGATTGTGCGGACCAAATCCATTTTGCGATGAAAAAAGAGCACTGGTGATACCACATGCTGCTCCAATTAATAGGCAGTACAATAATTAATTTTTCCATTACACGTGGTCTAGTTAAGCCCCAGGCCACTCCTGTGCATCTCGCGTCCTTGTATGATTTACATTCACTTGTAACTACAGTTGTAACCTGAGAAAAAAAGAAAAAAAAAAAACAATAGAACTACAACAGCATACTGAATTTAATGATATGAAGCAGAACAAGAGAACAAATATACACTTGATACATTCTTCACCATTGGCAAGTATGCAGTTAGTTACATTCACACCCCTCAAATTAAAAGATACATAAAAGAAAGAAAGAAATATAAATTATGCTTTTCTCTAGTCAAAAATTAAGGCCTGATGATGGAAAAATCAACAACAAAAGAATAATCAAATCAACCCTACTACCAACGCTGCTAAAAATGTAAGAATAAATTTGATTCTATAACAACTTCAATGTAGACGCTGTCGAATTTAAATTTTCTACATCTTCGGGTGAGGGTTTCACATATCTCCCTATTACCTTTTGACGGTGTTTTTTCCTCATCCGGTTTTGTTTATCCTTGCTTTGCTGCTTCCTTCTCTCTTTCTGCCGGTTTCGAAGATTCCTCTCCTTCTCAAACACACCTTGCCAGACCACCTCTCCTGTTGATGGCCATAACCACCTTCTCTTGGGGTGGTCTGAATCTGCCTCTTCAGCCAAGTCTTCATCCATGCTTTTTAAAGTGGTGAGTGAGAACCATTTGATCCACATTTTCCCTCTCCTGCTCTTCATTTTGTGCTGCTCTTGCATTAAGCCAGTCTCAGGGTTCACATACACCATGTGCCTTGCACTGTGGTACGCCCAGACATTTATAAGCAGCTCAAGAACCCGTGAATAGCAGTGCTTATCCTGCAAGATCAACAATGCAACCAAATTTGTCATTCCATAGGTATGATTTATTCCCAGACTTCATCATCTTGAGGAACAACTGAAAGACAAAATCAGATGAATTTTGATCTGCCAAGACTTGCGAACAAAAGCCAGCACAATTTTATTCTGGCAGGAGGAGTTGATTCATTCTTATAACTTTCCTGAAAATATCATCTCCTAATTCACTTGGTAACAAAGCAAGTCCACTTATCAGAAAATTCAAATCCAAATCATAATTTAAAAGTAGCTTTGGCACTTAAGGTTGGTAACTGGGAAGTTCTATCACATTGACAATCAATAAGAGCCTTGATTCTGTATAATGATTTCCCAAACAAGTCTCAAAACAGTGAAAATTTCTTAAGGCAAACAAGAACAAGTTGATTAGAGATATGATGTTACCTTGGATAAACTCAGATAACAGTGTCCGCTCTGGCGATGCTCATCATACATTTGTGCATCCAGTGCATCTACAAACATTCTGCAATAAGGGCAACTCAATAAAATTCTCAAGAGTGGACAAGCTATAAATTTTTGAGCTACCAGCAATATAACATACCTTGAGAACATTACAAACTCTAGAAAGGACCTAGTTGGCAAAGCCCAACTCAGCATTACAGACCACGTATCCCCATCATCAGGCATCGGAGGTAAGTAATTTAAATCTCGCTCAACACCATACATCCTCTTAAATGCCTCGGAAAAAGCCCACCTGCAATCAGACATTTAAAGGAAAGAACCCAAAATCAAAGAAAGAAACGAGATTAGACAATGTAGCAGAATTCTGAAGATTTACGTGAGAAAGCATGCAGAAGACTGGGGGATACTTACTTGCAATTGCCAGCATTAATAGCATCACAAAATGACCAAAAATCTTGTTGCAGTGGGTTTCTTGGATCCATGTCCATACGGACCCAAAAGTAGAGTGTGTCCCCATGCCTTCGTGATTCAACAGCATCTATTAATGCCTTTTCAGCAGTCCGAGATAAAGATGCCTGCATATACCTCGTAATTAAATGGAAGTGATTGTAAGAGGCATGAAACATAACACAAGATGCACAATCCTAACCTCTCATTTCCTTGTAATCCATATGCTGATATGAGAGACATGATGCATCAGATTCAGTCGTTCTCTATGACTAACTTGATTAATTTCACTGTTCTCGTTTTCTTCTCATTTATTAATTTCTTAATACCCATAAATTACAGATTTCCCTTCTCCCTAGCAGTAAAGTTAAACATGACAAGATTTAGTAACCAGGATCGTGGTGCAAATCTGTCATGAATATTGCATTGCATGGAAAAGGAGATCCACACCGCTGACCTTGCGAACCATAAAAGCTTCATAGTAAAGTTAAATTACAGATTTCCCTGCTCCCTTTTAGTAAAGTTAAACAGGACAAGATTTAGTAACCATGGTCGAGGCATCATTCTGTCACCAATATTGCATTACATGGAAAAGGAGATCCATGCAGTTGACCCAGTGAAACTTAAAAACTTCATAGCAAGTACTAGCTGACACAGGCCAGGGGCCGTCATAAACTTTATTTCACTACAAGATATCAAAGATATTTCTGACATGATGAAGCATTGAAAAATTAGAGTAGACAAATAGTTTTAGATAGAAAATATGTATGCTAAACTTGAACAAGGTCAAGGATAAATAAACAAACACACTAGAGTAGACAAATAGTTTTAGATAGAAAATATGTATGCTAAACTTGAACAAGGTCAAGGATAAATAAACAAACACACAGAATAGATATAAGACGAGCAGGAATTAAAATACCTTCCGTGCCGTTGCTCTCCAAGATTGAAACCCTATCCAAGCATTCTTGTGTATACGATCAACCTGATTTGCAATTGCAAAAAACGCTCCATATTCACCAAGGGTTTCTCGATAGTAAGCATTGTTAAGAAGTGGTAGACGAGAGGTTGCATCAATATCATCTGTCCTGGGTCTTCTACCTTTAGTGGACTGCAATCATAATAAACATGTCAGCATCAGCTATATTAGGCTACATGCTCACTCAAAGGGTTGTTAGTCCAATCGGAAAGATTACACAAGCTCAATTAGAAAGACTACAACTAAAAAGATTACAAGAGCTCAATTAGAACAGATTGTACACCACAAGGGCCTTCATTTAGAATTGCATACGAACACAGGAGCTCCTTTAATAGTTTAATATCATGAGTGGATAAGATGATCAAAAAATAGTCACCAGTCAAAATCATCTTCTAGATAAAAGCATGACTATGATGTCTATCAATACAAGAAACCAAAAGATTCCAGTACCGCTGGACCAAAATGAAGTGTAAAGTATTGTCCAGCTTTTATCTGATATAAAACACAAGAAACAAAAAAGCGAACTCACCAGTCCTATTCCTCGATAAAGTGAACTGCGGTGAAGAAAAGACCAAGTTGCTTCCCCAAAGTATGGTTCGTATATGCACAAAGGCTGACCTGTTCTCTCAAGCTCCCCTTCATCCCTCTCGTGTAAATCATTTCTAGATCGGTCGATCCTTTTTGCACTTCGATATACTTCCTCCCATGTACCGTGAGGCTGATCAGTTCGGCCTTTTAGCTGCATAATATTCCAAAGAATATCAGAATCTAAAAGTAAGTATCCCAATAGATGAGAACAAGAACCTTGTTTGGTCCAACATCTACTCAAGGCACATCAGTGCCCACAACTCATTACCTCTTCTTCCTCTCTTCTCTTTCTTTCATTAATGATCTGATTGTTTTTCTCTTCTTCCCAAATGTCATACAAGAATGATGCATCACTGGAAACTACAGAACCAGGGCTCTCTCTCTGAGTATGATTCCACTGCTCCTCAACTTTAATTAAGAATCTGGAACTTTTCAAATTTCTGTCTTCATTTGTGGAATTTAAAAATGCTTCAAATAAATGCCAGCACCATCCTTCTTTCAATTTGGAAGGAATCTGCACAATAGCTTTAGGAGGTGCAACTTCTGAAGGGAACTTGATGATGCTTTCAATTAGAGAAGCATAACCTTCAACTGATTGTGCAACCATTAGGTTTCTAGCAGAACCTTTTCCTATTGAAGCAATGTTGCGAGCTAAAGGTGATAATTTTCCTTTTGAAATCACTTGCAACATAATTTGCGTCAGCACATGGGTGTTCTCCTTGGGGAAAAGATATCCATTCACCCTGTCATCAACCTAATTCTTATTGCTAATACAGTTAGTTGATTGCTCAGCATACATAGAAGGAAAAAGAATATAATATAAAATAAAAGATTGCATATTTGGAGAGTTCTTATTCTTTTTTTGGGGGTTAAATTGATATTTAGATTGTTTTCTAGACTATCATGTATATTAACCCCAGTATTTTAACAAAGTGTCTATCCCTATAACAGGAAATGTAGGCATAGTAGATAGACCAAAGCCAGTAAATATCCAATAAGGTACTTGAAAGGTAGATGAGCATTAAAAAACTTATAATTGAACTAGGAAGAACCTTATCTGTCTCATAGTCAACTAATTCTAAGAAGGCTCCTTCTAACCAATAGTAAATATCCAACAAGGTATAGTAAATATCCAATAAGGTACTTGGAAGACAGATAAGCATTAAAAAACTTATAATCGAACTAGAAGGAACCTTATCTGTCTTATAGTCAACTAATTCTAAGAAGGCTCATTCTAAACGATCTCATGCCTGATAGGATGAAAAAGAAATGGACAAATCCTCCATAAGGTAAGAAGGATGAACCGCACAATTAGCAGGTAAATGAAAAGAGAAAAGAGCATGAGAAGCTGTTGCACCATGAACAGGAAATCTACATGGGCCAATGGATGATCTACAAAAACTTGGGGTGAAGTTATGAGGAAAAAAAAAGAGAGAGAGAGAAAAAGCATAATGGCATTCTCTTGACATAGAAGATGTTGAAATCTTGAAACGTTTGAATAGAAAAGCTAAAATAAAATATGCCACTCATTCAAGCACAAGGTGTGACGCTTGTTGTGCGAGTTTAGTTTATGATTCCAAACTTCATCTTACAAATTAACCACTGTTAATTTTATGTCAAGAAGGCATAGGAGAAAACAGCAGAGAAGCATACATATTTCCTGATCATGGAGAGATCTGGAGCTATGATGAGCTTCCCAATGCACATTGCTTTCACTAAAATTTCTGGAAAAGACAGCTCCTCATGGAAGGACCCATATACCACAATATCAGCTGCATTTAGAACACTGCCAGCATCCCCATCAATAGCTATGTGCTTTACAGCACCTCTTGGATAATGTAGCTTAACAGAAATTGCCTGAGAAGAAAAGGGGATCCCAGAAATAAGATATGTGTTTTAAAAATAAGGGAACAATATCACCAGGCATCCCATAAACCATACCTCAAGAGCCACAGTGTAGTTACCAGTGGAATTCTCACTCAAAACAATGACTCCAAGATGAGAATTTGAATTATCATCAAATGGGAAGCCTGAGAAAATTGGTAATAAAGCCTGCAAAATAAGTGCATGCTCCAGCCACATACCTCTGTATAGAAACTGACTTCCTACAATCATAATAACCATATCATCTGGCCCATAACCCATCTTTACACGTATATCATCTTTGTACAATGCTGTCGCAGCATCTGCTTCCCATGCTTCAGCAGGAGAACCCGGAATGACATAATAGTTTCCAGCATCAAATGCAGAGTACATCATCTGTATTTTAGAAATCAAACCAGTGGATGTAAATATGGACTTCAATAACAATTTTAAAGTCATGAGCTATACATTAAGAGTCACATAAAAAGATGCCTGTTGCAATTTGCAAGGCAAGATATCCAATAAATGTGAGCTTATTAAAGAAGTGTTCAATCAGCAAAGCTAACTTGGGTTGCATCTTTTCTGATTGAGAATAAACAAGGACATAGCAATTAATAAAAAGTGTAGCCAGCTGCATTGATGAGACAATACACTTAATGATAAAATAATTACCGGAAGGACTTCATTGGGGAAGACAACAACAGTAGCACGGTTGAAAACTTTTTTCCAGTCATTCAAAAGCTCAATTTGCCCATTTGAAGTGTACTGTCTCGAACGAATGGCAAGTGTTCTTTCATGGATGGTCCATACCAGAGGTATGGACTTGAAAGGTTCCTGCATAAAACTGGAACATGTGAAACCAGTTAACTAATTCAGTCAAACATCATCACTAAAATATCAAAATCAATTGTGATATTTTTCATGCTCACACTTGCTCAAACTAAAATGAAGTGACTGCATAAACCCAACTCCCCCTTCCCCAACCAAACACAGAACATTTAGCATCCACTAAGAACTGTATACTTCCATTTTCACTAGTTCTTAAAGTTCAGATATTTTGAAGCACACACCGCACAATGAAGAAAAATTATTTGTATTAGATTGGTGAAGCTATAAGACAATAATGACAAGCATGAAATTGCTACAAAATTCAAATCCAATTCCTCATCTGAGAAAATCACAATAGCACTTTGCAACAAGAACATAGAAGTAACAAACAAATATTTGGATCAAGGCAACTTTGAATTGAAAAAAGAAAAACCACAAACAGAAAGGTAAGTTTATCCTACCATGAAAAAATAGCCTTTGTTTCAAGAGAATTGACAAGTACTCCATCAAAACTGCGCACACAAAGCATCAAAATTAGATGTAGAGAAATTCTTAAATCTAATGAAATAAATATATCAAAAAGGGAAAAAAAGACAAGCTACCATATGATTGGTTGCAAAATCAACATCAATATCAACAAGACAAAATTGACAACCGCACATCATCCAAAAGTATAAAACTGAGTTGTTTTGATGATCCAGTAAGAGAAAAACTGGTTATAAACAAATGTGTCTCTCTTGGCAAACTAATATGTATCAGAAAATTAAAAAATTGAAAAAGAAAAAAGAAATTATATGAATCAAGGAACTCAAGGAGTGCCAAGATTGCCCCAGCACCCTGAAAGAAACTTGTGAAGGGCACTAATTCAGCCCCAAACAACAAATGCTCTTAAGCAACGACAATAATATCGGACATAAAAAATTTTAAATGGACCAAAATTGCATCTGCTAACTAGTGTAACAGGTTCTCAAGCAGTTCGCCATTAAGAAATTTCAACCAGATATTAATGCTAGACGAAAGTAGATGACATTTAGTTAGAATAGCTTCCTACATTAGCCAATCAACAGCAATCTCCATCTTGCCATTGCTCTTGAAAATGGTAACGGGTACACCTATGTTCCTCCATATGCCGTGCACAGGACCATCGTTGATGGAGAAAACCTGCCAAGGAAATTAGCATATTAAGATGCAAGAGATAATTTACCAGAAAACACCTTCTCTCAATTTCTGTACGAACTGAAACAGATGTTCTTTCCTAGATAGAACTGCCCAACTCAAGAATGACTATGCCTCTGGTATCAGCCCTGGAACTTGGATCTTTTTCTTTTGGGGGGCTGAAAGTCCATGGTTGCTTGTAGAAGTTTGCAGTAAGATAACATGTTGATTGTTCAAACAAACTAGATATTTTTAACCATCTAAAAGTGGAAGTTTTCTCGGATGCTAATTTCACCTTGTTTGCAAATTTATATTGCAACAAAATTCTGCAAAACCAAATTCGTAACTGAAAACTACTAAAAGTGACTTGCCATACAAATCCAACCTCCATCAGGACATAATCACCAAGGTGATTTCAGTAGCTAACTTATCACTAAAAATACTCTAAACTAGTCCACAAGAAAACCTTTATCTTTCTAAGCTGTGTTAATTTTTAACTTAAGCACCCAGGTTTCTGAGTCCGAGAGTACTTGGAAAACACTAGAGAAGGGATTGGTCTATGAAGTTAGTTAGAAAAGATAATCATGATCTCATTCAATCAAATTTACTTTTCCTCTTCATTCAACACCTCATATTAACTGTTAGAAATAGCAAAAAAAAAAGATCACTAAGACAACCTGAATTGTATAACCGATTTCCTGCAATGCGGTTGCAACAGTCACCATAAGCAACTGCTGAGGATCAGCTAACAGATCGGCAAAGACCTACAAGTAAAAACCAAATTAAGCGAAAGGGAGATGAAGCAGCAATGATATAACAGTATTAAAACAAGAATTTATGGGAAAAAATCATATATAAACTGTTAAATCGAATAAAGTCAAGCAACAAGTAAAAGAAGTCCAAAATTCAATGATGGTAACAGCAAAAAATTACTAACCAATGCAAGCTGGGGTTTCCTGTATCCAAAACGATGTAGTGTTCTGTTGAAACTAGACGACAGATTGGCCTCTCTCGCTTCCTTTCGAAATTTCTCCAAAATCTTTGAAGGTTCGAATCTAATGTCTTCTCCAAAATCCAAAGTGCCCATCTCCTTTAAATACAACAAATCACCAGATACTATCCCCAGCTCCTTAAACGAATCCTCTGATTTGTCAATCACAGAACCAGGTAAAAACATCTGGAATATAACAACAAAGCAAAGAAAAACAGCTACCGCGGAAATCCATTGGAGATAATCTAGCTTCTTGAAAAGCAAGAAACGGGAAAACCTCGATCTGGGTCTTTGCAAAAATGGGTGCCTCTCGCTTCTACCAGCTGAGGAAGAGCGAAGCAGACTCTCTCTCTTCAATGGAAACCCAGAATCCAAAGAACCCATTGTTTAGACTTTAGAGTTCCATGATTTAGCTCAAATTTTGATTATAATTACATGCAGATAACATGAAAATTGAAAGCGAAAAAGGACACACGCACCCACACCCGCACCCACGAACACTCACTTTGTTCTTACTGATGTTAGTTAAGAAGAGTGAAAGGAAAAGCAGAGAGTAATTGAAGATGCTTGTGAGTTGAGTAATGGTGATAGAGAGAGAAAAGCAGTGAAGGGTCAATAATTTAACGTCGCTGCTCTGTCAAACTTAAGATGGAAAGATTTTTGACGTTTTTATATTTTCTATTAAATGCCAAATTTTAAAGATTTTGAAAATTTATGAGACGATTATTATTATTATTATTATTATTATTATTATTATTATTTATTTATTTATTTTTAATCTTCTGCTATATATTCGGGAGGCAGGGATGAGCAAAAAAAACCGAAAATATTATTAACCGTAAAATCAATTCGAAATCGAACGAATTTTTAAAGTTAACCGATTCAATGGACTCGATTATGGTTTTTAATTTTTATATTTTTGGTTAATAGTTAAGATTTAGGTTTTTAGGTACTGATTAACCATTAGTCCACGATTAACCGGTTCATATATATATATATATATATATATATATATATATATATATATATATATATATATATATATATATATATCTCTTCAATTTTTTCTATTTCTCTCTAAAATTTACATAAAATATATTTAAATTATATATTAATTTTTATACCTTAATTTATATTATGTTATTTTCTTTAATTATATAGTAATATTTATATATAATATACGATTAACTTTTATATATATTATTTTTTTTATATTAAACTAAATTTATATATGTCATTTTTTTAATTATATAGTAATATTTATATATAGTATCCGATTAACTTTTATGTATATTATTTTTTTATCATATATTGGTATTCATATTTTACTTAATAGCATGTAATTACATTTTCTTATATATTTAGGTCTATATTATAACATTTAATATTATTCAAAATTTTATTTAACTTAAAATCAAACATATTATAATTTTCAACAAATATCAAATTTATTTTATAATATCAGCTATTAATCTATATAACATGAATTTTGACTAGTAAATTATGTTTGTTTCGTAATTTTTATATTAAATTACTTTACACATTTGAAATTGAATTGAACTTTATCTAATTTTTTTTAATAATTTTATGTTATAAATTTTAATTGTTAACCGAAAAATATTGATTAACCAAATCGAAAAATCGAAATCGATGAACTGGTTAACCGAATGCAATTGACTGGTTAATGATTAGTGATTTTAAAAATTCGATATTAATGGACTGGTTAATTTTTTTGCTAATGAACCGGTTAAGCCCATCCCTAATTCGGGGTGTTATATTATATGTATAAGCAATTGATAATTTTCTTCCCTATACCTCCAAGTAATAATTTTCTTCTTTTTTATTTAAAAAAATAATTAATAGCCCTTTTCAGGTAAGAAAACAATCTAATTTTATTTAAAAAGGTTTCTCTAAATGAAGTTCTTTTAAATGGTAAAATAAAATCTAAAATTAAAGTTTCGAATAAGAATTAATAAAAAAATCGAAGGGAAGAGCATGCCATTGCCATCTAATAACATCCGTTTAATTAATATTTAATAATATGAAATGCTTGTTTTTAAGTTAGCTTTGCCTTATAATATGAACAACTTTAACGACAGAGACCCCAGTTTTTGATTTTTTTTTTAATTCATAAGGCTAAACATGATTAAATAATTTAATATATTTTCTCGAGGCTAAACAAGAATTAAAGAATTTTTAAAAAGCCTATCGTACATATTCTTGACGTCTACATTTTGTGCATAAGAAAACAAAAAGTAATAATAATGAAGAAGAAAAAAGGAACTCCTTAATGTAAGTCAAATGTCTAGGTCACTTAACGGAGCTTAACGGAATATTTTTCCAGACCTAGGATAACAAAATTATTGAAAATTTAGTTTTTTAGGTAAGTAACAAAAATTAATTTATCTTTGCTGATTTAGTATCCAGTATGGACCGACACTTTTTTTAATTTAGCAGCATAATACAGCAGTTTCTAAAATTAGAGTGCAATAACTACAAGCAGCGTCGTAGCACAGAGGTCCAACCTACTGTTTTTATTAACTTCCCTTCTAACAAATACTATTATATTATTTGTTTTTTTCCCGAACAACCATTCTATTTTTGGGTTTAGTATTATTTTAATATAATTAAGACTATCCATCCAAATGTCCAAACTTTATAGTGCCACATTATATTGTGATCTTCAAAATTTTGTACATTACAGTGCCCAATTTTCTTGTTTGAGTTGGTGAATTATATACCTAATTTCCTTCGTTAACAAGTAATGCACTCAGTCATCTATATTTGTTAATATCATTTACAAGATATTAGTATTATATACAAGTAGATATCAGTATTATATACAAGTAGATATCAGCCACTGAATTAAAGCATGGTTTTTGCCTGCATCTATCAACAAGGAAATATGAATACTTTCAAGGAATTCAAAACAGATAATAATAATTAACTTGAGTTCCAAAGAATTGTTTGATTTTATACATCAAATTGCATTTTAATGAATTGTTTAGCAGCTAATTACCGAAATGGGAACAATTATCAAAATCATTTGTAGATAAATGAATAGGATGCTTTTGCACTTCCTATGCCAAAGTCAGAGAATACAGAACCAAGTCATTATCAAAACTAACCACCTTCTGATAATCAACTCTTCCATTAATATACACCAAACAAAACCGCTATAATCAGAAACAGAACTCGAACAAGCTCCATTGTCTTCAACATCATTTCAAGATTGGTATTTCATAGGCAGAACCCTCAAATTCTGACCTGGATTTTGCCACGACTCGGAGAAAACCGTGATTCTCATGCGAAACAAATAAGGCATATTTCAACTCATCACAATTTGCCAAGTGGTGATTCTTGAGCATGATCATCTGCTAACCATAGGCCATAATCCCGGAAACGTTTTATTTTCTTCTCAAAACCCGTGATGTAGTTGTTGTGAATGATAACATGTTTTCCCTTCGTTTCTTGCACCCATGTCTGGTTCTTGAAGTATAATCCTCCTGTCGGGAATGCCGCCTGTGGCAGCAAGTATAGGTCCACCTAAACGAAATATCACAGGTACACAGTGGTCAAGAGAACTCCTAATCAACTATTTACTCTAAGCACAACAAATTTTGAACTGAGACACGAAATGCTCTATTACAATGCAAGCATGGATGTATTCTGTGAAGCTGCGACCTAAGGGACCTAAGCAGTTGAAATATCCTATTCACGACCAGAAGGAAAAAGAACCTATGACAAACAGAACAGACCTGTCCGGCAGTTTTATTTAATGCCCAGTTGAAAGCAGGTTGATCATTTGCTTTCTTTGCTTTAGACCATGGCTGAGCTTGAAGTTCCTCAATCCACTTCTGCATAACCAGTTTTGCCCCATCAGTAGGGCGTAGAAAAATCATGCAGCTGCATATGTAAGTGCGTCCCTTTTTCCCTGGAGGTGGCAAAGCATGGGAGTGGTCCAGAGGCTTTACCTGCAAATCCAAAGAATAAAGACATTGCAAATCTGATGATAAAGATAGCACACTGTACTTTATACAGACAAACATACATATGTCACCAGCTAGAACTAGGATAAAAGTTTCAGAAAAGCTGTAGAATGCAGTGCTGGAGAAAATTCAAGGCAGCCATTACCAACGGAGTCGGTGTTAATTTAATAGTTACAACAACAATGGCACAGACCTTCCCTTGGCCACAAAACAATAGAAAGTTTTATTTCCAATATCAGGTGCCAACAAACTGGGGCTCATTCAGCATGTAGCCACCATGTGACGTCCATCAATGCTAGAGCTTAACACAATGAGTGTACAGGTACCGTAACGATCAGTTAAATTTGACAATACCGTAGCAATTTCAACTCTTTTTCATGCTACCCTCTCACTCTTCCAAGAAAAGGGTAGCCAAATATAATTTGGGTATGCAAAGTGATTGAAACTTGACAAGTGAATTTTCAAAATGCCAAGCGTACACAAGTCCAATCATTTCTGTTTTAGACATCAGCAGTGAAGATCTATGTTTGGTAATAGCTGCTCCATGTTCCAAAAGAAGGATAAGTTCATACTTTCACAAGGAAATGCACCATGAATAGAATATACTTACAGCAGCCATGTCATCAGTGAAGTACACATCATGCTTTCCCTCCAAATAGGTGAAGGGATCTCCCAACCAGACCATATCAACATCATTGTACATGACATTATAGCCAAGCTCCAAAATTTGCAGCAGGTGACGAGGTCTTCTAGATGTGAAATTGAAGAAACCCTATTGAAGTTAACCCAACAAAGATCGTTTCAACACAAACGAACCATCAAGAAAAACAGAAAAACTAGATACAGTTTAATTCAATAGCATCAAATGTCCCCTCAAAGGCACTCAAGCAGTTGGGGTAAATAAAGAACATTGGCTTGATCATTTAGAAACAGTGCTACCAAGTTTTATTTCATTCAATACTGATAAAAACTAAACAAATCACATTTCCACCAGATGGCAGTGAAACAGCCAGTACCAGCCAAGCATTAGTATTTCGATAAGCTGCAAATAGCAACTCAATATAGTGACATAAATCCCAACCTAATACAAGCTTAAATACTCTCGTGAGCAGATTAAAGTCAGAAACTTTACTTTAAAGTAAAATAAAACGAAATCCACAAATTAGAAGTGGCAACAATACCTGAGAGCCAAACTTATGTGCAGTTTGGGAATCGGGAGCTGGGGGAACGAGCACGGCATGGCCAGGCCACTTCTCATTGATCTTATAAAGCGTAGCATAATCTTCAGCAATCACAAGCACCTTATCTTGTTGCTTTTGCCTAGCAATACTAATCAACCAATTGTTAAGAAACGGCCAGTAAGGCTGACTAACTGCGCAAACAATCACTGTCCTATTATTGGCCACAAACGACACCGCTTGATCCAAAGTGTACTGACGCCATTTACTGATAGAGGGTTTATTAGAAGAGAAGAATCCTTGAGGCATCCCCGTCCACGGCATGAATACGCCCAGAATTAGCATAAGAGAGAACATTACTATGAGGCCTGTGCGGCTAAATATTGAAATTTTTCTTTGGGTATTGGAGGAATAGCGGGGAGATAATGGGTAAGGATCTGAGAGAGAACCGTGGAGGGGTCTCTGAAGCAAAAAAGATGACATTGTTTAGCACTATTCTAAGTACTTACAGTAAAGAGAGGATTTTGAAGTAAAAGATGAGCTTTCCAATTTTTTCGATCGAGAAAGAACGAGAAAATTAAGAAAATTCTGAGATCGGATCTGTGTTTTTAATTCGGTGGAAGATTAATAACAGACGATGGAGAAAGTGCTTCCAGTTTGCTTGAGTTCAACGAGGACTGTGAACTTACGTTTGTTGTCGGTTAGATCTGTCCACGGGTATGGGATGTGGAGCCTCTGAATATGAATTCAGGCACGCATTTCGCACGTGTTTTAGTAACACTTTTTTCCTAAAGATTCCGATTCCGCTGATAGCGCTGGGATTTATAAAGCCCATTTCAGAGATTGGACCTCACTTGGCCCATTAATTTTGCAGCCTTCAAATTGCTGACACTTTTTTTAAGAGGCATTGCTTTGCTAATTATCAATTCAGCGGACATGCACAACTGTTCTGTACCATCGATCACACCATTTGCTAATTATAAATTTAGTGGCATACGTGAACTTAATTGATTAAAGAAAAAAATGAACAGAATTGAGCCATTATACAAACCACATTTAATGAGAGAAAATAAGAAAAAAATAAAAGGATTAATTAAAAACGTTTATCAACAATTTGGGTAATTCTTAGCGACAGCAAGTTGTAAGTTAGCAGCAGAGTGGGTAATTTTTAGCGGCAATGAACCACATATGCATGACTTTTAGCCACTGTTATTTTGACTTTTAGCAACCGTTCTGAAAAACTAGCGAGAGTTCTTTTTAATTTTACCCGCATTAATATAAAATTTTAGCAACAGTCTTGTACTTTTAGCAACATTTTCTAGGACTAACAGTTCTAGTTCTTTTAGCAAAAAGCAACAGTTCTGCTTACTTTAAGCGATAGCACTGTGGACATTTAGGTTTCAATGACTTTAGCCACAGCTCTGTGGATTTTAGCAACAGCTAACGTTATTCTGCTGGCCTTTTTAGACATTTAGCGACATTCTTTATCCTTCTACGATAGTTCTTGTAACTTATAGCGATATTTTGTCACTTTTAGCGACAATAGCATATTTTCTAGCCACAGCTCTTATACTTTAGCGATAGTTCTGGAATACCCTAATATACTCTTATTCAATTTTCTTAAGCTGTGTAATTTTAGTTTTTTTTTTGAAAGAAGTTTAATTATGAATATTATTTATACTAATCCTATAAATACTTCAAAGATTTAGTTGCATATATACCGTATGAAGATTTCAAAAAATAATTTAATTTAAATAATTTTTCAATTGACAATGGATAACTATATGCAATATACATGCACAATATCCTAGTTTATTTTGAAAAAAAAAATATATCAAATTAAACCAACCAAGCCAAAACATTACATTTCCTGTCAGATTTTATTTAGGAACACAAATTAACTAATTTTTTTCAACCTACTAGGGGTTTTTGTTTTTTTGTTATTTTTACTTCATCAGAACCATCTCAGCTGGACTTGCTAAGCCTCATCCTATGATGACCCCAGTGAGTGAAAAATGGAGTTGGTCACCAGGGCCGCTCGTTACATCTAAAGATTGATGGATTACAACTTACAAGCTATACATGCGCCAAGAAAGTAACATATCCAGATGATTTTCCATAGCCAATGAAAAAGCAATAAAACGAACATCACTTCCAAACTGCATATCTTAGACACAAGAATATAATAAAATTGCAGGAGACTACACAAGGTTTCAAAAGCCACAATAATAAGAATCGGCAGAAAACATCATGACAAACTATCAAAAATTAATTTTGTTTTATTGTCTCAAAAATAAATAATATACCGACAAATATCAAAATTATCATTATTTAATCAACAGCTCGCCATTAGCAGCATTATCAACATAATGTGGGCAATACAATCGACTTCATTACCTGATTCTCATGCACAACAAGTTCATTATTACAATCAAGGGGTAAAGATTAGAGGAGAAGAAACTATGTGTTTGGATGTTGACTAACTAGTGCCCCATGAAATAGGTCATTATCAACAAGCGAGACATTAGCTAGATGGTTCAGAATCTGACAGTTTATGAGACAGGGCCAGCCTTCAGCTTTGGTGTTTTCTGTTTCACAAAGAAAGCTGATATCATGCTTTTACTGCGTGCAGTAGTTCGTACAGTCTCACGCCTTGGGTTCTCAAAGGACCTGAATGCTGTCAATGGCTTAGAACTCTCCAATAATTCCTGCAAAAAGAAACAGATTCAGTACTTTTCAAATGGTCTACAGGTACTAGTGCATAACAACTATATGGCAAAGCAGCCTAACCAAGTGTGAAATTCCAAAAACATTCACTCCAGAATCACAAACAGGGTAAGTATCGGCTAAGGTTTTTCTATCAGACAAGATCATTCAATTTCTCGCACAATGAATTGGTCGGTGCTAATGATCATGAATAATCAGCAAGATTAAGCAACAATTTGATAAATAGAACTGAGTGAAATGAAGCATATGACATGTCTATTATTAACCCATTCACACAACGGTTACTCACAGTCAACTGTAAAGATGAGCCAAGAAACAGTCTGAAAGTTTTATTTTAATAATTTATACGAACATATGCCACCTGGCAAATTACAAAGTCCACATTCCACGAGTGTCCTAGAAATAAATTAAATGAAAACAATGTATTCCATATTAGCTGAGGAAGCTTCGACTTGCTCATCTATAGTGTACACTGTTTCCTAATTTCAAACACAATGACTTCAAATTCAAGTTTGTAGCAAATCCTGATTCCACCTCTTTGGAGATCTAAATCCATCCTCCAAAGGAGTTGCAAAACATTAACATATCATAGTCTACCAGAACAATTAATAACTTATCTGCCACATGTATCTGTTCAAGGCATGCATTGCTTACTGAGAGATCTAGACTTAAGAGTTCCCAGGTCTTAAACATTCTCAATGCAAAAGAACAACATATTTGCAGTATGCACTACTTTCGCTTGTAAGGTAATTGGCTAAATTCAGAAGGAAACAAGAGCAATAATCTCTTTATAATGTACATGAATTTTATCCATCCTATGTCCAGTTGAAAACCAAAACAATGAGTTCTCTCAGATTAATATTATGTGTACAAGTTACAGAACGGACAAAACCCATTGAGAGAAGAATTTGGCCCTAACCTATCCTTGCATATGAAATGGACAATACAATAACTGAACAAAAACTGACCGCAATAAGAATCAGATCCAGATGAATTAAAGGCTGGAAACCTTTGCAAAACTACAAAAACAATGAAACAGCTCCACAAGATTTCCAATTAAAGCAATAGGAGCATCTAGATTTCTCATTATGTAGCATAGCAGTGTTTCTCAGGCAATTCTGTCATCTGAGTTTAGGCTTTCACCAACTATAATTGGAGATGAAGACAATCTGTAGCTGGAACTTATACATCACGAAGAATCAAAGGTATTAGCTCAACTCAGAGCTACAGGACAGATGGAAAAGCAAAAAGAAAGAATACAATTAAATGCAGTTGACAGTTGGACATAAGCTTCTGAAGGATCGACCCTTTTAACATGGCTGGATAGAAGATATCATATTATATGGGCAAGAAACATAATCTTGGAAAAGCCAACACTCAAATGAGGCAGTGCCGCAGCGGAAATCAAGAAAAATATATGAAAAATCGCGGAACACATAAAAGAACCAAGAAATACATCAATTTTGCTTCTTTATAATTATTTCTTCTGTCCCCATTTTTTAATAATCAACCATGTATTTAGAAGAAAGTTAGGCATATCGGTGTTCTTTCTGATTTTAAGATTACCCTGCGTGTGATGCCTACTGTTTGCATGACTCCAACAGATGCAGGACCGCCACTTGATAGTGGATTTAGAGCTCCTGATGATTTTTTCTGCATAACATCCTCTTTATCTGCTAAAATAAAGGTCCAATGTATCAATATATTATTATTATTTCTGTAGCCACAGCATCCCACTTATTAGTGCACTAATATACTGTCACAAAATTTTGGTCGTTTTACACGTACCCAATAGCTGAAAAACTGCAGAAGATTTTCCAGAAGTTTTTGTATCTTCAACACTGCATGACACAGATATCCCAGATATCTTCAAAACTCAAAATGCAAAGATATATCCCTTGTTGAAAAAATCAAGACTTTTTATACGCTAACCTAGTCAAAGATTGCGACATCCCTTTCAATGTAGACTTTGTCTCGGAAGCTAAGTGCCAAGATAGAGTTTTTGATGCTGGGGAACCTGCAATAACAAACTAGGATCAAAAACTCGTAACTCGCTTGCAAACAAATATGGTAATTTTACACTCAAACAAAAATGAAAACTGTAAAAGTTAAAAGTATCATCGAGAAACCACATACCTGAAGGCTGGAGACAAGACCTAGCTTGAAATGGGTTTTGCCTAACATCAGTCTGAATGCGCGGGCTAAAATGTACCTTTTTATTGACAGAATCTAGGATAAACAGAGAAGAAAATGTGGGGAAAATGGGAGTGGAAAAAATAATAAATGTCTCCAAATCAATTAACTCCTCAGCAAGATGCTTAAGGCAACTAACTCTTACTAGGTAAAATATAATGTTTGTGATGTCTTGGGATGAATGCTAGTAACTGCTGCTGCCTATGGCCTTCCTTATCCGTATATGTTTGGCATGTAAGAAGTTGCTGATAAAAATGAATTAAATGAATTAAGGTCCATCTGTCTCATAATCTTTTTCCTCGCAGATATCATAATCTTTTTCCTTGCAGATATTCCTGCAAAGATGGACATATTACCTGATTTATACAAGAAACCTTTAGCTCCATGGTTGAGACATCTAAAGTTTGTTGCTCAATAAGGTCAGTTAACTTGTAAGCCACAGTGCCAAGATGATCAACAGCATTAACAAGGGCACGCACAGCATAATCTTTCAGGTTGTCGAGTACCCTATTCAATGACAAGAGTAGTTCAGAACATTAGGAAAGAACAGCGCATGTAGTCCACAATTACTTATGCAAGGTCATGCAACTCACATGAAATACACATGCCTTAGGCATTATAAATCTTTATAAAGGCACACTGAAAACACGCCACAGTTAATTTATCCATAAATGTATGCCATGCTTATTGTGAATGCATATTCGCAGGCCTCGCAAAATATAGAATAATTGATTCCTTATACTCCATACTAATTGCTTATGGTTTGAAACAATAATCCTCAAACTCTTACTAGGTTAACATTTGTTGTTTCGAAAAAATTGGAATCTTTGTAATCCAAACAACTTGTGAAAGTTATATAATCTTTGATTTCTATACTAAATTTACTCTGTAATTCCGGAAATCTATGAGACAGATTATACAGTTAAACTAGGTTTTCAAACTTGATACGGAGTAAGATAAATAGAAACTATAGATATCAAGAAGAGCCCATGAATAGGATAGGATCTCATTATCTCGTATAAGATTTGATGAAAAGTCAAGCTGGAACTCTCCCATTGTGACCCTAGTATAGAGAAAAACTACAATTTCGAAACCATGCAATTTTTGCATCAAATGAAAGCACAAAAAGTAAGAGCAAAGCCTTACATCTGTTTCTGCTCGCTGTGAAGGTATGACTTCTCACAATATTCAGAAGCAGAATAAAGTTGAGACCTCAAGTTTTTGAGCTCCTGTAGAAAGTGTGATAACTGTCAAATTAAAATTCACACTGCACTTCAATGTGAGCAAGTCATAGCATACAGACAATGATCCAATTTTTTCAGAATAAATAAATAAGCACAAAAGTCCAATAAGCTTAAAAAACAGCCAATTGACTTAACAGGGGTAAATTCCTCTTCCCTCGCCATTAAGTAACCGCAAATAACCTTAAATTTGAAGTCAACAAATAAACTATATGGAAATATGACCAGATAACACAAAATCATAAGCCAATAAACGGATCGAGCAAATAAAAACTAATCACCAGATCTGGCGCCAAAATCTACAACAGCAAGTACCTGCAAAGCTTTGACGAAACTTTTGCTACGTTCCATGGATACCTCATCAAAAGTCATGGCCCGATTATCCTGCCTAGTTTGCTCCATTTCCATTATCTGAAGTTGTCAACATTCGATTTATACAAACCCTAAAGAAATGCAGAGGAACTTAGAAAATGATGAAAGAAGAAGTATTATTTATATGAATGGTTAGATTTGAGGTTAGGTTATGGTGGGAGAGAGAGAGAGAGGGAGTGAAGTAGAAGCGATTCCAGAGAGTGGGAATTGTAATTTTGGTGTTAATAACAAGTTAAAATGACATTCAGTGAAGGCATTTATTTGTTGTTTGTTGAAAGAAAGACTTCGGTGAGACGAATGGTTCCTGTGAGAGAGAAAATGAAAAATTATAAACTAACTGCAATTGTCGCTATATGGACGATGGAACTGTCAGAAGACGATATCGCCCTTACTTAATGGACAGCAATCGAAATCCCCGTGCTCCTGTTCTGGTCGGATTTGGTACAATGGTCAATTTATGGTTGCATGATCCACGTCAGCAACGCGCCTCCCTTCAAAGTTCCAGTAAATGGGACACCGGGATCTTGACAGAAGTCTCCGAGCTTTGTAAAAATTCTTACTTTGCGGATACGCAAAGTGTAAAAAGTGAATAATTCATAAAGGTTTACTGAACTTCCTAGGAGTAAGAGCTCAAAAATAAAATGAAACGAAAGCAACTGCAGGCAACGACAATAATCATGGAGCAATGATAGGTACTAGATTGCGAGTGATTTAACAATGATGGTATCGACACATCTAATCTGCTTATAAATGCCACTCATTGTCTGGGCTCCCACTTAGATGCTTTTCGTATCTATGGGCTGGATTACTAAATATAATATCTTGCTTCCTTAAAGTGTTATCAATGGCACTGATTGCTATTATGGATTGCTCATTAGAATCAATTAGGGCAGAGCCGAAAAACTAAAAAGAGTCGAAGAAGGATAATTATGAGTGGCTCCAAAACTCAAAATCATTTTAGTTTTTAAACAAAGGAGAAAGGCAGACACCAAATTAGGAATAGTTGTCCGAAATCGAAGTGCTTCAGTTTGCTGTTAGGACTCGATACATTTGCATGGAATGGAAAAATATAATAATATAAAACAACCAATCCTTGGACCTGGTATTGGAAACAAGAAATTATAACCAATCTAGAAATAGGAATGTGCAGCTAGAAATTGAATAATACGTTCATCCAAATTAACTCGTATATACAAGATTTATACAGAGATCTTATACAGCACGACAATCCCAGTCAAGTATCAGCCCAACACCTCCAAATTTGCCAGGTTAAAACCAGACAAATTCCGGCCCCTGAGCCATACAGCTTAATATTTGCTTTACTGCATGCCAAAACTTTAAAGAACCTGTGTAACTCTACTTCCTCTTCGAAGACAGAGATGAAGCTTCAAAATAAGTTGGTTTTGGTGTAGAGGGACAACCAATAGATTGGATCAATTCCTCCACAGCCGACACTCGGAATTTTGGAGGTGAACTGAGAGCAACATTGTCAACGCGGTGCTGATAAATCTTTCCATGCCTGTCAAGTTTGTACTCAGATGTGCCATCAAATCGGCCATGACTCTCCCATGGGACACGAGGTATACCATGCACAGTCCATCGAACCATTATAACCTTTTCCGCAGGTTGCCACATGCTGATGTTGTCAATCCACAAAGCCCTGAAGAAAATCCTTCCGTGGAATCTCAATGCCCAAAAGATCGACTTGTAGTTCTCAATACCAACAAAAGTATTGAGTGGATCTTTGAATACAACGTCATTCCTGCAAAGATGTAAAGAGCAATCAGAACATAATTTCTTCATCAAGCAACTGTAAAGTTCAAATGGATGACTGTCCAATAGGCCGTTTGACAACAATATTTTGTTCCTGCAAACTACACACATGTATGCATGTTGCGCATGCACATTGGCTCTTGGAGGCATAATAGATCTCCGACACATCAAGAAAGCATGTTAACATGCTGATAAATTTTAGAAATCCTTCCTAAATGAGAGAAAAATGAAGTCTACATATACCGCAAACTCCCTTTTGAGTATGAAACTCCAATTATTTTGCTTGATTTGTGCAAAGCATAATAAAGAATCCACTTGTAGGCCAACCCACATACATAAGCACTTTTATGAAACATGTTTCTCTTGGGCAGAAATACCCTAAAACACAGCTGAGACAAACAAACTCAACTCTTTTCTGAAAGCTTTCTAGTTGACATGTAAAGGTTTTGCAGGAAATATTAGTTTAGCAGCAGTAGATGACAGTGCCAAACATTATGCCCATCACCAACAATAGAAGCAAAGATGATACAAGTCTTTCAGTTTCAGTGCCACGAAGCCTCTAATCTACTTTAAATTAGACCCCACAAGCATAGCA
This sequence comes from Excoecaria agallocha, assembly GCA_037975025.1. Taxonomy (NCBI): domain Eukaryota; kingdom Viridiplantae; phylum Streptophyta; class Magnoliopsida; order Malpighiales; family Euphorbiaceae; genus Excoecaria; species Excoecaria agallocha. The sequence goes on along the minus strand of CM075806.1, from coordinate 72,796,845 downwards.
AATCAAATAAAAGTTTTACTATTCAATCCAAAACATGAAAAGTAGCATTAAGGATATATCAAGTAGCACGATCATTCTGTACAAATCAACTGTGTAGAAAAAGCAAAGTTTAATAGACCCCTCATAACTGTGCATGATACGCAGATTAACATATTCGGATTACATTTGTGTACAAGATTCCCTTCCTCCTCCATGTATAATTATAAAGATTTTCGTTCTTATTCTTCCTTAATTTCTCGATAAAGCCCAAAATGCAAGTTATACAAGATTTTATTTCGTTGGGGAGAAAAAAAGAAGCAATTCAAACCTGTAGATATCAAAACTGAGCTCTCTATAAAAGAGGTCCGGAAATTCCTCTCTCAAAGTCCTAATCGCATAGCCCATATTGACATAGTAATTTTGCTTCTCCTCTTCCTCTTTGCTCCTTTCCGTTTCTTGCTTAACCGGAGCCGAGAACTGACCATACAACTGCATCTTTTGATTAAAATCTGAAACCTTAAGCTCACAACCTTTAATACCAAACCTACCTCCAGCTCCAGCTTCAGCCCTAATCCTAAACCCCAACTTCTCCTGATTCTTCAGTACCGTGGGGCTCTTGATAACTCTATGGATGGGGTTAGGATTAAAGCGAACTTTGACGGTGGAAACTTCCGGTGGAAGGATAAGAAGAGCCATAGAGAAATGGATTTCGAGGTTTAATTAAAAGATCAATTAAAGGATAGGTGGAGGAGAGGATGCCATCGCGCCGGAGAAGTGCAATAGGCAAGGAGAAAAGTATAAAGGTGAAGAGGACTAAATGGAATAATCTGTTTGGGTACAGGTTTATGCTTTTTTTTGGATAATTGGAATTATCCGTTCTCGTACGTTCAAATAACAAAACATCTGATTAGTTCCTGTACCTTCGTACTTCCGGTTCCGGTTCCGGTTCCGGTTCCGGTTCACGTTCCCAAATTGGAAGTTTCACTTTCCTACACCCGATTAGATAAGCATAATGCTTCGTTCGTGTGGATGGAACACACGATATAAGCTTAAAAAGCTATAGTAATATAAAAGTTTAGAAAAAAATATCTTTTATTCCATTTAAGGATGGAGTGGCATTTTTTTTGGAGGAAATCCTTATCTGTATAGGTTTTAATTTGGCATGAGTTAAACTTATAAAGATGTGTGTTGAGTCAATTAACTATTATGTTACTTGTGATAACAGATTGTTGGGACTTATTGTTCCAAATAGAGGTATGCGTCAAGGGGATTCGCTGTCTCCTTGTTCATTTTGTGTGCTGAGAGCCTTTATGCTATGTTTAATCTATATCCATAGAGGGGTCCGTTACCTGGGTGTAAGGTTGCAAAAAAAGCTCCAGCCATTTCTTACCTTTTTTTTGCAGATGATAGCTTCATATTCTTCAAAGCAAACCATTAGGAGGCCACTACTGTGAGGAATATTTTGGATTGTTATGATGCGGATTCTAGTTAGTTAGTCAACTTTAATTTAGTAAATCCTCTATGAAGTTTAGCTCGAACATTACTAGCTCTTCAAGGAATGAAGTCTGTAATATTATGGCTATTGATCCAAATGCTTCTCATGACTCCTATCTTGGCCTTCCCTCCTTAATTGGCCATGATAAAAAAGAGTTTTTCTCTTATGTAGAGCATAAAATCTGGAAGTGTTTGAGTGGATGAAATCAGTTGCTTTTGTCAAGAGCAGGTAAAGAAATTCTTATTAAGTCCGTGGCCCAATCTCTGTTGACATATACTATGAGTGTTTTTCTCCTGCCCTTGGGGTTGTGCAAAAAACTTGAACGCTTATTGAATGCCTTTTGGTGGGATAGAAATAGAGGATGTCTTGGGATAAGCCCTGCCTACCAAAAAATAATTGAGGACAAAGTTTTCGTTCTCTAAGGGATTTTAATTTGGCTATGTTGGGGAAACAGTGTTGGAGGCTATTGGTTGATGGGTCGTCCCTTATGGTCAGTGTGCTCAAAGCAAGGTATTTTCCATCTTGTGATTTTCTGGAAGCAAGTCTTGGTCCTAATCCGAGTTTTGTCTGGCGTAGTATTCTCTCAGCTAGAGATAAAATTAAAACTGGTTGCAAATGGAGAGTTGGAGATGGGAGCTGTATTAATGTGTTAACTGATCCCTGGCTTCCGAATGTTTCAAATCCCTTCATATCCAGTTCTATGGATTCTTCTTGGGAAAACCTGAAGGTTCAGAACCTGATGAATGATGATTTTTGGAGTTGGAATGTGAACCTGCTCTCTTCTATTTTCAATCTTAGGGATAAGAACCTTATCCAAAGTATCCCCATTGGTTGGTAAAAGAAGAGGGACTCTTGGATGTGGATGTTGGAAAGGAAAAGGGATTATACTGTCAAATTTGCCTATCGTATGATTCATGAAGATGTTACGGTTTGTCCTCCTTTGTCTATGATTAATTGGGAAAAACTTTGGTATCTTGTTGTTCCCCCAAAATTTAAGCATTTTTTCTGGAGGTTGCTTCACTCTTGCCTTCCTGTTAGGTGTCAGCTAGCTCTCAAAGTTTTAGACATTGATCAGGTTTGTCCAATGTGTGGAAATAACAATGAAACCATCTTTCATATTCTTACTGATTGCAATTTTACTAAGGGAGTTTGGACCAAATCTTCGTCGGGCTTCATTAGAGGTGACAGCTTTAATATTATTTCTTAGTTCCAGTTGATTTCTTCTGATCTTTCTTTAGAGCAATGTGGTTTGGCGATTGCTATTTGTTGGGCTATATGGAAAAATAGAAATGACTGGGTTTGGCAGGGTGTTAGGCGGAGTGCTACTGGGGTGTTTTTTATGGCTTCTAATATGGTGAATGAATGGATTTTGGCTAGAAGACATGATAATCATGGAGCTACTAGTTATGTGGTTGCTTCGAGCATATGGCTTCCTCCAGCGATGGGTTGGATTAAAATAAATGCAGATGCTGCTTTGTTTCTAGATAAAGAGAGTATAGGTTGGGGTTTTGTTGTTAGGGATCATCACAGTCATTTTGTCGTTGTTGGTTGCTCATCCATTTCAGGTCTCATTGATCCTTCTATTGCGGAAGCTTTGGCAGTGCGGGAGGCATTGAGTTGGCTTAAACGGTCCAATTTTAATTCAGCAATGATCGAATCTGATAGTCAAATTGTTGTTCAGGCTTTGAAGTCTTCTTTGAGTAACAGATCCGATTTTGGTCTCATTATCGATGATTGCTTTATGTTTAGTTCTTTTTCTTCAAATATTCGTTTTGAATATGTTAATAGATCAGCGAATAAGACAACTCAATTCTCTTGCTAGGGTTGCTTATTCTTGGCCTAGTCTAGTTTTATGGGATTTAGTTCCCCTTCCTTGTATTGTTCGAGCTCTTGAGGTTGAGTCTTCTTAATGAAATTCATTTTATTTAAAAAAAAGTAATGATTTTTAACTTTTTATACAAATTCAAAAAATATTAATTATCTATAATAATATATTTTTATTCTTTAAAATTTAAAAACTATCACATCGAATAGTAAAAAATATATATTGAATTTCCCACGGTTAAGGTTGTGGATTCATTAACACATGGCCCATGGGCCATTTTGCAAACGCATTTTGATAATAGTAAAGAACTCGTGTGATTTGGACGCCGACTGAGACTGTGTTGTGGTTACAAGCCCAATTGGTGAGTCTGAACAATTCCTATTTCAAATAAGTCACTAAAGTATATTGGATTTTTCTGAAAATTTACCAAGTGTTAAAATGTTAAGGACAACCTCTTACCTTCATCAAGTATTTATGGTTTACCTCTTTTGGATGGAATCAATCATTAATTTACTCCCACGGTGAATTCATCTCTTAAATAAAAAGTCAATAAATGTTAAGGACAGGAGATTAGTATATGTCACTTATGTTTAAATCGTAATGAGTTGCGATATTTTGATCTAACACCGTGTTATTCTGTTGCTGCAAACAAAATAAATGGATTCTTTCCAAATTGTCTTATACATTCTCTTACTTAGACAACAAAAACTAATAAAAAGAAGAAGCAGAAGAAGAATAGTTCTAAGTTCTAACTATTCTAGAGGTCCCATTTCGTGTAGCTATTGAATTCGAGGAGTAGCTAGTATTTGTTTGTAAAACAAGCTTAATCTTTGAACAAATGCAATAAAATCTTTGGAATACTTGTTAATTAAAAACGAGTTTAAAACATTGCAGAGCACAATAAGCAAATTATCAGCTCTAAAGTAGATACAGAGTAGCTATAATGAACATGTCAAAAGAAATGGGCCAAGGTATGATTTATGGCCCAATTATGTAGCCAGACTTGTTAGCTTAGTCAAGTGGGTTTAATAAAATCCAAATTCCAGTGGCAAAAAGGAGAAACAAATACCTAGTCTTAATTAATAATATAGAAATAATTGGTTTATTTGATATTTTCCAAGCTTTAAATAGAAAATTGTCATTAGTCTAGGATTAGGCATTTATATCTCCTTTTATCACTAGGATTTGGATTTTATTAAACTTACATGATTAAGCTAATCATATGGCCCACATAATTGGACCATGAATCTTACCTTAAACACATTTCTTCTAATAAAATAGATACTACATTTGACTTGACTTGGTTCGATTTAGCAGATTCCTATGAAGGGCTCTTTGACTTGGTTCGATTTAGCAGATTCCTATGAAGGGTTCTTATTAAGTTATCTCCTGATAAATAGTATTCACAGTCTTCCGAGAATAGACGCAAGAACATGTTCAAATGGAAGACAATTTGCTTCTATGATTGCATGCGACTTAATAAATTTGGGGGATTGGTTTATTCAGTTTGCCACCTGCCTTAGCTACCCCATGACGAGAACCAATCTAAATTTCTTCTAGACAAAAACGGAGACCTACTGGTTTAGCTATAGAAGATATTTTGTGAGGTATGGACCCCGCAGCTCTCACGTGACCGTGTCCCCGAAACTATACCCAAGAACAATTCGTATGATTTGCTTTCCTTACAAACAATGTTATTAAAATTAGATCGAATTAATTTAGCAACGAACCATATTTTATCTGATTCGTTTGATAATTAAAAACAGAATCGATAAAAAATTATAAAAAATCGATATGAACAAGATAAAATTGTATAAATTAAATCAAAATTGAAAAAAATTGGTTTAAACCAAAAAAATATTTTTTATCAAAAATATCCATTTAACATTATTTTTACTGAAAAAATATAATATAAATATAAATACAAAATAATTAAAATTTATACAATTTTAATAAATTTATTATGAATAAAATAAAAATTATAATTTATAATTGAAAAATATTATTAAATATTTGTAATTTTTTACCATATTTATCTTAAATATTCATTATAAATGGTGAATAACTTGAAAATATTGTTTTATGATTAATGTTTTGATGATAAATATGTTTTTTAAATTATTTTTTATATAATTATATTTTTATAATATTTATAAAAAATTTAAAAATAATATTATTTAAAAAAAAAAGAAAAAAATCAGTTGAATCTTATCAAATCGGTAGAATAAAAAACCTTTTACCTCTTTAATTTTTTATCCTATCTAATTTTAATTACATTGCTTACAACTTGAAAACAAGAATTCATTATTTTATTGACTTGGAAATTTTCTTCAACGATACCAAGTGGTTGCCCAAAAAAAATCCACACGGTCATGATTCAGTAAATTCAAATTCGAACCGTTAGATAAAAGTATAACATATTATATTTAGATCAACAGTCCATTTTTATTCACACGGGACGCAATTAACGTACCAAATATATACTTATGGTAAGTCAAATAATTTATATATTTATTAATTATTAGTGCAAACGGTTCGAATCATCCATGTAATGTATACTCGTTTTCTTTCCCTGTCGACAAAAATATCCTTATTTTAAAGAGTCATCCAATGTGGAATGCTAATTTAACGTGTCAGGGACTGTAAAAACGATTTTACAGTACTAGAAATCAACTGCGTTGAATATAATTATTCCCCTAGCATTCTTTAGGAATACATGAAATGAAAAAAAGTACAGTTTTAATTACCATCGTACCGGGTGATTGAGAAAAATTTTTACTCATATAGGAGTAATTTATTTCTGACATTTAATTTAAGGTATAAATTGATAGTTGTGACTGGGGTGTCAGCAGCGTACATCTCAATTTAATAAGGGCAGTTGACAGTGATCATTGTTCTGTATATAATGTATATATCTATATTGTAGGGGTCGAGAGCTAGAAAATTATGTCAGGGGCCACGATTATGCAATAATTCATCAATGCATTTTTATAGTAAGGAAAAAAATAGTTTATAATCTAAATTATTTTAATAATTCATTGATATTTTTACCTTCTAGATAGTAAACACCCATTATATTTTATCTTATATACATAAAAATTTAGTTATTAAGTTAATTACTGAACTTTTGTATTATGAATCATTTAATTCAAATGATTGAAAATTTAATTATTTTTCTAATTTAACGGGATTGAGATCTCAATCCCATATTCCACTGATGTAATTATCAAAAAAAACTTATATATTAATTAAATGACAGGTTTACATTTTCTATTTTTTTATCAAATTAAATGTGGAATTTTAATTTTTGATAAGATCAATATTTTTTAAAGAAGTTTTTAGAGGGTTAAAATTTTAACCTAAGAACCAACTGTGTAAATTTTCAAATTTTGGGGTTAAAGCTCCTCTAACTTCACAATTATGGATTGTAATAATTGAGTTTGGTTTTTAATATTAAACAACTGCTAGTAGCTATTGGTTAATAATAACGTAACATGTGTCAATTAACAATTTAGCTCTTGAACAAAGCTAATATTTTGTTCTTTTTTATCTGTTATTTTTGAGTAAAATTTAAATTTTATTTATTTATTATTTTTATATTTTTAATGTAATTTAATTTATTTTTCTTTTTCAATAAAGTCAGAACCAATCAGATTTGATAATTTAGTCTTAATTACGTAATTTAATATTAAATTTAAATCTATTTATTATTTCTTAATTTTAATAAAAATAACAAAAGTGACTGATAAAAAAAACGAAGAGAGTAATATTCAAGTAGCATGGGTCATAATCGAGTTTAGGAAATATCTACTATGAAGTTCGTTTATATAAAGCACATTCTTAGATCTTAGAACAATTACATTTTTCTACACTAATCTATATTTTGAAAAATTTAATATTAGTTTTTTTTTTTACTTTTGGAATCAGTTAAAATTTAACGATTTTGATGGATATAATAAGCACGAATCAAAACAATGTACGTGCACTTAAAATGGGGTCCACATGTCTAATCTATTACAGAAAAATTCCATTTTAGATAATTGCATTTCACATATTCAACACCAAGTTTCTTTAATTTTTTAAAAAATAAAATTATATTTAAAGATGAAACCGTTAAATTTAGATCAAATATGAGCGATTAAAAAATTAATGTTAAAATTTTTGAAAGATTCAGATCCAATGTAGAAATTCTTATAGTTATGTAAAAAATGTAGAAATGATGGTTTATATTTATCACATACGTTAAATTTGGACTAAATGTAAGTAATTAAAAAAGTAAAAGAAAAATAAATATTAAAGTTTTAAAATACAAGCATCCAATATAACAGAAGAGCTAACAATTCAGAGACCGATTACGTGTTTTTCTTAAAAGAAATATTGTATAATAGAGTAACGAAATGCATTATTTAGTTAATAAATAAAATAAAAACAACTACTTTTACAAGGATTTTTCAAAAAAAGCAAAAAGAAAAAAACTTTTGCAACTTAAAAAAAGAAGTAGAAACCAATCAAGCCACGTGCCAAATGTCACCAGTAGGACAAAGACAACGGTCTCCTTTAAATTCCACAGGCTGGATGGGAGCCAAAAGTCGAGGGTTACCACTAAGCAATGTTATATCCGTCCCCAATAAACTTACTGGATTATTATCATTATTTTCTTTTTTTCTTTTTGCAAAAGCATGTCTCTTCACGTACAAGCCAAATAAGTGTCTCATGTTTTACAAACAACAAATAATAGTAATAATTTTCTTTCTTTAAAGACATTCTGGCAGTTAAAAAAATGTTTCAATACAGTAAAAAAATTTAAATTTAAATTTTTATTTCTCAATTTCTCGTATTATAAAATTTATTTTATTACATAATAAAAGCAATTAAACCGGTTTCGGAACGGTGGCCAGTGGGAGGAAGTCGTAATTTGTACTTAGCGACAAAGTATTTTACGAAACCTACTATTAGGCTTACGCATTTATTATGCCCTTTTCATTATGATTTATGGCCATTCGATGATATGCTGTTTTCACCTTTACAACGTGATTTGTCGCATAATGGGCTCTTTTTTATTTTTTAAGCTAAAACATTCGTTAGCTTAGTAACATATTCATAGAAATTTTAGACCCTTTTATTATTTCTGTAACATATGTAATTGGAAAGAAAATATAAAATAGAACCAAACTTTTTTATGCCAAATGGATTAAATTTAATAATATAACTCACTCAAATACACAAAATCCGTATTACTTCTAATTTCATGTTATGTTAATTTGATTGATTAATTTGGTTGCTTTATTGTGAAATTGTGTTCTTTTCTTTTTTTTTTTTTTTATTAAGAGAGCTGGTGACTTGATATGAACAAGAAAGCAAGAGAGCATCTAAATAGACATTTTTGAAAATGGAGCAGTATATAAAAATATTCTTCTAACCTTTATTAAAAAATAGTATATATATCTTAAAATAATTGACGGATGTGTATTATCCTTAAACCAATTTTAAGAATATTAAATTATCCTCTCCATGTATAAAAAGATACTTGAATTGAAGTACCTTTGTATTAAAAAACAATATAAATATTTCCAAAAGAAGATAAAAATTAAAAATGACTTTGAGTTGTTCATGCTATATATATATATTAGGTTACTTTTACATAATTCCTCATGTATGTTTATAAAGGGTAATATGATAGTTTTAATAAGTTTATAAGATAATTTAATATTTGATTAATTGAGATGAGCAAAATATTTTTTAGCAATGGTGTAAGATAATTTTTTTTAAATGGAGAAAAATAATGTGATTTTAATTTAAAAAATATATTTTTAATACAAACTATTTTTTAAAAGTAAAAATAAAAAAGTTTTAAAATGTTAAAAAGAATCATTATATATATGTTCGGAGAGGATGAATTACATTATTAATCTGATTAGATGAAAAAAATAATTTTATATTTAAATAGTGCGTATGTATGTGTACTAAAATATCATGCACGACAAATTAATTTTAGAGAATTTAGACTGGATTTTAAATTTCAATAAAAATATTATTTTTTTTCGTTTTTTTTATCAGTTATTTTTATTATTTTTATTAAAATTTAAAAATAATAAATAAATAAAATTTAAATTTTATTTAAAAATGGCAAATAAAAAACGGAGAGAGTAGTATTCTTTTTCAATCAGAAGGAAATTTAGGGGAATCGATTGTCTGGCATACACCTAACGGCTAACAGCGTTATGATCTCTCTTCCACGCGTTAAATGACATGTGATGCAATCACCGTCCCCCAGCAAAATATCTCTCCGAAAACATCTCCACCGTCCATTTTCATCACTTGCAGAGTCCGACGATCCTAATTTACCAATTTGCTTACCTGTTGACTCGTTGTTGCTTTCGTTCGATTAACTTAACGGATTCTCCCGATGTTATTAAAACCGGACCGGATAGAGAACCGGCAAGGCTGATAGTTCGTGGTTCGACCGGTTCAACCGGGTTCAACCGGATTTTTTTTATTTTTAAAATATTATAATTATTATAATTTTTTGAATACTATTGTATAAAAATTAAAAAAAATATTCATCAAATTTTAAATATATATCACAAATATTTTAATAATAAATTACGAAAATAATTTTAATTTTATTATTACAAGTGATTAATTATGGATTATTGAATATCATATGCTAGAAACATAAAAATACAATCATATCATAAAAATAATTTCATATTTAGATGGAGTACTAATAAAGTGAACACAAAAAATATTAATCTTGCATATATGAGTATAATTATATTTAATTACAATAAATTCAAATAGATAATAAGTATATTAAATTATTAAGTGACATATTTAGAATTTAAAATATTAATTTTTTCAAATAAATAAATAATAAAAATTTAATATATATATATATTTGATTACAATGAATCAAAAATATAATAAATATATTAAATTATTAAGTGATATACTATATATATATATATATATATATATATATATATATATATATATATATATATATATATATATATATATATATATATATATATATATATATATATATATATATATATATTTGATTATAATGAATCAAAAATATAATAAATATATTAAATTATTAAGTGATATACTTAAAATTTAAAATACTAAATTTTTCAAATAAATAAATAAATATATATATATATGTGGGTGGGTGAAAAAATTCAAAAAAAAATTTATTTTTTACATTTTTAGCAAAAAATCCGGTTTTATCCGGTTCGCCGGTTTTCCGGTTCTATTCTGTTTTCAGTAGTCAAATCAACCGGCTGACCTGCCGGTTCGCGGTTAAACCGGTTAAACCGGCCGGTCCGGTCCGGTTTTAATAACATTGGATTCTCCTTTCGAACAAAATAAAATAATAACATATTTCCACTACAAGAGTATTGTCTGGGTACCTTAAACATACCGTAAGCTAATGAACGTAAACGTTTAAATTAAAAATAATATTGTTTGTTTCTATCCAACCGTCTATATTTAATATTTCAGTGCGCTTAATATACAGAATTATTTTCCTACAAGCTCAGGTAATTTTCACTTCAGGTTAAAAAGGGCAAAAAAAGGAGATTCTCGCTGTTAAAAAAGAAATAAATAAAAAATACAGGCCACTCCTTTTGCATTACCGTGTACGTGGGTCTTTAAATACACAAACCTGTTGGAAATAGAATTCTAAAAGCGGTAATTTAAAAATCAAATCGAAATTCCTGTTCGTGAGGTGGTTTTAGGCTTTTGAGCAAGCAAAACCATCGCATGATACGACGAAACTCCCAATAACCCAGAAAAAGATACTGAGATTTTCGGTTTATCAGATACAACGAAGTCTCATTTTTCGATTCAATGGAGGGAGAGAAGAAGTATATTACCAGCGAGGAGCTTAAACAACACAACAAGCAAGGAGACTTGTGGATCTCAATTCAGGGTAAGATTTACAATGTAACGGATTGGGCTAAGGAGCACCCAGGTGGGGATGTTCCTCTCCTGAATCTTGCTGGTCAAGATGTAACTGATGCTTTTATTGCTTACCATCCTGGCACTGCCTGGAATTATCTTGATAAGCTTTTTACAGGGTATTATCTTCAAGATTTCACGGTGTCGGAGGTTTCCAAGGATTATAGGAGGCTTTATTCTGAGTTTGCTAAACTGGGTTTGTTTGATAAGAAAGGACATATTACTATGTATGTATTGACATCTGTTGCAATTTTGTTTTGTTTCGTTGTTTATGGCGTTTTGTGGTGCCAGAGTATCTGGGCTCACTTGGGCTCTGCCGTTTTGTTAGGATTTCTTTGGATCCAAAGTGCATATGTAGGTCATGATTCTGGGCATTATCAAGTAATGTTGAGTCCTTCTTTTAACAAATGTGTTCAGCTCTTAGCTGGGAATTGCTTCACAGGGATTAGCATTGCTTGGTGGAAATGGACGCACAACGCCCACCACCTTGCCTGCAATAGTCTTGATTATGATCCTGATCTACAACACATTCCCGTCTTTGCGGTATCTTCCCGTCTTTTCGATTCTATTAAATCGTACTTTTATGGAAGAAAGATGGATTTTGATCCGCTGGCGAGATTTCTTGTCAGTTACCAACATTGGACTTTTTATCCTATATTGTGGGTTGCAAGGGTCAATTTGTATCTACAGACATTATTGTTATTGTTTTCAAGGCGAAAGGTCCCTGATAGAGCAGTGAACATCATGGGAATTCTTGTCTTTTGGACCTGGTTTCCTCTCCTCGTTGCTTGTTTACCCAATTGGCCAGAGAGGGTGCTGTTTGTTCTTACATCATTTGCTGTTACGTCGCTGCAACATCTTCAATTTTGTCTGAATCATTTCGCGGCGAATGTATATCTAGGACCTCCCAGTGGGAATGATTGGTTTGAGAAACAGACGAGTGGGACTCTGGATATTTCATGCTCATCATGGATGGATTGGCTGTATGGTGGTTTGCAGTTTCAGCTCGAGCATCATTTGTTTCCTAGGTTGCCAAGATGCCATTTGAGACGGGTCGCGCCATTGGTGAGGGATCTATGCAAGAAGCACAATTTGCCTTATAGGAGTTTGTCCTTCTTGGAGGCCAATCAGTGGACACTTAGGACTCTTAGGGCTGCTGCCCAGCAAGCTCGAGACTTGGCCAATCCTGTTCCAAAGAATTTAGTGTGGGAGGCAGTTAATACTCATGGTTGAGGTTCTGTACTATTTTCGAAACTTTGTATTATTTACTTTTTCATAATTCCTTGACCCCAAAGGATATGCAATTCTTTTCCTTTTTTTCTACAGTTGGTACTAGCATCTCGGCTCGAGCCGTTTGTCAATTTATTTTGGAACTTTTTCCCCATTTTTACTCAGTAGCAAATATCATGTCTTATCTATTCGAATATAAATTTGATTACAGATTCAATATGCTTCCCTATCTGGCTGTTTTGGATATCATGTTAATGTTCTAGCAAAAGAAAGTTGATTCACTGGCTCCATTCTTATTGTTATACTTGAGTATTCATGACATTCAATTTAATCTTTTTGGGGAAGTCTGAGACAGTTTTGATTTTATAATTTGATTTTGAATTTTTTTGCTTCAATCTTGTTGGATGCTTTTCTTCATCGTGGAAGAAGAGCATATGAAGAACAAAGTATCGATTTTTGAAAAAAATCAAACTTTTGATCCATCATACTCTGCCAAATACGCCTAAGTGTTAAGAATTGCTACGGAAGAATAAGCAGTATTGCATCAAAAAGACAACAGAGAGAGACTCATACACATTTGTTTAATCTATTGTCATAGAAATCATAAGAGTTTGGGGTGCCGCGTCCACCTACCCTGCCGCCTGGTTTTCTTCCTGTCAAACATACCCAGAAAAATAAAATAACAGCTAGATGCTGCCACTTAAAAAAGATGGAAATTTGTTCATTAATTTTTGTGCTGCCATCTGCATTCAAGGAGGAGAGAAGATACTCAATATTATTATTTTGGCACTGATGCATAAAGACAGAGAAATTTCCAGAATCAGAACAGGTCTTGTACAACTCCAATATGGTATCTTAGACATGGTTCTTGATCGATTTGCTGTAACCAGTCTGATCATCATAATACTTGGACCAAAGCATAACACCGCCATACTTGGCAGAACTCTTAATTGCTGGTAGGACTTTTGAGTTTAGATCAGCTACAGGGATAAAACCACTACCAGCTGCAGAAGGAGCAGCAGGTAATCCGAGAAAAATTTTCTTAGCAGGGATGCTTGAGGTCCATTGCTTCCAGGCAGCTTCAAGATTGTCAATACTAGCAGAAGAATACTGGCAAGGAGGATTATTGTAGAATTGGACCCAAACAAAGTCGAAAAGACCAGTCTTAAGAGCATTTCCTACCCAGGCATCAGGGAATGAGCACTGGGGAGCTGCAGTTAAGTACACCTTCTTACCTTTCTCACTATATGCAGAAAGGAACCGAGCAAGATCATCGTAGTGTTGGTCTGAACCTCCTTCAATGTCGAAGTCTATTCCATCAAGGATCGCAGGGCCAAATGGACGAGATGAAGAATGTCCCCCCAAGAAATTGTTCCAAAGGTAAGTTGCAACTTGCCTTGCATCCTGAGCAGAGGAAAGAGAGTAGCTTCCAGCTCCTCCTCCGATTGAAAGCATCACTTTGATGCCTTTGGCTTGACATGATGTTATATCTGAGCTTAAGCCTGTGCAACTCCCTGGATTACAATGGCCAGCAAGGTTAATCTCTGGAGTCTGGCCATTTCCAAAAACTGGTAAGAAAGCTATGTTTACATTGTCGTAGTTTCCTGAAGCACAGGTCTCAGCTAAGGTGCCTTCGTTTCCATTCTGACCCCAATAGATTGCTATTCCTCCAGCTTCAGAACTCACTAATGCTGTTAGAAGTGCCAATAAGAGCAGTGCTAGTGGGACTGCCAAACTTGAAGCCATTTTTCAATGGAATATGCTAAAAGATTAGTGTTTTTTGGTGCTCCGATAGTTCCTAGAAGCATACTTTTTATAAGGGGAAAATTTTCCCACTTTGATGGGAACCCTTTGTTCTTATGATAAATTATGCGTGGCGTGGCTTAACAATCACTTTATTGCTTTTAATACGCACAAAATGAAATAGGAACATCCTATTTGAGGATAAAAAACAAGACTACAAATCCTCCAACGTCAAATCCAATCACGCTGCTTGCTTTTGAGGTCCTTATTGTTCTTTTGTCTGCACTTGTTCGTTTGTTCCTAGTGATTTTCAGAAATGATTCCTCAACCATAAAACAAGAAGTTGCTACATTTTTAAATCGGTTATGTAGCTGAATCATATTTTGGATTTGATTGATTGGTATGCCAATGTAGTGGTCTTTGACAAACCGTAAATCTACAAATTGGACTGTGCAATGGACATTGAATTTAACCAGTGGAAAAAAGCTAAGAAACATATCAAGTTTCAAATCGGACGTGAATTCGCTGTCAAGCCTTTAGTCTATGCAATTTAAAGTATTAGACGAAGCAACTGCTAAGGCATCCTCGTTTATCTAAATATAGAAAAATAATCCATCATTTGCCAACTAATCGAACTGCAGAGCCTATAAAATATATCATTTAGCAACCAATCGAAGCAAACCAAACTCGAAATGGCATTCTAATCAGCAATCAAATTGTCAAGTGCAACATTAGTACTAGTTTTTCTTTTAGCATTAGATTCTGAAGCCGGTGGAATAGCAATATACTGGGGACAAAATGGGAATGAGTGTACCTTGGCAGACACTTGTGCCACAGGGAACTATGAGTATGTAAACCTAGCTTTCCTATGAACTTTTGGCGGAGGCCGGACTCAGATGATAGGCCTCGCTGGTCACTGTGATCAGTACAGCAACGGCTGCACGAACTTAAGCTCAGAAATAGAGTCATGCGAAGCCAAAGGCATTAAGGTTATGCTTTCTATTGGAGGAGGTGTTGTTAGCTATTCACTATCCTCTTCAGAGGATGCTAGGCAAGTAGCTAATTACTAGTGGAACAATTTCTTGGGAGGAAAATCTTCATCTCGCCCTCTTGGCCCTGCAATTCTAGATGGGATTGATTTTGACAGTGAAGGAGGAACAAACTTATACTGGGATGATCTTGCAAGATATTTATCAGCACATAGCCAAAAAGGCAAGAAACTGCACTTAACAGCAGCTCCTCAATGTCCATACCCTGACGCTTGGGCAGGAAATGCATTAAAAACCGGACTTTTTGACTATGTTTGGGTTCAGTTCTATAACAATCCTTCTTGTCAATATACTTTGGGAGATGCCTGGAAGATATGGACTACAAAGATTTTCTTGGGCTTGCCTGCTTTTCCCGAAGCAGCAGGAAGTGGGTTTGTTCCTGTAAATGATCTAGCTTCTGATGTGCTTCCTGCTATTAAAGGATCTGCTAAGTATGGAGGTGTTGTGCTTTGGTCTAGGTATTATGATGACCAAAGTGGATTTAACTCTGCCATTAAGACTAACGTTTAAGATCTTCATGATGTTTTAATTGTATTAATGTATGTAGCTCTCCTGTATGCTTTAATAAGTATTTGAGGTTATTTAATCGTTTTTCTACTTTTTTAATTAGTTTGTAAAAAATTTGAGCTAAAAGGACTAATTTGGATAAAAAAAGGTCCTATTTGCACTTGATGGAGAAGTTCTGGGTTCAATAACCAAACCGAAATAACCGAAAATCAAAATTTTAAAATTTTAATCAATAGAACTGAACTATTTAAATAATCGAACCGAATTTTTCGATCAGTTCGGTTAAACGAAAAATCGAAAATTAAAATTATTTAAAAAAAAATTATATCTAAAAATTATACAAAATTACAAATCATAATATACTAAAGTAAAAATATCTAAATTGTACAAAATAAAAATCCAAATTAAAGATAAAATTTCAAAATATATAATAAATAATATAATAAAAACCGTTAAATAAAATTTTTCATTCAATCGATTTTCAATCCAATCGTCAAAATTTCAAATTATCATATAAAAATAGAAATTAATAATTGATAAATATATTCATATAATTTGCAACTCAAAATAAGATAATTTACATGTATAAAATAATTATTCAATTAAAAAATTTTAAAAATTATATAATTATATAAAATTTCGATTGGTTTGATTTTTCTGCAGTTTTTCCTTTAAAAATCGAACTAAAAAATCCAAATTTTTTAAAATTTAAAATTGAAATCGAATTAAAAAATAAAAAAATCGAACAGAATTAAAATTTAATCGATTTGATTCAATTTTTCGATGTGAACCAAAGTTTGCTCACCCTTATGCCACACGCTTTGGTCTGCCCAGCGTTTCGAAGATGGCAAGAGATGGTACCTAGTCGTTTTTTCTGTTCTTCGGCGTTTTTAACTTTTGCTGCGCATTGGTTATCTTGTCCAACTAAATTTTTTATTCCTGATCAATTATCTTTTAGGATTCTATTTGCATAGAGTGGCTTTATGATTCTCTCCGATTCATGGTGCCTCTGCGCTTGACGAGAATATGCGTACTTGTTCCCCGATTTCATATCCACCAGCTTTAATCGAATCCTGCTCAGATTCTTTTTGAGTAGTGCTGCGGTATTCATGTAAGGTTTATCTTTTGTGAATTCCTGATCATAACTTTTGAAGAAACTTGAACAGTTTTTTAATGCATCGAGAAACTACCTTGATTAGAAGTTCAGCATTTAGCATTTGTAGGATGAAGTTAGAGATTTAATTTCATCACAAGCTTATATTCATTTTATTTTTCTTGTTGCAACTTTTAATTTTCCCTTCCATTGCTTTCGCTTCAGTGTTGGGGGAAAAAAATATATATATAAAGAATTCGATTGAAATCTACAAGTGTCTTATAGTTCGGTGGACTCGGATTAGACGTTATGCACCACTTGCATAATTTATTATTGTTACTTGTTTTCTAGTTTTTGGCACAAAATTATCAGTGGTTGGCACTACCTTTGAAGATCTATTTGGCAAAAGTGTTACCTTCACTAATAGCATAGGACATCTCAAAACAAAACCTATCATAGAAATTCATTGTCTCCCTTTTCTCCTAATGCAAGAAATATATTACAACAACCACTAAGCTTTAATCCCATAATAGATGGGGTCAGCTATATATGGATTCTCTTTCTACTATTCCCTTTATCCAAAGTCATAACCGCCTCAATTGCAAGAAATATAGCGAGGAGAGAAAATTATTTGACTTCTTGAAGGACTCTATTTATAGGACTATGCCACTATATTGCCTTTTGTGAATTGTGAGTAAGGAATTGTTTGTCCAATTGACTAACTTTTGATGGCTACATAAGACCATATTAGAGTCGTTTCCTGTTATTGCTAATTGTCCTTGCTGCGTAGATGTGCTTAAAGAGTTGGGAACTCTCTAATTTTGCATAGAGATTTATTTTCTCCTTAGTCCATGAGATTAAAAAAAAATTTACTTTCTGAGGTTGTAAATGTTTGGAACGTGGTTGCGGGAACAAGCTCACACGGCATGCATCTACCGGTAGATCTACTCTTACCAGTCAATAGAATAGGAAAAGGATTCTTGTATCTGAGTCAGTTTTTATTTCTGAATATTTAATTTGTCTCAGCAAAAATTATGGCATCCATTTTCCAATTTCAACCAGTTAGCGACCTGTCCCCTGGTTATGCTTTTTCTTTTTGACATAAAATGGGATGGAAAGGAACTCCTCTCTACCTCCCTACTAAATGCTACGGACTTTGTACTTTATACAAAGGGTTATTGTGTCTACATGTGTGGACAGGTTACATCATTCTATTGGGAAAAAGGGACTAAGAAAAACCTTTTCACAATCTTACTTTACCGTTTTCATATGTTGGTCGTGTATAACAATTCGCTTGCAGCTTCAGTTTGCATATGGTAGCCTGCATAATTGACTGTTGTATACTTTAAGAGTTTGCACTTTTGGATAGGGTGTATGACTGCATTCACTTAAATATTGTCAATTGCATATCGGACTAGTCATTTAGGCTCCTCTTTTTTTCTTGAAAAAGAAAATACTTTTCCTATATTATTTTGTCTTTGAAAAACAATTTATAAGAACATGACTCCTGTGCTGTTGTTTTGCTGAAAATGTAGTTAAAAATATTCCCTAGTGTTTGAACAAAATTGAAAAAATAAGGCTATATTTGTCATTAATTGTGTGATTATAAAAATGTTCAGACCACAAGACCGAATCCTTTTTATTGATTATATTGAATAGGAAAGAGAGCTATATAGATAAAATTGCATATTCATCTCCGGTGGTGGTTACCGATCGCTAGGTCCGTTATGGCTAATGGATCAGCAAAATGTACCTACGTTTTGCATTGTGTGCGTGTGTGTGTAAGTCTCGGATAGTGATTTTTCAGTTTTAAAATGAGAGTCATTTCCCTAAAAATGAATTGATTTCCCTGTTGAGCAAATTTTCTGGATACGTCTTACATACTTGAAACTGCTGAAATGTTTTATTCAAAACAAACAAGATCTAAGCAGAATGCAGTTTGCCTTATTCAAACTTTGTTAGGGTTCCTATTCTGGTTTCATGTTTATGACCACATCTTGATGATTCCCTAATCTCTATGATCCAAAAATACTTTATTATGCAAGATAAATCAAAACAAACATATATTTAAGTAGAGTATGATAAGTTGGAGATTTGGAGCTATTTAAGTCTTCTGCCATCTGTATCATTATTCAATTTGTTGAATACTATTAAAAACAAAATTTAATAATTGAATAATGCATTTCTAGAATGCCATTTTATAAATCCTATTGTTCTGATGTCATAACACAATAATCACAGCAAATTTAGTTATTTCAGACAAAACTTTCATTATCTTCACATGCAACCTTCAGCTGTAAATTTGCAAATTAACGCATTTCTAATCTATACCCATTTTCTCACTTTCTTTCCTTCTTGGAAAGTCCCCTCTGTTAAGAAGAAGCAAGATTTCGTAAAAGTAAAAACATTATTGTGTTTCAATTATCAAAGGGGTGAAACGATATTATAATCAAATTAAATAATAAAAACTTGAGGAAAATTTGATACCCATAAACTAGATAAGAAAACTGATAAAAACAAAACAAGAAGTAATGTCTATATGGTCGACTATTTATCTTGTTCCATTTGGCTCCTGTTTGACCTTGATAGAATAGACAATTTATGCACTTGTGGTCACAACCATGATCTTGTGGTCACTTTAAGACACCAATCACATGAAGCTTGTCCGTCCAAGAATATATAGGGTTTTGGTCCTCCACAATTCTTACAATTTCTAACAACCCATGGGATCCTCTGAACCTCTGGCCATCGAAAGTTTCTCTCGCAGTTGGTTAACGAGTGCAAGTTCTCCCTTAGATGGCCTTGAGGAGCCCCTGAGGCCATCTCTTGATAGTTTCTATGAAACTACCTAAGAAGAATTGGATTACAGGATACAGAAGTCAAAAGGATCTCTGGAAGAAGTCCAGAACTTCAAATTTGATGTTCCAATTTCACAATTCCCTGATCCTCTTGCTCATGCTGATCAGCTGTTCTCCAATGGCCTCATTAAGTCTGTTCATGATCAGCTTATCACTGACAGGCTCATTAGGCCTGTTTATCTTAACAAATCAAAGATAGAGGCATCCAATTACTTTGATGTTATTCCTAGCAATTGTTCTCCTGTTTCTTCTAAAACCGTTGTCCCAACTGTGCATATTCAGTGTCATTTGTTTAAAAAATGGAGAAAGTCATCCGAGAGAATCTTGCAAAAGTGTTTTGAATGTCTGAGACCATTCTGCCATAAAATAAATGGCTCGAGAAAAATAAGAGTTGTTGATGATATTGATAGAAGAGCAAGGCAAGTTAAGAGCTGGAACAATTCACCACAATCATCCCCGGTCATAGCTTATTCAACTAATTATTTGTGTGATATTGAGCACTCCATTTATGAGGCAGTTCTTCATTGCAAAAGATCAATAGGTATATTTTGTTGCTATGTTTGTTCTCTCAAATTTACATGTGTGATCTTGAATCTCAGCATGCTCTGATACTTCTCTTCTTTTCTATTTTCAGATAAATGATATTGATTTTTTACAGTAAGTAAGAAAATGAAATCTGTGACTAGTGGAGAGCTTCTAGAAATGCATGGTAGGAGAATCAGCAACAACTCGTTCTTTGTCCCATCTCTTTGTCCTCTGTTTCCATGGTTTGTTTATGCATAATTGTCTATTAAGCAACCAGAGAGCTTCTTCGATGCACGGCTGTCAAAAGTTTACTATTCAAAGCATATAGGACAGACCTTTGTTTAAATATGTTAAACTATACAATTTTATTTATGTTATCAAGATTGCGAAGATGAGAACTATATTATTGCTTGTTTGTCCTCTACATCCTCTCAAGGTTAAAAAATTCGCTACCTGTACGCGTCTAATACATTTAAAAATTTTGAGGATTAATTCTCTGGGTTTGAAAACAGGAATTTACAATCCATGGATTGAGATTTTGAAGACGAATCTTTTCCCTGTATGAATTTTTCAATTTTGATATTAAAATAGCCGGCTTTTGTGGGTATCAGAAAGGTTATGTTCTCGTTTTGTTTTTTTCTTCTATCTATTTTTTGTGCCTTTTGGAGAAGTATTTGTGGCATACGATACTGGGTTTTGTAGTAGGTAACAACCTAAATAGTATTGTTGTTTTTCCTCTGTCTTATGCCGATTCTTGTGAAAATTGGCACTGCAAGTTAGTGATAGTTTCTTCTTTAAACAAAGATTATTTGTTGATATGGATTGTAGGCTAATAACTACAGACATCTGAATTTGGTTTTATAATTATTTTGAACATTAAATTTTACTAATGACCTATTAAGCATTTATACATGTTAATTTTTAAATAATGAATATAAATTAGCACCAACTTTCAAAAATCAGAGCATAGTATTTAAACCATTGGCATTGTCATTGCATGGGATTTATCAGCTGCTATTTCCATGATATGATGACTTTAACGTTATTCCGAAGGTAGAGGTGATCGAGTAGGATATATGCTTATACACACATCTGAAATTCACAGCCACTAGTTAAGTTGGTCAAAATCAAAGCTATACCTCTGAAAACGTAGTAATATCTAGTGCCACTTGCATGAGAAATATAAAATGATTTCTTTTTCTGAAAAAAATAATAATAATCCTCGAAATTGGATGAAGTAAATGAAGAAATAGTTACCCTCCATGGGCAACGCAGTCACATCACTTGTATAAAGAAAATTTGTGAAAGTTTTAAAATGAATGCAAGCAGATGATTTGGGTTTGGAGAGACAAGTAATGCATTATTGAGGGAATTCTGGGTTTGGAAACGCAAGACAGGAATGAGACATTGACAAACTATGGTATTTGACATTATACCCTTTTCCACATTTAATTCCATTTAGTGAATCCCAATTAATTGGTGAAGAAACACCACAAATGGCTCAATTGTTTGTTGGCTATTGCACCAAGAAATATTTAGCAGACACAAAGGGACCCAAGCCCACCACCATCCTTATTGTCTTTGCTGCCAGGCCCCATCCCTTCCTATCTTTACCTGCAACAAATTGCCAAAATTTCAACACTGCTTTCATAATTCATTGTTGGGATTGGGAACCAAACAAATTCTTCAAGTAATTCTAAATTAGTATTTCCCTCATTTTATGTCTCAACAAATTAAAAATTTGATTTATCAAATACTATTAAATAAAAAAAATAGGGATGGTAGCGAGTAGATATTTTTCAGATATTTAACCTTATCTATCATAATAGGATGTATTATGAATAGGATAGTTAATAAATAAGTTTGGGATGTGTTCGGACGGTTATTTTACTACACATATCGAGTAAGGATAGAGCACAACAACAATCTGCTCATAAGGAAACTTCTTGCCTGGAAAAAGGAAAAATATCTAGTGAGATATTTAGTTGCTGAAAATATTGAAGTTAGACTAATAATTGATCCTTGAAGCCCAATAAAACTCTAAAAGCATATAAATTAAAATAATGTCAGAAGTGGGATTTGAACCCACGCCCTCTCTCGAGGACCAGAACTTGAGTCTGGCGCCTTAGACCACTCGGCCATCCTGACTTGTTTATTACTTTTATAATTATGTCTTTACATCGCAAAAGTTCATATAATATTTAACCACCTTTGCCTTCGCCTCTACCGGAGATTTTTCCGCGTCGGTGAAGAGCGGCACCTGTTGGATGAAAGAAAAAGAAATAACGTGCTATCGCCTTAATTCAGTGAGCTTTTGATTTTGTTTTGGTTAAGTTATGATTTCAGTTTGGCTGTTATTTAACTTCGATTATTTATTTTCTGATAATTTGTTTGTTGATTCTAGCCTCTATACGGGTGATTGTTTTCTTTCTTACAGTTAGAATAGTTTCTTCTTGTGATTTATTGATTTTCTTTTTTTTTTTTTTTTTTTAATCAGACTTCTTTTTTAGCTTTAAATCCCCAAATCCTAAGCTTGTTTGGGTTTGTTCTGTGGTGTAGGAAAGTCCTGAAATTCCATTCAGTTCTCTAGATTTGACGAATAATGCTCATTTGTAGTTCAGACATTGTTAAAGGCAGCACATTGTAATTTTTGGGAATGTGGTTTAGTTGACTTCATTTTTGTTTTTGTTGCTTCTATTCCCACAGCGATGAATCCACCATTTAATTCGGCTCTCACTGCGACGGCGCCTCCTCCAACTCCCTGGTTGCCAATGATGCCACCGAATCCGCCACAGTCAAGTGCTTTCTGGGACACCACAAACGTGCATAGTCGGCTAAGAGAATTAAAAGAAACTCTGATTCTTGCAAAAGCAATGTAATTATTTCTTTCTTCAAATCCTGAAGTTCCTAATGTAATTATTTCTTTCTTCAAATCCTGAAGTTCCTCATAATCATCCTGTAGCTTTTTCCTATAAAATGAAAAATGAGAAACTGCATGTAAACTGTTTGTTCTGCCATTTGAATATCTATAATCATGAAATGAAAAGCTGTTACTCTTGGAACAAAGCTTATACTCTAATTACCATTCACAACAGGCAGAAGGAACTGGAAGCGTTGATGACAATAAAGGATAAGACAGGATCTATTGAAAATGAAGGAAGGTGGTCCATTGATCCAGTTGCTTGCAGCATTTCCAAGTATTTAGAAGATAGGAATATTGATATCAAAGGACAAGAATCACTTTCAGTTGATGCTGCAAACTCTTTGATTTCAAAATTAAGAGCTCAGCTAGAGCCTTTTCAACCTGTCATAGATGAAATGAGTCCCTGGGAAGAGAAATCAGCATCATTTAGATTGTCTAACAAAATGTTAAAGTCCAAGAGAAATAAACTTTGGAGGAAGAGAAAGAGAAAACACATTGCAAAATTGTGTGCAGAGGTGGTTTTTCCTTTACTTGGCTTCTTGCTGACTGCTGGACCATTGTTATTCTCAATACCACTTGTTTGCCTAATTATGTTACTTTGATGTTCAGAAGCGAGAACAGTTTGACCAAGCTAATCGAGAAGCTGATGAGTGGAGGGCTAGGGAGATTGCTAAGGATGCTGCACAACTCAAGGTAGCAGGAAGTTTTTATGTCTTAATTGGCCCTGTAAACTTTATTGTATTTCTTCTTCATCCGCTAGGTATCAGAACTCCAAAGGCTCTCTGATTTTTACACTGAGTTTCCCCTGCATTATTTATCCTCTTGGGATTGAGTTGTTAATAGGATCTTTGAACATTCCTTGATCCTATTGATTAAAACTTGCAAACAGTTATCCATTATCACACACACTGTCCTGATTTATGCAGTTTTCTTTAGTTGATATCAGCAATATAAATGTTCATTATGCTGTCCTGTCTAATTGCATCTATTCTACTAAGCTGTCCAATAGCTAACTTTAAATGGCATAACGTTTACATAAGCTTCATATTTTTAACTTGGATTTCCTTCGTCGCAGATGGAGAAGATGAAGGAGATTGCAAAACTTAAAGCAAAAGAGGAGAGAAAGAGACTAGAATCTGAGGTGAGAATTTGTGAAGTGGTGTGCTTGCTTTAGTTGCCTTTATAGATGAGAATCTACTAAGACTGTTAAACTAGATGTAATAATCAATACTGTGGATGAATTAAAGTATATCTGCAGTCAATGACATTTTCAGTTCGGTTGATTAGACAATGGGGACATTGCTAGCTAACTACGTGGTTTCTCTTAGTTTGTTCATAACTTGGTAGAGTTTGCATTGAGCTTTATCAGTGAGAAAAACAAGAAGGTATTTGAATACAAATTATTCGAGCTATCAATATTTTGAACTCATCTCCTTGGAACTTCTTAAAATTTCCCATAGTTCATTTGCAAAAGCTAGAGGGATACCTCCCACTATATCCTTATCATCTCCTCAGAGTCTGTATATTTGGAAGGCCTGTCCCTAAAGATGGTTCTATTATAAAACTCATCAATTCACTATTCAATGGATGGGTTCAAAGCTGCCATATTAGAACATTTGATGTATGCTCTTGATGTGATATTTGTTTTGTTATGGAGGAATCTAAAGTCGTTTATGATGCTGTACACTTCAGCTTGAGCTGGTTTTGATTGTGGAGAAGTTGCAAGAATTGCGCTCCATCAGGATACAAAAATTGAAGAAACAAGGTGCGCATAATTAATTTGGGCTATTTGTTTACCTAACACATGCTCCATTTGCTATTATGTGGTTGGCTCTTATAAGTCACACCGGTTTGACAGCACAACGTGACACACAAGATGCACCTAGAATGCTGTCAACTAAAATCCTTCAAATTGAGATTTGTCTATCTATCATAATTATGCACGGAAAATGAGGTTTTATATGTTTGATAATGTTTGTCAGACTTTTTTTACTTGTTTCACTTATTTTTCGTTTAATTCATGTCTTTAATTTTAACAGTAGTGCAAAATAAAAGGGTTTTTTCTTTTCTTTTCTTTTTCTATTCTATTTATTTTTCTGTTAATTATGCTTGGTTGCGTGATCATGCAGGGCATTTTCTCCCAGAGGAGGATGACGAGTTTCTTGAGAGAGTTCGTGTGGCAGTCGAGGAAGAGGAGAGGCAAGCCATGGCTGCTGCTGACACAGATGCTGCCAAGGATGCTATTTTAACTGCTGAGGAATCTAGGAAAACAAACCAGAGTGGCGGACCCATCTCAAAGGATCCAAGTGCTGATAATAATGGAAATAAGGAAAGTAAAGGCAAAGTAATTGAGAGCAAAGCAGACGAAGGCTCTGCTGCAGTAAATGGCTCAACTGAGGAAAGAAAAACTGAAGTTCAAAGTTGTGGTGGAGCATACGATTCTGTTGCAAATTTACCAATAGAATTCTACCACTATTACCATGGCAGCAGTAATGATATGGGCACACTTATTGAGGTGATTTTTGACTTATGGTGGAAAATAAGACCAAAGTTGTGAGATGTAAAATGACTCCTTAGTACACAAGGCTATCAATCTCATGGGTTATGTAATCCTTGTTTGCAGGTTAGAAGGACATGGGATGCATATATAAGAGCAGGAGGAAGGTAAGGCAGTAAATCGTCTTCTTCTTCTTCTTCCTCTTTTTTTTTTCCTACGAATATTACCTTGTCAGCATGCTTGCTTTTAATTTTTCCATCAAAGTCTTTTGAATGACACCGAACGTTTGTGCACCTGCCTATTTGCCATTTAACTGGTAAGCAGGCAAATTAGCATCTTATTTTACTGATGTTTTGTAGCTTGTAATTTGTATATGGAAATTGGGTGCAGCCGCATTCCTGGGCATTGGGTGCAACCACCTCCTCCAGCTGATGACATATGGGCATCCTACCTTATCAAGCCTAAATGACTGCTGACTGAGCTGGAAAATAACAACATTTGGCTCCAACAAGCGTTGAACTTTATGCTGCTGAATTGTGAAGGCAGTTGCAAGCTGATTTCTTTTCTCCCGCTTGGTTGTTGCTTTCTCACGAGCAGCGATCACAGTCATCCATGTCACAATCAATCCAAGATGGTGCAGGAGATGACAATTGTTTCCCTTTGGTGTTCCTTGGAGAAGCTCTTGTTGGTTTTTGATCTCGCTGCCACTTTCAGTCCCCGAAATGGATTTATCTCGAAGCTTTTGCCTCTTTCTTTCTTTCAAGACTAGGCAGAAACAAACAATGTTCAGCTTACATCTAGATCCATCAAATCATGAAACCACCTGGTAAAGACATGTAAATGCCGGCGTCCATGCTTTTCTAGTGTTGACCATTATTCTTTCTTGGTAAAGTATCAGTCTGGTTTTTGTGTCATGAACGTCCAAAATTGTTAGGTCCTTGTTCTGTTTGCTTTACAAGCTTCTGGGGAACTCATTGATCGTTCTTACTGTACAACGTATTTATAAACAGAACTAACTAATCCATGAATTCCGGAGTTTATCAATCTTTGTCCCTTTTCATAGTGTTGCGATTGCTCATAATATTAGCCTTTATACAATTAATTGTCAATAAAATTTACTGCGAAGAAGTTTGTCTCCAATTTCTTTTATTTTTAATTTTCAGAAAAATATAATAGTATACTTAAAATTGAAAATATTTGGTATATAGCCGAGGATTCCGGATGCCACAAAAATGAAGAAAATTCAGAGGATCCTACGATTCGGCAAATTAGTCTACGAAGGATAATTGCATTATTGTTAGAGAGGCCTCAATTCAGAGCCCTTACCTCTCTGCTGGGACCTTCGCGATCAAATAACATAAAATCTCCTTTTATAAAATAATAAAATGTAAGAAACTCAGATCTGTGAACCCAAAATCATTTCATAAAGATCACGGTTCATACGACCCGCCATCGAAACTAATTTCCGAAGGTAAACTTGGATAACAGTGCACTTCACCAGCACTCCTTCCATAGGTCCCTTCGTTTCCTATTTACTTCCTAAATTGATTAACAAAAGAAAATGATGCTCAGTGAATACGAACCATAAGAAGAGACTCATCTTGCGAAATGGCTATAAAACCATAACGCAATCGACCATTTCCTCTACTGTTTTATCGTCATCGCATCTAGTCCTGCAATATATCGATTTCTTCTGCAATAACTAAACCAAATCTAGTACAAAGTTAACGCCAAAAAACAACAGTATGCGAATAATTTCTAAACCCTAGATATTTTCAACTGCTATCGAATGTTAGCAACGCCCGCCCCAGGGCAGCCATTATAAAGGAAGCGGCGGAGCTTGAAAGTACAATAAGCTTTCTCTTATTTTCTCACGGCTCGCATTTTCTCGTGCGCTTGGACCCTAGGCCTTGCTCCTTGAGGCCCAAAAATCTGTCTGTCTCTAGACTTAGGAATTTTCACAAAAATAACATATGAAATTAAAAGTATTTTCGAAAATATATATATATATCAAAATACTAAATTTTAATGAAAATTCGATTTTCTCTCAAATTCCCATTAATTCGTTTTTTTTAAATTCTCTTATTTTTTAAGAATCTCCTAATTAAAATCAACTTTTCATTTTAATAAATGTATATTTTTTTTTATAAATTACGTTACTATTTTGTTTTTTTGCATAATTTTATATATATATATATTTTTTAAACTACATCTGCTCAATATTTAAGTTCAATTGGCCTTGTTAATCTGGACCGGATACTTATCAATTCATCTCGTTGAATATAGTTTGATGGGACAATATCTAAATATTTTTATTAACATCCAATAAGCAATAAGCGTAAACCCATATACATTCAAAAAAAATGTTCCAATGTATTTTCTTTCGCATCACTATTGACCATTCAAAATTTCATTAACAAAAAGCTTTGTAGATTTTTTTTGTTTCATTCAAGTGATTGAAAGTTGATACAAAGAAAAAACAATAACTATTGGGGACTTTTTAAAAAATGATGTGGAAACAAAACTTATTTGAAAAATTGGGGTGATTTTTTGAATATTTGAGAGAATGGCATTATCAAATCCATTTTCACAATCAGTTACTCCGGAATTAGATTGGTGGAGCCCACCGATAGAGTAAAGTGGGCATATTCATAAAATTTTGCATAGTGATGGAGCCCGCATTTCCAATGCTGCAGCACAGTACCTCAAAAATGAAAGAATATGTTAGTCTGATTTTCGTAATGATATGCTGCAAAAATAGAAGAATATGTAACCTTTTTCAATTCAATATCAAAAACTGCGTTGAACACAATTATTACACCTAATATAAAAACCATACGTAATGAATGAAAAACGAATGAAAATTTAGTTTCAATAAAGTAAATGAAAGCTTTGTTTCGAGAGAGAGAGTGGAAGACGGTAAACGAAAGTTCAGTTTTAAGAAAGAGTGAAAGATAGTGAATAAAAAATAATCGTATACAAATATTGATTTATTGTTCTATGAAATGCAATGATCTATAATTGTTACTGTTTTATTATGAGTATTCGGTAAGATTTAATCATTTAATATTTTATATTAAAATAAAAATTATGTGTATTATTATTAATTAAATTTTAATTTGTTTTTTGTAATCTGCATATATTAATTAATCAAATTTTAAGATCATCAAAAGAATTGAGCGCATATAAATTGAAGATTTTAAAAAAGTATTATTTCAATTTTAATGTTATTATTTATTTGTGTTTTATTGTTACACACTTATTATAATTTGAAAATAAATATATTATTTTGTCATGATATAAATACATGAAAAATTTTTAAAGTATAATAGAATAAAATTTATTTTAAGAAAGGAGAATAATTATAAAATATTTAAGTTATATATTTGATTAATAAAAAGGTGTCATAATTATAATTCGAAAAATATTGTGTATTTTTTTATAATATAACTTGTTGCCAAATTAGATATGAGATATAGTGACATATAATAAAACGCTCATTAAAAGAATATATATATAATTAATTAATATTCTAAATTTTGAGTTGAATTTTATAACTGCGAGTTAATAATAAAAAATGAACATTTTGTTTTGAATCGTAATGCAACAATTTATATTTTAATTTTAATTTTTTCACAAAAATGATTGTTGAATGAGACTGATATATTCTTTTATTTCTGCAACACTGTGTTGTGGTATTGGAGATGTAAACTTCA
Source organism: Excoecaria agallocha (assembly GCA_037975025.1). NCBI lineage: Eukaryota > Viridiplantae > Streptophyta > Magnoliopsida > Malpighiales > Euphorbiaceae > Excoecaria > Excoecaria agallocha. The sequence continues at coordinate 72,767,437 of CM075806.1, read as the reverse complement.
CCACTATGCAAAATTTCATCAATTTGCCCACTTCACTCCACCAGTGGATCCTATCAGCCCTAATTTCGCAACGACTGGTTGCAAGAATTAACTGAATCACACCATTCTTCCAAAAATTCAAAAAAAGCATCCACATTTTCCAATTAAATTTTATTTCCATGCCATTCTTAAAAAAATCCCTCCCTATTGACCATTCAAATTTTCATTAACAAAAGCTTTGTAGATTTTTCTTTTTTTTTTTCATTCAAGTGATTGAAAGTTGATATAAAGAAAAAGCAATACAAAGATTCATTCGATTCGTTGTTGGTACTAATAGATAGTCTTAATTTAAGAAGTGATTAATACACTTTTTCGCACCATAATTTTTTTTCACTCTCAGTTTTTACACATATTAAAAAAATTATAGTTATTATAATTATGGGATAAAAAAGTTCTTATGACTTTTTTATTATATTTATTTTAAATATGAAATGAGTGATTAAATATTATTCAAATTATAAAAAAAAAAGATTAATAACGTATATAAAAAATTCAAATTTTAATTAACAAGATAAAATTAAATAAAAATATAATATAAAAAGAAAATAAATAATATTTTTAAAATAAAATAAAATAAAAAATATGGATAAAAATTATGAAACGCATGCTTAATATAGTTAGAATTGGGGAGTAACTTGTAGTTTTATAACTTTATTATTATTATTATTATTATTAAAGAAAAAGAGAAAGGGGAAAAACAAGACAAGAAATAAAACTTGTAAAACCTAATTAATTTCCAAATTTCAACCCTCAAGTTGTGCGGTTGACTGGAGGCAGTAAAAAAGTGAAGGGAAAGAAAGAAGAATGGGCAGCAACTGTTTTAAACTTTTAATTAGCCGAGTTGTAATTCTCAACGCGCCAAACTATAAGACTCCTTCCAGGACTCGCCCACGCAACGTATTTATCTTCTCTCTCTCTTCTCTCAATCCAAAAAAAAAACTTTTTTACTTGTGCCAGATCTACCTTACACGACGCAAATCCGAATTCCCTGTGTATTAATCTACATTAGAAATCTAACCGGCTTCGTAATTTGACCTAATTCCTCGAAATTTAGATATTCTATCGATCTATAAGCGAAATTTTGGCGGGTGTCTTTTGAATCATGTGGAGCTCGATTGAAACTTTGAAGCAAAACCTAAATAAAATTGCACTGGATGTGCATGACGACGATGGTGATAAGGTACTCGAGATCTATGGCTCCACCAATGGCGAGGACTCGTCATTCTCTCATCGAAGAAATTCCCACAGTTTCGCGCATTCAAAGTCGGTCTCGCATTCTCCTTTGGTGAATGGCATGGACTCACCTTATAATTCTGAGGTATATCATAATGATTCTTCAGTGATTTAGTTTTATATTTTCTTGTTGTGTTTATTAGGGGGTTTAGATGCAAATGAAGGCATTGTTTCCCTTTTTCTTTTGAGTCACATAAGGCACTTTACTTTTCTTAGCATTGAATAGAAACTTCAAGCTATCGAGGTATGTGGTCACTGAATAACAATTCAAACTAGATTTTGGGCTGTCGGGGTGTCTTTACCAAACTTTGGATTTCGTTGTTCCCGATTGGAATCACCACAACAACATGACGCTAGTTTACGCATTTGATCTGAATGAATTGCACTTGTGGACTGGTAAGCAAGGTAGCAAGAAAACTTTAGTTTAAGCTTCAGTTCACTCAAGATTTCACGGGGTCTCGTTGCAAACTGTGGTCGTGCTTAATCATTTATTGAAGTGTACATACAAAAGATAGCTGTAACTGCAACTTTGCTGGCAATTATGATGTAAAATAGCGCTGGCTTGCTTTGTGGTGGCCATGTGGATAGTATTTTCTTTATTTATTGGAAGATTAGTTATTTACCAATTTGATTCAAGTTACCTATCATTTGGGATTCTTGTAGATCGAAAAGTACAAAGCAGAAATAAGGAGGCTTCAGGAATCTGAGGCAGAAATCAAAGCTTTATCAATTAATTATGCTGCTTTACTAAAAGAAAAGGAGGTACTTCATTTTTTCTTTGTTGGATTTCTATTCTCTAATGCTGGCACATGCATGCATACTTTTCTCAGCTTTCTCCCCTTCACTATTTTGTTCACGATGATGGAAACTCTAGAAAATTAAGGAGCTGCAGTGACTGCATGGAAACGATCATGTAATAATTGACATGCAAGTAACTTATTGTCCTTTTAAGTGATGGACATCGGGAAAAAAGAAAAATGAAAAAAGAAAAAGAAAAGAAGAAGCCAATAGCAGGAGATTAAGAGTAGGATGGATTTTTGTTCTAGCTGTTTAACCCTTATATCTCTTATTATCCCTGCAAGCTAGTTTTTCTTATTGTCTCTCACACTCATTGTCTTTGTTTTGGAATTGGGTCTTCCTGCTTTTGGGGGTTCTTATCTGTTCTTGCATGTCATACAACATAGCTGATGAGAAGAAATTGCTTTGTAGATACAACTGATTGTCATTTATGATGCAGTTTTATGGATGTGGAATGATAGAAATCTGGGGCCTATTAAGGGAGTACCTTATGGCTTTTTGCTTAGTATATTAAGGGCCCATTTGTTGGCTTTCGAGCAGTAAAAGAAGAGAAGTAAAAGTTAGTTTTTTGTTAGGTGTTTGGAAAATATTTTCTGAAAGAGCTTCTTGGTTTTTAAGAGTTTTTGTATCCGTTTGGATTGAATATGTCTGAAACTAATGTAATCTGAATAATGACACTTTCACCACTTAATAATAATATTATATTAAATTTGTTATTAAAACAAATTAAAATATCACATCTAAATAAATTACACAACATAATATAATAAAATTGTGTCCTTAGATATAATATTAAATATTAATCTAATAAAATGGAACAATTTCTTTTGATAAACAAAAAGAAGGAAACACCTATAAAATTGGAACTTTTGGGACATGGATGGAATTTTTAACTTGTTGTGTACACAATAGGATAAAACTGGCATTTAAAAAAAAAACATTAAACAAAAAAAATGGCTTCCCATTTTTATACCAGAAGCCCTTGTAACAATAGCCAACATGGAGTGGCTTCTTTCAAAAGGGCTTTCCATAAGTGGAAGCACTTTTAACAATTTTTCCAAACAGTCCCAAAAGTGGCTTATATTGTTTAAAAGCCACTTTTGGCTTCATAAAAGCCCAGCCAAACAGGGCCTAAATATTGTGAATCATTCCCATAATAAAGACATGATTGCTGAAGAAATTAGTCATAAAAGTTTTGTTTGTTTTTGAATAATCAAAACTGTCAAAGAACCATTCATAAGTTCAGAAGAATTCAGCGCTTGAACAGTTTATGCTTTTGTCATTTTATGGTGTCTTGGGATTTATTTTTACAATTTGCCTAGTGCTTATATTTGCAAAAAAGTTTTGTGGATGTTAACTGTTATCTTGCAACTGTGCTCTGCTTCCTGATTCTTTCTCTAAAAAAAAAAAAGAACTCTGTTGCCTAGTATCTATATTGAGAAAATGGATTAAATGCTTTGCAATATGTAAATCATCAAATATGATTCCCTTAGTTCAATTTGCTAATTTTTGAGTTATCATTATTATACTTTATGCCACATTCTGTTTGTGCGCATGTGCAATATTCATTAGTCTCTTTATATATGTTAATTAGTGCTATTGTTAAAGGGTCATTGACAAAAATGAAAATATTGCTCACTACCCCAATTTGACAGGATCAAATTTCAAGATTGAACCAAGAAAATGGCTCATTGAAGCAAAATCTGAATGCAACAAAGGAAGCTCTGAATGTCTCTAGAAGTGAGAACTCAAAGGCATTGACAAATATCAGTTACAGACCTAAGGTACTTTTTTGGACCTTTATTGAAATGTGTCATTTAAACTCGCCTTTTCCAGTCCCTTTGTTCTTTGTTGGTTTTGGCTTCATCATTTCACTTTGGTGCACAGTATTTGTTTCTAAGGATCATTTTATGAAATTTGGATTCGATTTGACCTGCTATTTGTTACAAATTTTTTTCTTCGCAAATGGTTAAAGAGTTTGTGATGAAACTAACTATATGGGTTATGTTGTGTGATGTATATAAGAGTATGTGCTCAAGTGTTCATTCTTTCTTTTTCTTTCTCAGAAGATATTCTAACTGAAGTGTCAACTCATCATACCCTGGGCAAGTACTAATACATTGGTGTTTTAGGATATATAGTTGAGTTGAAGTAACCATGATTCTGTAATTCGTGCAGGGAAGGGGTGATCAATCACCAAACCAACTGCATAGAACTGCAGCTCAAACAAAAAACCGTTTCTCTGGAAACCAAATACAGAATGGCTTTTTTGCAAAACAGGATGATGTGAGCAATGGTATCACACATACTGATGAAGCTGATGTCATTCTTAGTAAGACGGAACTAAATAATTTACAAATGAAGGAAAAGGTAATTGATGTTGTATCCCGTGCCCTGTATCTAAAATAAAAGTTTGGTTGTGTTTACAGCACCTGTCTAGAAAGATATGGCAACACATTTTTTTTTTCCTAGCATCTTTTGTTTTGCACTCTTTTTTTTTTTTTTTTTGCACAATGAATGAACTTGACAACAGATGTATGAATACCTTCTAGGAGCTTGCAGATTTGCTGGAGGAGAAAAATAGGTCCCTGGTAGCAGTGCAAGCAACTCACGAGTTACAAATGAAACAGCTTAGAATGGACCTCGAAAAGGAACGTGGGAAAGTAGCACATGCACAGCTGAAATTGCAGGGTATATTTATTTGCTTCAAAAAGCTAGTAGTGATTAGATGAACTTTTCATCTTTAATCCTTAATTTCTTTTTACTGTATTACTTTGTGAAAATTTTCACCTAAATTTTATCTTATTTTTGTGGGTGGGTGGGGGCTTTGGGGAACTTGTGATTTTCAGAAGAACACAAGTTGAATGAATCTTTTCAAGAGCAGCTCAAGATGCTAAAAATGGGTGAATCCAAAGTGAGTAGGGTTCTATTTGATTGATATTGGCGATGACCTTTTAGTTGATGAGTTTTGAGTTTTAGTAATTATGTTCCCAACTGTTGCTTATTGCCATGAAATGAAGCATGAGCTTGTGATACTGATTACTGTTTGTGAGCTACAGTATGCCTATATGATCTTTCTTTAACATTGATACTGTTGCTGCCTTGTAGCAAAGTTCATTTTTTTTTATCCCCCTTGAAATGCTCTAGACATTGCTGATGTTCCTTGATACAATTGGTTTACTGGAACTCTAAGTCTTTGCAGCACATTCAAATGTTTTTCTAATTTGAAATTTATCGAGCTAATTTAAGAGTATTTTGTATGTATTGTGTTTTTGCCTTGGTTCATCGCAGCTTTCCATTTTTAGAGCATTCCTGAAATCGAGGAATTTTCAAAATCTTTTATGTTTTGGAATATATACAGTATGCTCTTTGTGCTATTCTTATATCCTGTGATCATTTTATGTTTTTTGGTTCCTGTTTATAGGATCTTACCTATTTGGTCAATGTTTCTTTTGTCAGATGTCTTTGGAGATGGGTAAAATACGTAGTGAATTGAATGACAAAATATCAGAGATAAGACAACTGCAGATGGAGTTAAGCAGAAGGGAAGATGGAGATGTTGATGATACTGTAAAGGGCTTGAAAAGGGTCATTGCTACACTAGAGAAGGAAAATACTAGCCTTAAGGTGTTTATATTTTATTGATATATTTCTTGCAAGATGTATTCCATATGATGTTTGTAAAAATTTCGTGGCGACTTTGTCTTGTTGGCAACTTGAAATGCTGCTGTTGTGCAGATAGCAAAGAATGAACTTGAGGCAGCCTTGGAAGTAAGAAAAAATGCATCACCTGACAAAACCCCCCGAGATAAGGTGCTCTATTTTCTCTTGGCTGGATTCATGTTCGCTTTTTTTGTATTTTTTTTCTTTTTAAATTTCTACATGTGCAAGTTATAATTATAGTTCTAATAACTGTGTTTTTGCTAATTCTTCCCAGAAGGTAGATTCATCTGGGAGTTCTCCTGGGAAGGAAGAATTGGATCTATCGTTACAAAAATTAGAGAAAGATCAAAAGGAAACACGCCATGAAAGGGATAAAGCGTTGCAAGAATTGGCTCGTCTTAAGCAACATTTGTTGGATAAGGTTGCTATATGTCGAAGTCTTAGTTCCTGGCCTCATTCTCCTGATTTTTTCTAGCTGCAAACATTGATTGCTTATCTCGTATGTTAACTATAAAATTAGCATCCCTGGTGATATTAATGATCAAAGGCATTTGCGATCACCCACTTCAGTAATATTCAGTGATTGAAAATGATATCAAAGGACTAGTTTTTGCTATTGCAGAGTTTTGCTGATTGGCTTATGTGCTTTATACCAAGCCTGTGTGTGTTGAGAAATGGTCTAAACAATGAATTCAGTCATCGCAAATTAATGTTCCCTTTTCTAAAGCTTTTTGAGCAAGATTGATCTGCTGGTTTCCTATTAAATTCGATTTTCTCAAATTTTAGCACTTCTATGATATTTTCCTGTCATGTATTTTCATATACACGTCTGCATGATGAAAATGTATAATACATTTCTAGTACAAACAATTATTATGTTTCATAAATAATTCATTCTACCATTTGCATCCTTGGGATAATTACATCTTAAGGTACACATGAAGTACTCTATTCAAGCGATAGTTAACAACAAGGGTTGTCCTTCACTGCAATATTGTCTAGGAATCTGAAGAATCAGAAAAAATGGACGAGGACAGTAAAATCATTGAAGAACTTCGTGAGACTAATGAATATCAAAAGGCTCAAATATTACAGTTGGAGAAAGCTCTGAAGCAGGCAATTGCAAATCAGGAGGAAGTAAAGATGTTCAACCACAATGAAATCCAAAAGTCCAAGGAAATAATTGAAGATTTGAATAAGAAACTTGCAAATTGTATGGTCACAATAAATTCCAAAAATGTTGAGCTTCTAAATCTTCAAACTGCTCTTGGTCAGTACTTCGCTGAAATTGAAGCAAAGGTGAAGAGTCTATTTTTAGTTTATGGTGTCTGCTGTTTTGTCTTTCACCCTTAATATTTTATTTAGTTCTGTTGCTGCCTTTGTAGGAACATTTGGAGCAAAACTTGGCTTTGACAAGAGAAGAAGCAACTAAGCTTTCTCGGCTTTTGAGAGTATGATTTTCATTTTGCTGCAACCTGGTTCCTCTTTGCACAGGATTTTTTTTTTTTTTACTTGTTATTGAATTCTCATCAGGATCTTATATTTTTGTGCATTAGTGCATGCTTACCGAAGGCAAGTTTTGGTATAAGATTTAGTTGAATAAGTCCTGGTGCTCAAGGAAATTATAGAAATTTGACAATTTTATACAACTATAGAATGGAATTATTTGGCTTCCTCTTCTTCTTGTTCTGAATATTCTCTTAACCGTTCTTATCAAGAGGATGGGCCTTGGCATTCTGGCAAGGTATCTCTTCTGTGATTTCAAGGTCATGGTAATAGCCCCTCTCCAAAAGAGTTGGAAAAAGGTTTTGATATCCTCCTAACTTGCAAAATCAAGGAACTTTGTGCACCATAGATGAGCTTTGTTTCTCCTCTTCATTTGACATTGGCTTATGGTGGATTATACAAAAAGGACTTAGAGACAGTTGAAGTGCTGATGTACAGTACTATATATATATATATATATTGGAAATACTTTTAAGGAGTATGGAAAGTGTACAATTTCATGTTTTACCAGGGAGGGATTGAAGGAGCCCCAAAACTGTTTAACTTTTTGCCATAATATTTACATTCCGATCAGTTGAATATGTTTTATTCCCCCCTCATTCTCCTACTGGATAGAAGTAGTGTTTTCTTTTTCATTTTGCATATTTGTCTTGCTCCAATTTTCTAGGAGTAATAGGTCCTTTTTCTTCAGGATGCAGAACAAGGAACAGAAGTATTAAGGAGGGAAAAAGAAGAACTTTTAGCTAAGCTTTCACATAGTGAAAGGATGCTCGCAGAGGGGAAAAGCAAGGTAAACAAGCTCGAGGAAGACAATGCAAAATTACGCAGTGTGCTTGAACAGAGCATGACCAAGCTTAATAGAATGTCTGTGGATTCTGATTATCTAGTTGACAGGTTAGCATGATGAAGTATTCACGGAAATTTCTGCTCTAAACCTGTTTGTTTGCTACTCTTTTAAGTGGTTGCATATGATACCTTATTACTAATGCAAAATAGTGAGCTGGTGCACATTTCACCAATGAGCTGACAACTTTTAATATTTGATTTTTTTTTTTTATTATTGGCAGGCGCATTGTGATCAAATTGCTGGTGACCTACTTCCAACGGAACCACAGCAAAGAGGTGTGTTTCTTGCAGTACAATTTTTTTTTTTTAAAAAAGAGACTTGTGCAGTTGTTAATTTGTTGAGATTTTTTTGCTGTTAAAATACATTACAACTTAAAACTTGCTTATATATATGTAGGATAAGTGGAACGTTGTTTTGATATCAATGTAATTTGTCACTTGTTTGGTATGTCTTGGCAGTCTTAATAAATTTTCTGAACTAAGAAACATTCCTTCAACAACATTGCATTATGTGCTAGGGACTGGAGAATCTTCAGTAGAAGTTACCAAATTTTAAAGACTGGTTTCGGGTGGAAAAAGTTGATTGTTTCCAGCTGTCCATATTTTATTAAAATGCCACTTCCCATTCAACGTTTTCCCTCTGTGTTTCTCTTTCTGTCATTTTTCTGGTCTGTAGCATGTGATATATAGAGTGGGTGACAGGTTCTGGATCTCATGGTTCGGATGCTTGGATTCTCTGATGAGGATAAGCAGCGAATAGGTGTTGCTCAACAGGGTGGTAGAGGTGCTGTCCGGGGAGTTTTGGGTCTACCTGGCCGTTTAGTTGGTGGAATCTTAGGCGGAAGTTCAGCTGGAGCACATGCAAATGCAGCATCTGAAAACCAGGTTTTTTTTAAAGTTATTTTTATTATTTTCTTTTATCTCCATTCATAATGATTAACTGCTGAGAAGAAAGGGCATGAAAGCTGAATGGATTTTTGTATGGTCTATATATATATATATATATTTTTTTTTCACTATGTCATGTTTTTCGATAATCATTCAATGACAAATCGTCATGCTTGGGCTAATTATCTCACACATCAAAAAGCTAGGCATCACTGCAAGACTGCAAGTCTCTCCTTTCTCAAGAAAAATTAATTTTCCCTTTCACTTCTCTGCCATTGACTAAACTTGTTTTTCGTATTGCATTTTACAACTGCTAATTGGCATATGCGTAAATCCAATTCTCACTTCAAGAACGATATGTTAATATTTGTTTTACATTAGAAAAGGAATAAATCATCCCTTTAACTATATCTACATCACTACATGTGCATGTTGCAGTTTCTTCTGAAAATTTTGAATTTCATACTTCTTAACTTTTCAATTGTTAAATCTCATCTCTGTTTGACATTCTTATATCTGTTGATATAATATGTATTCCTCTGTTAGTGGATGAGTGCAACATTGTCTCAAGTTTGTTTGTCTCCAGTCCTTTGCAGATCTATGGGTTGATTTTCTTCTCAAGGAACCTGAAGAAAGGGAGAGGAGGGAATCGGCTGAAGATGCAAGTAAACCGAAAGAAGATTCCCATCAAGGAAGAAGTTCTCTGTCCGGGGTTAGCTCACTGCCACCCCAAGTGCCCAATACAGCGCGTACTGTATCTGGTTTTTCAAGACCAACATTTTTATCGAACCAGAACTATAGGCCCCTCCCAGTTCAAGGGAATTCACCACCATCTGACCATCCCGATTCTGAGTTCTCAACAGTTCCCTTGACATCCTCAGATAGCACGTCTCGCATGTCAAGATTACTGAAACATTGAGACAAGTATATTAAAGGTCGTATGATTAGTTGAAGTAAAAGATTTGTTCATTGACGTTGTCTTCCGTGATATTATTCTCCAATTCTTTCATACTGAAGTCGGTACGGATTTTTGATCCCCGGCCGCCGTTACGTATATATACTTTATATATATTAGCGGCCCAAATTTACCGACTCGAGGGCTCAGAAAGATGCTACCATTGCTTTTCTTTGATTTTTTTTTTCTTTTTGTAAAACCTCAGAAAAATGAATATAGTCCTTGAAATGTACATAACTGTTGGCGGTTGAACAATTAGTTGCTTTTTCTTGTTCCAAATTCCTCTTTAGGTTCTAGATTTTGAAAAAGGAAATAAATGTATTTCAAGCCATCAAGGGTAATTGATTTAAAAGAAAAAAGAAACGAAATCAATTCTGTTTTGAGACCCATACCTGATTTAGGGACGTTTAAGAAAGTAATAGATTGTTCAAAAGACTGAGATAAAAATCAAAGATATAATCTTCCAGGAGGAGAGAATCTGTCATAACTTATATTATGCCCTAAAAGACGGGGTTTACCGGATTTTCTTACTGAAGAAAGTGACAGAATTACAGTCAGTCAAACAAAAACCACACCTAAATAGAGTTGATATTCACCGTTACTCTAGTTGAAAAATGTCATTTGTTTTAGGTGTGAGAACAGTAAATTGATGTTCTGGAACTTTTGGGTTCAGTTATTGGGGATTGGCCGATGCAATTTGATTCATCCGCCCAGTTCTATTAGAGAGAACCAAGGAGAAGCACTGCCCTTTCCTTTTCTTGTAGGAGGAGAGGCTAAGCCCCAAAGCTAAACGGCATCAGAACGAGGGAAGACACGACTTACAAGTGCACCGTCCTTTTCATAGTTTCACCGTTCTGGTACAAGAAATATTTTCAAGACACGTCACTTGAAATACTTTCAAGAGAAATATCCTCAATAAATCCTGAATTGGCCCTTCTACCCATTTTAATAATGCCCTGACGATTGCAAGAAAAGGAATACTGGAACGCTTAGGAATACTACATAATTTTTATATTTATGAAAAAAGAATTACCATGCGCTAATACCTCCGAAAACAATGTCATTACATGTCATTTAACATACCAGGCATTTTTTTTCTCCAGCACTTAGCAGAGTTGTGAAAATAGAATGTGGAGCAACTACCTCCTGTCACCCGCATTCTTGCCCTCTCTGCCCTGATTCTCTACTAGAGATGAGATGAAAATACCAAAACTCACTTCGGGGAAAATCATTTACAAGGAATCAAGTCATCCAATATAAAAACAGTTTCAAAAAGGTGCTAAAACCTGCATACAGATAATTATAAAAGCTTCAAAATAAAGCTACAACTTCAATGTAAACCCCAATAAACATCGAAGTCATTCAACTGCAATCACGAACGCTTGGAAACAGTTGATGGGTTTTTTCTTTTGAAAAGAGAGAGAGAGAGAGAGAGCTCTAGCAAAATATGAAGAGCCAACACAACCTAAAAGCTCCTGAATTACCAATCATCTGCATGAAGCAGAAAAGCCAACATCTCTAAACCCTCTTGGCTTTCAATGCACCCACTGGGATTTTACTTAAAACCTTGGCATCGAATACCGCATATTGCTTTTTGAGCTCAATCAATGCCTTCTCTGCAAATGGATCAACCTTGTCCTCGTACTTCTCATACAAAACAGGCACCGTATGCAATAGGACAAAAGCTGTTTTAAGAAAAAAAAATTTCAAAATTGAGCAACTATTTCTCAAGCAATGGATAGATAAAATGCACAACGATGAGTTCAAATGGCCATACATATATAAAACAAGGTCAAGAAATTGCACCAAGTCCCCACAATAGATAAGACCCACAAGGCAGCTATAACCTGAAAAGAGGGGAAAAAAACACTCAGAAACTAATCTTGAAATCAGAACAGAAAAATACCAGGTGCTCTCCCGACTGAATGATCATTACAGGAAAAAACATCGAGCACAGGATTAGCAAATATGCCAGCCCAAGGCAGCATTTACCCTTTCACGCAAGGCAAATTTTGGAAAAAATACCCCCTTTTACACGTCTACATAACCACGTGAAATAGAACTACACATATCCTCAAAAAATACTTACAATATCTAATGATCTTATTAAACATCAATTGAACCTCAAGAAACGAAGCAAACTGAATAAATAAGGAACATACAATGAGGAACTTCTTCAAATCTTTTCCGGATGCAATATTACGCAAGACTGCAAAACCACAGTTGATTTCATATGCGAGTGCTGAAGCAACCTGCAGGAATGGTTCTTCTGGTAGATTAAATTCTGGGATACGAGGTGGGGTCCTACAAATGGCAAAAATAACAGCGAGTTAATTACCGCCAGAGTTGTTATTATTATATTAGAAAAAATTAATGAAGAGAGCAAGATAATTACTTGTTAATAAATGTATGAATATTGGACCATAGAAACAAAATTGCGAGAGAGAGGATCGAAATATGGCACACTAAGGTAAGGAGGTGGTATTCGATCAACTCAAAAAGGACCCAAATTGCAGTAGCAGTTCCAAGCACGCTAGCTGAGATCTTCTTGTTTCTCCACAAAAACACATCAGCAGCTGCATAAAATTGTCACGCAAATGAAACAAGAGATCACATATTAGCATCCATCAGACCGACGACTGCTCTTAGTGCATTAGTAACATCTTATTTTAAGAAATTAATCCATGAATTATTCGTTTTAATCAAATGAAACTCACGAATAAAACTTAATAAGCTTATTGTTCACGTAATTTAGGATTTGCAATTTCGCATTCTCCTTTTATTTGACGTTTTCAACGGTTATCGTCATAAAATATCTAAATCAGCTCCTCTATTTTATAAAACCCAATCACTCATGGAAGAATTTACAAGGATAGTTCTCAAATATCATCAGCCCAATGAAAGTGATTTCATAGCTTAATTCACTAAGCATAAATAAGGATCTCGATTCTCCCTCTTGAAAAGCATCAAAATCAAATATAAACACGGAATCAAATCAAAGCCCCTTTAACTGGACAGAGTAAAAAGCTGAGAGGAATTAAACGAAACATACTGAAGAAAGATATATTCTTAATGTAGTAAAGCAATTAACAAGTTAAGAAACCGTACGCTTTCCTCCACCAAGTACATGGTGCACTGGTCTCTCCCTACCAAACAAACGAAAGATCTTTGCCTTCACCGACGATGGTGAAGACGGTTTCTTCTCGGGCTCCGAATCTGAATCGGAAGACGACGATGAATCGTGAGAGTGAATCTTCTCGCTTATCTTCTCCATCACAGACTCAATCGGATTTTCAGAATGATCTGCCATGATATCCCGCGATCTTAAGAATCCGATCCAAAGGCCGACTGAGGCAGAAACGAATAATCCAGCAGAAAATCTAGATCGCAAAATAGCAAGCGAGCAGCAAGTAAAGTGTGGGTGAAAATGTAGGTTTTTTAGCTTTCGACTATATGAACCGTAGTAGGATCCGAGCCTAAGGTTTCGGAGTCCCGAACCCGGAGGTTTCGAAAGAATTTGAAATGAAAAGGTTTGACGCCGTTAGATTTTGAGAGGATCTAGGACTGACGCCGTTTTCTGGCAGTGATTGAGTGCCTTTTTAGTACAAGAAACGTGGAGACAATTAAGGACGGTGGATTTGTGTGTCTTTACGGTCACCGACATGTTGCAATAGATAATGACACGTGGCAGAGAGAGGAGATTGTATGGACGGAATGGACGGCTGATAGTTGTTGAAGGCTGATGGTCTGAAGTTGAAAATGGGCTCCACGTTGGCCTAACGTGTGTACATCATATTTTTCGGGACTATTTTAGGAATGATGTACTTTTTGTTTTTATTTAGGAAATTAGGGTTGTTTTAAAATTATTTGAAAAAATAGGGTCGAAAACATCATTTCCGCAATAAGTACCTGCGAAAATGGGAAGGTGGAACCCAATGACTGGTTCAGATTCGCAGATGGTGGGACCCTCAGTTCATTTCCGCAACACAGTATTGCGAAAATAAAATTTTTTTGTTTTTTTAATATATATATATATATATATATATATATATATATTGAAATAAAAGTGTTCTATTTAGAGAAATTGTTTAATATTATGAATTTAATTGCAAAAATAAATATAAAATTTTGAAAATTAAATATGAAAATTAAAAAAATTAAAGTTTATGGTCGGTACCGAACCGATAAAATCAGATACCGAAATTTTTTAATTTTAGCTAACCGAACTTATAAGATAACGGAACTCAAATAGAAATTTTTATCAATTCGGTTAGATTAAAAATTATCAATTAAAAAATAAAACGACATCATTTTGAACAAATATACAAAACGGTATATTTTGAACAAATATAAAAATGATGTCATTTTATATAAATATCGATCGGTACATTTATTTTTCAAAATCAAACCAAACCGTATTAACCGAATATGTTGAAATTTTAAAATAAACAAAAAAATCAAAAAATAATTTTGTTGGTGGGGCCCACAGCTCTATTTCCGCAATACTGTACTGCTAAAATGGAAAAAATCGAAAAAACGATTGATTTTTTTGGTTATATTTTTTATTTTCCTGTTCCAATTTCATCACAAAATCAACCCTATTAGATTTAAACTTATTGGTTTTATGTAATTAAACAAATGGATTAAATTATTTTCACTTAAATTCATTTATTCAAAACGATGTCGTTTTATTTTTTAATTGATAATTTTTAATCGAATCGAATTGACAAAAAATTTCTATTTGAGTTCGATTTACTAAAATTAAAAAATTTCGGTATCCGATTTTATCGGTTCGGTACCGACCATAAACTTTAGATTTTTTTTAATTTACATATTTAATTTTCAAAATTTTATATTAATTTTTGCAATTAAATTCATAATATTGAATAATTTCTCTAAATAAAACACTTATATATATATATATATATTAAAAAATAAAAAAATAAAAAAAATTCCATTTCCGCAACACCATGTTGCGGAAATGGAACTATGGGCCCCACCAATCAGTCTTCATCAATCACACCGGCTGCGGGTCCCACTTTGCTGATTCCGCAGTAGTTCGTTGCGAAAATAGTGTTTCCGACCCCATTTTCCCAAATAATTTTAAAACAACCCCCATTTCCTAAATAAAAATAAAAAGTACACCATTCCTAAAAAAGTCTCATATTTTTCTGACAATATCATTTTCTTTATTTTTAAAAAAATTAAGCACTAAGAAAGTTTCTAATGTAAATAAATAAACAGTCATGAACCTAACCTAAGGAAACTTCACATTTATGATTTATTAAATCCTTTCTTATAAAGCAATAAAAGAATATTTAATATCATTATTCATTAGTATAGGCTCTACGGCCATAGACATTGAATTCAGCTACTCCAAGTAGGCCCAACTATACAATTGGCCCTCATTCAAAGAGAATCGTTCCCTTGCAAAGCAGAAAAAACTCATTTCAAGACCACACACTTTCTTTCCAAACAAAAATCTTGCTCTGCATTTGTACTTCAAGAATTCTGGTGGTTAAGCAGTCAGATTCATTCTTTTTGTTAAGCCTGGCCCATTTGAATATACTAGAATCTCACCTACATTCGAGAATTTCTTAGATATTTCATACTTTGCTTTAGATGATCATAGGCCACAAGTAAAATCAGAGGCCACTCTAAAAGGAACTTGATAACGAATTCTATCAAGAGCAATATTATTACAAGCATTTCATAATATAAAAATACATTTCGTCAAATAATCTGTTAAACGTGAAGAAAATAAGAAATATAGCACTATACAAAATATCAATTATAGGTAAGAGCTATTAGAATACCAATATTAGTCTAACGAAATGGTCTAGGAGGCTTTTCAAGGAGAGCAGAGAAGAACACTTCACGATCATCGTCTTTGTCCTGCTTAGGAACAACAATCCATTTATGTTTCTTGTACCTTAACATTTTAAAGGATTCTAAGTAATCATCCAACTCATCTTTCAGACAAAAGAAGCTGTCAATCCACAGCAGACCTCCTGGCCTCAAAACTCTATCCCAATCATACAGTATAAAGTCCAGCAGCACAAAATCAATCCAGCCATCCAGAAACCTTGTTGTGTGTATCAAATCCAGTGTATTATCAAAGAATGGAAGCCTCTGATTTATAGTCAAGTAGAGAGGTATTAGACCCCGAAGAGCTATCATTTCATTGAAAGGTGCTCCAAGATTGATAGTTGCTGATACTATTGTGACATTCAATTCTCTCATTCGAGCTGCAAAAGTCCCTGTTCCGACACTGAAGTCTAACCCAATTCTGATTTCTCCAGGCTTGATTTTAAGCACTTCAGGTATCAGAAAATCTGCGGTAAGATTCGTTTTGGCATCAAGATTTACAGGTTCGATCCATCTGGGCAGTTCGTGAGCTGTGAGATTGAAGCAATCTGCACACTTGTAGAACCCCTTGCGCGTTGTATTGCTTGCCAGGCAGGTGAAGTTTTTGCATCTGTATTGGCTCCACCGTACATTTCGACTGTCGGGAAGCTTCCACATTGACTCATTTATGGGGAATGGCTTTCTATATAGCTGAGGGGCTCGCGAGAAGCACCTCCTCCTTGGTAATGGATCACATCCATGAACCATCAGCTTTTGAGCTAGTTTCCAGTCATCATTGCAGATGTCACCAATATCATAATCCATATATTCTTCAAGCTCTTTCTTCATCGAAAAACAAGCATGTCCAATGCTTGTGAATGTTCCGTTGGCTCCCATGAAGTTTTGTTTCTTTAATCGGTTAGGTTTGATCCTCACATACTTGCGAATCTCTTCTATCAGGAAGAAATTAGCAGCCTCATCTGGTTGATGTAGAGGATGCGCAGCTCCAATTTCATTACTTTCCGGATAAGCTCCTCCAGCCAAAGACAAGGACGCCTGTAACGACTTGATTAGCCCCAAAATATCAGCAAGAAAAGCACTGTACCTTGTCAAATGTGGCGCCAATGATGAATCCACTCGCAAATCATTTATGTCATTAATTTCTTTCTGAATTTTTTGAACAACTTGTTCAACGGTTACTCCATCACGTCTATCACTGCTTTGACGCTCAATATTGACATGATTGCAGAGGGTTTCAGGAATCAAAACAGATTTGATAGAGTAGAATTTGAAAAAGGTAGCAAAACTGATCAAAAGAGCTAATACACAAAGCATTAAAGCCGGTCTGTGAAGCACTCCACCCCACCTTCCTAATTTCAGAGAACCGTTAAATTTTCTCATCTGTCTTAATAAGACTTGCAACAAGAAAAACTACAGCAGTAACAAACCAAGAATTTAATGAGCTACATCAATTCACATACAAGAGATTCATAGATGTCAAATTCACATACAGTCAACGATACCAGCAAAAAGGAAATCAGAGAACACAAAACTTTACACGAGCATTTACAGAATCAAAGAAACAAATGAAGTGCAGCGTTAAAGTACCTGAAAGCTTGAAGGCAGTGTATTGGCAGAGAAGGCAGGAGAAGGAGATGCTGTCGCTGGTTTTCACAGCAATATGATATTATTTTAATTGGAAATAATTGAGATCAGAGCCACTAGTTCTATTTTATCGTCTTATTGAGTTTTGAGCTTCCTGAAGTGTATAATTTATTGGGAATGCAAGATTACGAAGCAAAAATCCTGCAGAGTTTAGGGAGTCAACGATTCCACTATAGTACATGCCATAAACCTAACACGTATTATATTATAACTCAAAAGTCATTAACACGTTCTGCGAAAGCTTTCCCAGTTTTCCTGCAATAATATAGTATTATTATCGTTCTGAGGTGTAATATAACACAAGACATGTGCTGCTGCAGCAGGAATTGACTTGGGCAGAGTTACCTGAATAAGGAAGAAATTAAAAGCAGGCACAAGTTCAGGACAATGAACATGCAGAGGCAGTTTGGAAATAATAGGGTGGTTGTTAAACACAAGGCATTACATGTTCTTAAAACAGCGAATAACTTTAGATTCACTTAACTTCTTTCTTCTGTGTGTCAAAGTTACGTTGTTTTTGCACAAGCAGAGTTCCCGCAGATTAACATCAATCATCCATAGGTACATAAAAATAACAGAATTACGCTCACAGTACACCACCAAATATTAATCAAGACGGAACAGCTATAGAAATAAAGACTAGGACTTTGTTCATTGAACTCGAGACAAGCCGGGACTACAGTAGTTTTTTTTTTTTTAAGGGAACAACAGAGAATTGATGAACAATTCATGAGAAGATGAAAAAGAAAGGAAACTTTTTTTTTTCAGGGTAAAAAAAAGAATAATTCTTGCAATTTGGTGAAAAATTCCATGGTACAACAATTGAGAAAAAGAGCAAAAAGATGTTTAATCCAATTTGATTAAACAGTAATAGCCAATTCTTACACCAGAAAGACCAGCGAAATTCTGAAAGACAATATCTTTTTTCCATTCTCTGCTTTAACAAATAAAATCCACAATTTTCATCAGTGAAAAAACCCAAAATCTCACTACCTCTAAATAGTCAGAAATGAAAATTTACAGCCCAAAACCAAACCAAACACAACAACCCAGCCCCACAACCAATCAGATCACCTCCTCCTCCTCCGATCCGCCGCATACTGCGACAACGGAACGACCTCCGACAAAGGCGTAGAAAGCGGAGTCGGAAGTGGCGAGTTCCGGCAAACAGGACAAGATCCATTAAGCTTAAGCCAAGCATCAATACACCACAAGTGAAAAAAATGCCTACACTCGGGCATCATTCTTAGCATCTCCAAATCCTTATACTCGCACAAACAGATAGAACAAGTAGTATTGTTCCCACTAAAGTTCCCATCTTTATTGAACTGAAATTTCGGGTACGAGTTTATCACCGCCGGGTCGAGGCCCACAGCCGCGCTTTCACGGTCACGTTCAAGGTCTTCCTCATCCTCTGCCACAAATATAATGCGAGGAAGAATTATCCCGTCGTGCGGAGAATTCAGATTGTCGCTGTCGACTTCAGCGTCGTTATTGCGAGACCGGTTGCGGGAGGCGCGGCAGCAGATATAGGAAGCGAGAAGGATAGTAGAGAGGAGGACAAGAAAGCCGAGAGCTATGGCAATTGAGTAGCCGAGACCGATGTTGTTGAGATAGTTTGCAGGGGTTTGGGGGGTGACAGTGGTTGTAACGGCGGAGGGAGGGGTGGGGGTGGACATTTGGGGTTAAAAAGTGATTAAAGGAGTCCATTTGGAGAAGAAAGTGAAAGGATTAGGGTAGATTTTTTTGAAGGAAGGTGGGTGGATTTTCCAGCAGCTGCATTTAATAGTGAGTTTGGAAACAGAAGAACGCATTTATTATGGGAAAGAGCTAAGTGGGGGATTATATTATTCCTGGGCGTGGGTTATGCTTATAAACATTAAGTTATTTTTCACATCATATTTGATTAAATCATTCTTTTTTTTTTTTTTTATGGAGTAACACAATAACAACATGATTTGAGTCAATCGGATGCAAAATGTGTTGGCGTTTCTTTCTTGGTATATTCCAACAGGCGAATGAAGATGGTCAAAAAGGCTTCTTGGGAATTCTATGCAGTCATCATTGAAGTGAGGCTTTTGTTGTGTATGCGCTTAATGCGCATATAAGGTTCGCTTCGAGGTTGGTGTGGGCCTCATTTTTCACTTCTACAAAGTCATATCAAATGGAAGCCAAAGCAGTCAAAATATCATTTTTCGGTATCCGAAATTTAATTTAAATAATTCATATTTATACTTAAAAATCAATTGTGAAAATTCGAATTTAATATCTCTAAATAAAATCTTTATCATTTCATCATATACTTTCTAATTTTATTTTAATACATAAAAAAGTGGAATTGCTAAAAAAAGAAAGTGAATGGAATATAGTGTGTCTGAGCTTTTACAAAATAATAATAATAATAATAATAATAGTTATAGATAAATGCTGGCAACTTCTGTCATATGAAAAAGAAAAGCATATATCAATTTGTCTAAAAAAAGTTATCATCAAATTAGTGATTGTTAAGAGAGAAATAAAAAAGATAATTTGAGTATATAAGAATAAAAAGAGCTTATTTAACAGAGTTTAATGTTAATGCAAAAGAAAATAATATTTTAATGCCAGTATGTTCCGTAGAATGGTAACTCTACCAAATTACATGTAATTAAACATAAATTACAACAACCAAATTTTCTCCTTTAGCTCAAAATGGGAACTTCAATTCCCGTAGCCTCTTGCTATGGGATCAAACTTCTCCTTACCCTTCATCAGTGAGCTCCACTATTTTATTTCTGTAATTTCTTTCTACGGAATCCAATTCACACCAATCTCATAAATATTTTTCAAACAACCCCAATTTTATAAATAATGTTAGAGAAAATATAATTTTAAAAAAATCCCTAAATTATTATACATATAATAAAAATCTCGTTTACATTATTTTAGGAGGAAAAAAATGTCGTATCATTTGGTTTATCCGACAATGACAACTTGTCGTTACATGTACGGAAATGCGAAAGGATAACGAAATGAAACCAAGAATCCAGTTTGTCGGCCCAAGTGGGTGATTTTTTTGATAAGTCAGGCCCACCAATGCGTACATAGAATCTTGAACCAAAAAGCCCATTCAGATGTCACAATTGATTTTTATTTGTCGCAAACTATATTCTATTTTTATTTAATATTTATTATCATCCACATAATATTATTTCGTATTTTTTTATGCCCCTCTAATAAATATAAAAATAAATTATATAGTTTCAAGAACTTAATTATGTTTTTTAATATAATAAATGGAATAAATTTTAGTAATTACAAGTGCATGCAAAATATGCAAGACTGTTTCCCGGGACTATATATCAACTCAAGGAATTTAATTCCAAAAATCGCATAATCCCTCTCAATTGTTGACTTTTACACTTTATTATGGAAAATGCGAATTCATGTGAAAGAATCTCTCCAACAATTACTAATATGATTGAAGCTTGTTCAAGTTAATCGAATTTACTTTAAATTTTTCGTCAAAATTAAATTTCTCCGCATATGAACGGGCAAAAGATTTCCTCTTCTATTTCGCTTATTAAATTCACAATGAAAGCAACATCAGGACTGTATGTATCCAATATTAAGTCAAAGTGGTGACGTGGCTAAATTCATATTTTCAATGCCAATTTTAAACACTCTACACAAATTATCATATTTATAATATACTCCAAAGTCCAAACATTGCGGAAACTGCCTAGTGCCAACCAGCCTATCATCGAGGTAATCTATTATAAATTTTATTTGTAAATTGTGCTAATAATATATCATCATGCAAAAATACCAATAATTAAAACGTATGAATATAGTATTAATAAAACCGTATAACGATAATATATATGAGCCAAAATAACAATAACCATATGTTACAAGAAAATAGAAAATAAATATATTTTACATAAGCTCTCTAACCTAAATGAGTAATTAATGCAATCATATAACCCTCCTCCATATAAAATTAAAGAGAAAGAAATGGATCATCGCAACCATACCCTAATCCTAAAGGTCAACCTTTTGCTTGCATTTCTGAGACTGAATTTGCTGGCTGGTAACGTTAACGGCAATACTGCAATTCATCGTCACTGTAATATGTTTCTTAATAATATTTAAAAATTTTACCCTTCCTGGAATTTTGGATAAGCTATCGATAGAAAGCAGCCCACTCCCCATTTCCGTACTCAGATTTGGGCTATTAATCAGCTTATCGGCGATTATATCCACCGTCACATTCATTCTCAAGGTTCGCCGTGCCTTTGCCTTCCCCGGCGGCCCACGAGCTTCTCCGACAGGTCGCCGTGGTAGTAAAGCGCCGATGTTGTGTTTTGGTATTTGAAGGATGCTATGTTTGGATTTTTCACCGATACATCTGCAATAATGGAGATATTACTCCCTGGTTTAGGAATGTTTGTGTTGTTGAGTAGCTCTAGGTGAGCGATGGTGACGTTGTTTAATCTGATCACGGGATCTTTGAATCGAAAGACAGTGAAAATTAATATGACGATCACTATTGCTGGAATTAGAAGAACGGCTGTGATGATTCCGCAGCATCTGATGCACTTTTTACGCCGGATTTTCTTCTGGTGGACGGCGGCTTCTTCATCGTCGCTGCCAGTCCGGTCAGGCGCCGGCGCCAAAGGCCTGACCTGCTCGTGCTCTACCATGTTGCCGCCTGTAAAGGAAAGTAAAAGTGAAATTGAAGGGGAGGAAGAACGAAGGGGGTGCTTCGAAGAAATGATTGTGTTGTGATTTTTATAATTAATGTTCATTTTTTTTAATACATAATTAATTTGCCTACTTTTTTATTAAAAGAAATACTATTTTGCGGATATTTTCGTCACAGGCTGATTAACTAGAGATTCAATGGTTGAATGTTGACTTATGTGTTTTTTTTTCTTTAAATATAATTATGTATTTGTAGATGTGTAGTGAATTTAATTAATTAATTAGCATTTTGTTTTTTTTTATAACCATTTCACCATCCGAAATTGATTAGCTTGATCTATTCAAATTAGCACCAGACAATTTTTTTTAAAAGTAAAACTCTCTGTTAAAATATTTAAAAATATTTTATGTTAAAATTAAAATTTAAATATTTGGTAAAAAAAAAATTAGATATTTAGGGTATGTTTGTAAGGAATAAATTCTATAAAATTAGTCACATCTATGGCTTACATTTTCTAATGCCTGAATAAAAAAGTGCCACTTAGCAAATGGAAAGATATTTATTTTGATTTAGTCAAATTAAATCTTTATATTTATATGAATAAATAAAAGTATGCTGGCCATCGCTGTCACCATTGATTTTAAACAGAAGCAAGACTGATCAAGCATGTTTCTCTCTTTTTTTTTTTGAAGTTAATAATCAGTTTCTTTTTAAAAAAATAAAAATAAATTGAGTGTTTAATGCTTAAAAATGATTTAAAAACTCTTTATGTGAAAACATAATCTGGACACGACCTAATTAATCTCCAACTCAAGTAATGAAAGCAATAACCATGATTAATCTGCAACCTTGCCATAAAAAAGGTAAAAGAATACTCAACTATTTAATTATTCTATAAAAAAAAGTCATTTAATTAGAAACAAGTAAAAATTACAGCGGGAAAAAAAAATAGTTTGAAAAAGACTTCTGTATATGTGTAATTAATGGAGGATGACTAGAAAAATAGTGTGTAACGTAATTGGTTCATAGCATTGACAAAGTTCGCAATTCAGCATCGTCATCATGCTTGATTTGTCCTCCAACCACTAACCAATTTCCTCGTATTTAATAATTCAATTAGCTATGACGTGTTACTGCAATAGTAAGTCTTGTCATATTCAACTATATAATAATCGAAACTTCTCTGTTTCGGCACCTCTGCATCAAACAGGCACCATATTGTTGGTCCAGATCATAATAATTTTTTTTTTTAAATCATAATACTCCCTTCACCGTTTACTAGGTCAATCCAAATATATATATATATATATATATATAAGGTCAAATATATATATATATATATATATAACAGTTATAGTAGTTTATACAAATTTAATGGTTCTTGGCCGGTAACTGACCGTTGTGGTAGATTGTTTCCTTCTTTCTACCCTCGCAATGAAAATTTTGTTTCCAATATATTATTAATCCGTGAGAATCATTCAATTTGATATAAATTATTTTTGATTAATTTATGTTTGACAAAGTAGGAGATATGATTAAAATGTAATAATGTTATATGCAGGATGAAGAATAATTAATACAAGGTCTAATAATTCAAATTTATTCGGTTCTTTAACAAAATATTTCACTTCACTAAGCATGTTAAATTGAGGTTTAAAAATTTTATTTTTTATCGGTTAAAATGATTATTTTGCATGGTGTAAATACATGTTTATTGAGTTCATTTTCTAAAATTTATGGGTAATGGAAAAAATTCAGTCACTGCTAGCTTTTGAAATTAGTGAAAGAGAGCGTTCAGTTGATGACTTTAGATAGCTTGGCTATTGACTTATGCTTAGCTATTTGGGATTATCAATTTATTATGATGTCGATGCAACTGCAATGTCAAACTCATAATTAAATTCAGCTTCTAGAGATATCAACAACAAATTTATTTGGAAGTCGAATTTTTGCTTTTTAGATGAACGAGAGGTTTATTATGTTTAGGTCACTTTTTTGTTTTTTCTAGCTTATTTGAAGTTGAAAAAAATTAGCGACTGCAAACACAGTAAGAAAACCAGTGAAAAGCAAATAGAAGTGGAGATGCGGGGTATCGATCCCCGTACCTCTCGCATGCTAAGCGAGCGCTCTACCATCTGAGCTACATCCCCATGCCTGTGAAGGCCCAGACTTATGCTTCCACTGTAATCTCATTTACAAATAATTTGCAATTGCAGATGCTCATTTACAAATATTATTCGAACTGTAGACTTTTCTTTTCTTTTCGTTATCAACTCTGATCCCCAATTGTCCATACTTCATTCTCTAAATCCCAAACCTCAATCCTTGTGTAGGACTAAATTGAAAGTATTCAAAACTTGACATATTAATTGGAAATTTTTACACTCGCCATACTCTCACACCTTCACACACGCTTGGCACGTATTAATTGCTTGGGTTAAAGATGGATTAGATATGCCACTTGAAATGAATTAATTTAAACAAATAGGATCTAATTTATATTTTTTTTTCACAGATAAGCAATGGACGTGTCACACTTTCATTGGTTGCCATGTCACTTTTCCATCCCAAAATTTTAGAGGTTCTGACGCATAATGGCTGAAAAAAGAATAGATCCATTAATCAACAAACCGACCGCACAATCCTAACATCAAGACCGTTACTCGGAGAATTTTAAGTGGCAACAATTTATGATTTGTTCTAATTGAATCCATCCAAGATGAAAACTAGTACCAATTTAATGGTTATCCGATACAAGCGAAACCAATTTAGATAACTTTTCAATATGCCACTAGTTAACTGGAAATCTGAGCAAATTATATTTAATTTATGCTCGGTTAATTACAAAAATCTCAAACCATTGAAAGGTGGGATTTTCATACGTTTACAGTAGAAGTAGCATATATTTGGGCAACAAAAGTAAATATGCAAACAAAGGATCCAAAAGAGATTAGAAGAAATCAGAAAGGGTGGGGAGCTTCACCTCTCCCTTGCTGGAGAGTGGAATGGTAAAATCGCCAATGACAGGCAGATCGATGGTGAGACCTAATTGCAACTCGTAGTCTATGTCCCAATCTTTGCCAATATCCCTCACCAAGCTCACCAGTATACTGTGTGGCACCCCTACTGGCACATCCAGCATTGTTGTATCATTTGCCTTCAGTGATCCAGGATCTGGTATTTTCCCTGTTGCTATCACTCTGTTCCACACATATCCAATCACAAATCACACAAAATTATGTATAATTTATATCAGTTTCAATGAGAAACCATACCTTCATTCTTCTAATCTTTGGCTAATCTAATTTGAAAAGAGTCAAAGCATACAAAGGAAGATCCTTTAAAAGCTAAGATTCTTCATAAAGCATTTCTTGTTTTTCCAACTACTGGGTTTTGTTCCTTCTCTAAACATAAACTTTAGTCTATATTGAGCGCAGCAGAATTATAGTTCAGGAATATTATCATTCTATACAATTAATCATTCAAAACTCCATATAACACAACAAAACTTGCAAAATTTATGTGCGAACTTCAAAATAGTTACGGGTCAAGGGACCTTTTTTTCCCATTTTCAGTTCTGTTATTTTACATCCAGATTCTCTAGATGTGCATCCTGTATGACTGAAACTATCAATTAATCCAAGAATTCATCATTAACTCCACAAAGCACAAAAAGTATCGTTTTCGCCATATCCGATAAAGATCCCTAACTATTTGAGTCAGTACAATAAAAATATAGCAGAATCCAAGTGAAAGGAATACGAATCAGAAAGATTTGAAGGTACCTGCCATCGCTTTTGAGAGTGTAGGAGATCTCACAAATCGGCAATGAATGTCCATAGGGATTACTGACGGAGACCTTGGCCGAGTATTCTACGCGATCACGGTGGACGCTGTTCAAATTGACGTCGTTGATGGTAGCTTCCGGCTTCTTCATGTTGGCGATTTTCTCCGCCACGAAGTTCTTGGCCTTGTCCACCAACTGCGACATGTTATCTCAGAGAGGAATTGAAAATGAAGAACAGATGCTTTGAAATGAAAATATCAATATAATATGGAAGTTTTGTTCGATCGATTGCTTTTATAGAATGAATAATAGAATTGGTGATGGATTTGCTACGATTTTGCCGCGTGCCCCGTGGCAATGTTACGCGTCTGGCTCACGGGTTCCTCCGTGTCGAAAGATCTGTGCTTGCCTTTTATTTTCATTAAAGAGTTTCTCCTTTTAATAATACTTTAGGGATAATTATTATTTATACAGACTTTTTACTCATTAATCATTTAATTGCATGTTTTCGCATAGGAATATATATATATATATATATTACTAGTTATTATGTACATTAATCAGATGTAACATGCATAAGATTATGCGTAACTTCTTTTTTTGGGATGTATTTAATTTTTTATTCAATTATATTAAGTTAAATCTATTTATTAGCCTTTTTTCAAATAAATCGAATTGAAATAAATATTTTCTTTTAAGTTTTATGGGATAAAAACTAGAAGATTTCAAGTTTCAGACTTCCCATAGCTAAAAATGTTACTTTTATAATGCAATTTATTCAATCAAACATGCATATAAGCCTCAAAATTGAAACTTCCTTAAGGATAAAACTCCTTCAATGTTAAAGAAAGTCCATACAGATAATTTATGCGATGGGCATGGAGTGGGCACAATTTCAGTATCATGATTTAAATGAATATAGTTGACATAAAATTGCTCAATTGCCACCCCATATCGCCTTTATTGCCGGATCCATCACCACATGCAAAGGGAATGGGTCTGCTACTTTATTTATATTTATTATTATTACAATTATTTGAAATCCTACTTTATTTCTTAAACACATCAATAAAAAGAAAATAATAATAATAATAATAATAATAATAATAATAATAATAATAATAATTGAAATCGAATGGTAAAAGTCAAAAAATAATGAAAATAATTAAGATTTAAGATAAACTAACCTCCATAATTTAGTTTTGCGTGCAGATAAAATTGAGAATGAATTATGGCGAGGAACTGCTAAAGCTTGCAAACTCGCAATTCTGAGGATGATTGTGTTACGAATTCTGTCAAGTAAAATTAATTCTCTCTCTCATTCTCTCACACACACAGCTGAGGTTATCAGGTTTTTGATGCTATTCTTTCGGCGGATTTATGTGGCGCCATAAAGAAAATAATTCTAGAAGATTAATGTTATCCTATTCTATTTCTACCTAATAAAAAAATGGTTTTTACAAAACTATATATGAAAAAAAATAATAACATATACAGCACTTACATAATTTTCTCATTAATAAAATTTTTAATATAAAAAATATAACTTTTGTTTTCAGAAAATACATCTTTTATACTTATGTTACTAAAATTACTATAATTCTCATTTTCACAGTTTTCTAAATTCTCACTTCCCTAATTTTTCATTTGCCTCTCTCCGATAACTGCTACTTCCATCCTTTCCGATCACCGGCGACTTCAGTCTCCATTATTTTCGAGACCAAACATCCATTTTCTCTATCTTCTTTCTTCTTTATTAAGGTCATTTTATCTGTTTTCTTTTTAATTTTTGATTTATTTTTCTAGATTTGAAATTTAATATATTATTCTCTTTCTTTCTTTTTTTTCTTTGATCTGTTTATTTTTCTAGATCTGAAGTTTAATCTATTATTTTCTTTTTTTTATGGCTTTGAATTATGTGTTTTTGTATTTCTAGATCTGAAGTTTAATCTATTATTTTCTTTCTCTTTTTACGCCTTTGAATTATATGTTTGACACCGATTTTTGTTGAAATTTCAACAATTTTAACCGTTTATCTGTTTGTTTATTTGACTGGCTGCTTATGTTTTGTTTGGATGCAATGATTAATTTTTAAAATGGATGGGTTTGAGATATGGAGCTTCTACTTTTATGCTTCGTTACTTCTTTTGCCTTTGAATATTATGTGTTTGGCTTGATTTTTGTTGAAATTTCAGCGAGTAAGCTGCTTGTTTTTTTGATCGGTTGCTTTGAAATTATTTGAATCTGTTCTTTGAATTCTCTTGCTCACTTTACCTCAAATCTGCAATTCTTTCCACATCTCTTCAGCCCTGTAAAATAGTAAATGTTTATTATTCATAATCAAGTTGAAAACACGAAAGCTAACATAAGAAATAATAATTAATTTTTGAAAAAAGTAAACCAGCTTTTCCAGGAACGTATATCCAGTTTCATACTCCATGTATTTGAATATAGTTTCTTAGAATTTTATCTTCCATATAATTCAAAGCTTTCATGTAATTTGTGAATCATTTACGTCCATAGCTTTCATGTAATTTGTCCATAGCTTTCATGTAATTTGTGAATCATTTACGTCCATAGCTTTCATGTAATTTGTGACTTAATGTTGGAGTTGGGCATTGGAAATTGTCTTGCGGAGTTACTTTATACATTTTGAAGTATAAATTGATAACACATTCATATGCATTTTATATTAAAATTAAAATTTAAATATTTGTAAAAGAAAATTAGATATTTAGACTATGATTTTAATAAATGAATTCCATAAAATTTTATGAAATTTATTTGTAATTCTAATTTTTTTGCTTGGAATGTAAAAAAAAAAATGAATTGAATTCCTTGAATTAAATTTCATGAAATTTATTATGCTTTCACCAAATTACATCAAAATAGATCCAAACGCTAAGAAACTCCATGTAGTATAAAAGCTATGCTCGGTCACAAATATAAGAGAAAGTTTACATATCATTTAACACAGGTAAACAAGAGCTGAATAACCATGGAAACTATCTATCAATGATTTTAACCACATAAGATATTGTTGGGCATAATTCTTTCACATATACCACAATATATAACATGTTGTACCGCATACTATGCATGGATTTATAACATAATCATATACACAGTAGATTAAGTAAATAGTATGTGACTACAATGAACATGTATTTAATAATATTATTATTAAAGATGTATCCGTAATGTGCAAATTTATAGGCTCAGAATGCACATGTAATGCTAAGGTACCATATACTTAACTATACTGTAACCTCCTCTCTATTACATGTTTTCTACATGCTATGGAATAATAACATAAAGATCAATTTGAGAACTGTCAAGCTTCTTTATCTTTTAGTTCAATATAACATTTTCTTTTACCTTCAATTAAGCCTGCACAATTCTAAAAAAGTCGATAAGTGGAACAATGAATACTGTAGGTATCGATCATAGATATCCAAAGATATCAAACAATAGATCCCAATGGCATTGAACAATGGTTCCAAACAGGAATAAACACTAGACTAAAACGAGATCGAATAATGGTTCCAAATAGGAACAAACGATAGATCCAAACGAGGTTAAACAATAGCAGTGGCAACAATATTTCTATAGGCATGCCTATCTATCCATAATTTAGATACAAACGCATACTTTGGTGATCCATCAAGACCAGCTTCTACTTATCCTTGTACTTAATTATACCATCACACATTCATTTCGATCAATATATCAAATACATGTAATCAACATTTTATCCTAAGTGAAAGTATCTTCAATTTGAGATTAACACCAATTTAATATATGTTCAATACCATATTTACCTTTATAGATACACAATTTTAAGTACACATGTGCATATGCAGATATGTGTAAGTGAATAATACTATATGTTCAATACCATATTTTCTCCCGATATTATAACAGTACAAACATATATACAATCATATATACAATCATATCTAATAAATTTCTAATAGTAATATTCATTATAATTATTCAATTACTAAATATAGATACATATGGGTATATACATGTTTCTCCGTAACTCTCAGTTCATATTGCTTTAAGGTATTTCCATTTCTTTACATATTTGTATTATGATCTAAATCAATTCTTCATGGTTCCATTAGCTTACAAATCCTAAATTTCTCTTTCATATAACATAATAAAAACATGAAGATATCTAATTATGCGCCTTATAATAAACATAATAATTAATTTCTTAGAGGAGCAGTCATTATGATCTTAAACTCAAATATCTATCTCAATAACTGTAAATGTGTATATACTTGTATATACAACATCACAACCTTACACTCTAAGAGGGTAACATTAAAACATAGGCATGCAACCACTTCCATGTTATATCATTCAAATAATAATCAATATACTTATTCATACTCTTTGTTATATATAACCATGTTCATATAATTCTAGAATTAATTTCATAATATAGTACTTCCATTTCTCTGTGTTTATATTATATTGCAAGCTAATTTTCATTGTTCATTTCATCTAAAAACTCTTAAGTTTCTCCTTGATGACTAATAAAGACATCCTTTAATAAGTATTTTCTCTGAACAAATTAATTAAATTCTTAGATGATTTAATATTATGATTTTAAAACATTCTTTCATGAAATTATATACTATGACTTCCTGAGTTATTTCTATTGTTATTCCACTCTATAATTATACAATCCTATGCCAATACTTTTCAAGCTTAATTAATTAAGAAAACTATATTTTATACCAAACACTAAAGGCTATATTTAAATCAATTGAGCATAATTATGATAAGTTTGGGTTTCCATTGTCTAAAGAAAAATCATTAACTTATCAATACAGTGGGTTTCCACTCGGTAGAGTGCTGTGTGGGGCTCGGTAGAGTGAGGGGAAGCTCGGCTGAGTGGTTGAGGAGCTCGGGAGAGTGGATCTGTCACTCGGGTGAGTGGCTCTTCTCGGCCAAGAAGAACCGAGACGTGCATTTCCCTATCTCAATGCACAAACTCACTTGCATGAACTGATATCTAAATAACAACCAATTTCCAGCATTATTTCTTTTACAATCTATGTGATTCTCTTTTTTTTATATACTTTTAAACTTCAATTACACTCGTTTCCCAAATTAATTCTAAAGGTTAATAAAACAGGGTTACAAGTTTCAAAAGATAAATGAAGATTTATATTGTATTTCTATAGATTTTTCCCTTTACTGCGCTAGAACCAAACTCAACTTCTATCGCACCAACAGATAAAATTTTGTATTCATTGATTAATATATATGTTGCTCATGTTGTAATTTTAAAACTCCAGTTTTAAAGCTTTTATTCTACCATAAACCAATACAACTTAGGAATTTCACATGCAGAACCTTCCTATCACTATGACTTTTAGATGATTATCAAATTCTTGCATTAAATCTAATACATGCAAATCCAAATGTAACCATAGTTCCCATACCTGATACCAAAACTAGAATTCCTTCCCTCCTAAAAAACCTCCTTTCCTTTGATCTTACATGCAATTCCTTCTCCAAAAATTCATCATGTTCTTAAATTCCCAGATATAAAACCTTCATGCAATACCACCAAAATTGAAGAAGAAAAAGATGAAAACAGAAGTTAGAATACTGAATTAATTACCTTTGAAACACCTACAAATCAAAACCTATATTTATCTTCTTCCCAACCGAAACCAGAGAGAGATAACGCCTAGCCTTTTTACAGAGAAGAGGAAGACAAGTTGTATCTGATGCTTTTCTTTTCTTTTTGTTATTTATAGCCGATCTCCACCACTTCATCAACTCACTTTCTATTTATCTTCCTGAGAAGAGATAGTGGAGATCAAATTCCCATTAACTCCCTTTCAATATTTACCTTTCTAAACTCAACCTCCACTAATTCCTCTTTTATTAGAAATTAATCCCAACTCTTATTTTTCTTCAATTACATCCCCTAGTTTATACTGATACTTTAACTATTCCCGTATCACTCCTTCATCAATTCTTATTTTACTTGCTAACCCCAACATCTTCCTTTTATTTTAATTGCATCTCTAAAGTGTAATTTTAATCTAATTACAAACTTACATTAATATCAAATGACCAATTTACCCTTCAATAAACTTTGACTTTAATTCAACAATTAATTTAATTAGGCATTACTTTAACCATAATCCCTATTAATTTTCATAATCCAACTAGGGTCAAAGTTGGATCCTGACACGTGCAGTTATGGCAAAACTCCATCTCCCGTATCTGTTAGAGCACTCGTGGGTTTGGTGAGAAGATGAAGGTGTGAGAAAGAGAGAGAGGTAAACAATGGATTTTCATAAAAAAATGTACATGGACATCCAGTCCACACACATATATATAGATATCAGAAATGAGACTATTCTGCAAAGTATGGACAATAAAGATAAATATTCAAAGAATAAAAGATAAGACATACATAGACTATTCTGCAAAGTATCATATAAACCTTAAGTTTATTATTTGGATGGTATTAACAGTAATGTCGGTCCATTAGTTTAATTACACAAAGTTAACATATTTGAACATAAAAAAAAGTAGAGTAAGTAAAATTGAAAAGTAGGAAAGAAGAGAGAAATTAAGCTTCTGCTTTTTGATTAGTAGGATGATTAGAATCTAGAAAGGAAGTGCATCTGCTTAAGAAGAGGAGTTAGGGTTTCCATGAGCTTCTCGCAGGGATGATTATGAATTCCCTCATAAGTTGTGACTACTATGCTTGTGTCTTTTGACAGCCTTTGTACCTGCTTCTTCACGTTGCATGTGTGATGGGTGCACCTGTAATAACTCCTTTTTTTCCCCACAATATTCATTTCTTAGAAATATAAATTTGGAAAAATTATAGAAAACAAAGCAAGTAGAATAACAGGTATAAAATACTTTAAAGGATTTATGAATTTGATTTTCAAATATATTATCCAAATATTAATTACTACTATATATATAGCCATACAATTAATAAATACTATTTTTTTTATTTTACCTGTCACTTTTGAATAAAATCAAAATTTTATTCATTTGTTATTTTTAAATTTTCAATATAATTTAATTTATTTTTCTTTCCCTGTAAAATTAAAAATCAATTAAATTTGATAATTTAGCCTTAATCACACAATTTAATACTAAATTTAAATTTCTTTATTATTTTTTAATTTTAATAAAAACAACAAAAGTGACCGATAAAAAAAATTTTAACAAAGAAAAACTAAATTTGTTATCATTCAATTTCATCTTAATTGTTTTGATAGCCAGTCCATGTAGTTGATTTGTTCCATACAACCGAAACCAAAAACCAACATAAAAATATTAAACTAACACTAAACCCTTATCATATAATATATTTAATTTGCGACTTTACCTTGATTTTTTCTTGCATAATTAATTCTCAAGAAGTTTATCATGCACCCCCAACTTAATTCTCAACCAATTTTCTATAAATTTTCCTTCCATTGTGGATTTCAGATTCTATAATTTTTTTTTTATAGTAAACTCCGTTAATTTCAGTTAAGTTCGGTTAGCTCACCTAAAATCAAAACGGAATTACTTAGCAATTGTAAAACATGGCATACAACGTAAGAGAGAGGATTACAAAGCTTGTATTTTATCTGTCCAAGAAGTGTTATTGGGATATAAGCAGACCTGGGAAGAGAGCTGTTTTTGACGGCTTTCTGACCATATTTTCTCCAGCGATAACCATCATCAAGAATGTCATCAACACTCCTTGTTTGAAAAGCAAACCGAGGCTTTGTTTGTTTCCTCTTTTTCCCACTCTTTCTCTTTCCTTCTTTGACAGAAGCGTTCTCCATCATAATAGGCATGGATTGGCCGGAAAGAAGGCTAACCCAGTCAATTCCTGGAACTGGCTGCTGCATTGATGAAGATGGAAGTAATGGCGGCGTGAAGAGATAAGGAGGATTTTGGATTGGGAGTTGTGGGGCTTCTTGGCCTTCCATTTGTGGAGAATACGAGAGAGGAAATGATAAGAAAGTTTAGATTGTATATATAGAATTATAGATTGATACTTAGATATGGAAATTAATGGTATTTAGTATGAATGAAAAGAGTATCTTGGGGAGAAGGGTAAACCCAACCACATCTCACCTACTGTCTACTTCTGTTCAACTGCCCTTCAATCTTAAACCAGACTGCGTGCCCAACTTATGCATCTCGTTATCTCCTATGCTTTTCTTTTAATAAATTTTTTTTACCTACCTTTATATATGTACATGTGTGTATATGTATTACACCAAAAGAGTGGCGTAAGTTAATTGTGTGTGTATGATCATTTCTGTTTACCAACAATTTATGACCACCTACGTAATCTGATTTATCCCCATATACATATTATCATTTTGCTCATTAATTTTGAGAAGAATTTGGATGTTTCATCTTGTTAATTGATATAATATTTTTATTGGAAAGATTGTGCAAGTGTTTCGAAGATGACCCTTCTTATATATATATATATATATATATATAGTCTTAATGGAATTGCCCAAGTTTTTCATTTTCTTAATACATTTTAGGCTTATCATATAAAATTACACTTGAATTTATAATAAATAAATAAATCTAGTATTTGAGTTTTTAAATATCTGAACTATAGTCATAATAACTTTACAAATACATGCTGAACTTTTTATGTATCCTATTTGGCACCTAAACTTTAATTATAATAACATCAATATAATTAAAGTGTAGGTGTGAAATAAGACACTTAAAATGTCTAAATATCCGATTTAGTTATTTATTTTTGCAAATTCAGGTGTATTTTTTATACATTTAAGCCTATATTTTAATATCAAAAGAATTGGTAAGCATTATATCCATTATTATAACTTAAATCACATGGATTTACTTATTATATGTGAAAAGAAAGTCGTATGAACCAAGTAAATAATATATTAATATATAAGCATGTAATTATGCTTATTCAAGTTTTTATTTTATTTTATTTTATTTTATTTTTATTTTTATTTTTTGTTTTTATGTTGAAAGACCAAATAAGTTGATCCGATTAAAGCTTATATATTTATATGTAATTTTTATAATTATAATTATTGACAGATAAAGTTACTAGAAGAATGCTATGTCAAATTGGTAATTTTTCACGCATTGAAAGCTCAATCTATGAACAAAATAACACAATTAAGTTGAATCCACATCCTCGTGTTTAATAGGATAATTTCAGGACTTTGAGGGCTTGGCCAGTTTTGACCGCCTCAACCTAGACTCCTTGCATAAAAACTTTTACGGTCCTAATTAGTTCACCTGCAAGGACTTTCCAGACGACAATTTAGACAATTTCTTGATCATTTTAACTGCTAGTAACATACAATCTGATTCAATTTTAACATAACCTGTCCATTTTACGAAGATAAAAGTCAAGGCACTTTATGTCCCCATCAGATTGCGCTTGTGAGTAGCTCAAGCAGCAAATTTTATTATGATCCAACAAACCTACAGAAAAGGGTTATTTTGTATCAAATCCAGAATTTGAACAACTCAAGAGGATGTTAAACCCTCTCTATTGATGATGCCATTGTTTTCATGAACAATTCCTCTGTTTAGAATACAACTTCTGGAGACTATCAAAATTCGTTCTGCTTGGTGTGGATGCAAAACAGGTTTCAGTTTCGAATAAACTGCATTTGAACTTCTAATTGGAATGTCAAATCAGCTGACGATCAGCTTGTTAAGAAATTCAGCTTGCTCACGGAAATATTCAAGTAATTCATCCTTGGTCACCCAGACAAAATCCTCACACTTGCCAATTTTATACTTGCTAGTTGCAATCACCTGGGACTTGAAGAAGAATTGCTGAAACATGAAGCAAGGGTGAAAAAATCAAACAAGGGTAACAAATAATGTAGATGATTAATATCAACTATCTCATACTAACATCATGTGAACCTGCAGTCATTAGCAATCTCTATTTAGGCAACCCACCAAGCACACGGCTTTCAATTTTCGTAAAAGAGAAAGTTAAGAATAGAGATAGCATGCTATTAGTGACTAAGAAAAGGCAAGCAAATACCAGGTAGCTAAATTAGCAATCATATGAAAAGTCAGGTTAATATTAAGATATTTTAGCTCTTTCATTAAGTTGTAATTGCACTTGAAACAAAATTACACGGCAGCATAATTTTTGTCCACAGGTTTCGATCATTTATGATCTCATTTTTGAGATCAGGGTTTCCTCTAGTTTTTGAAGGCAAGAACCATATTCATGTACTCTCCAACATCAACTCACCATTCCGTTTTTACCACTTCAGACTACATGTGTAATTTATTGGCCATACCTTATAACTGCTGTCTGAAGCCGTATCTGTTGATTGTATGACCATGTGGCCCATAGGAGCGTTTCCCAGAAAATATGCATGGGAAAGGTCCCCCAAGACAGACAGTAATGCAGACTCAGCGCACTGCAAAGATTTGGAATTTAAATGAGAAAGAGAATAAGAGAAAAAAGGCTGGAGGAAATAAATAGATCAGATAGTATCCTGACCATGCGCAATGTCTCCTCAGCCTCATAAACCTTTTCTGGAAAATGCCAGACAGGCTTATTACTTGGAGATCCATATGCGTTTCCATATAGTAGAAGATAAAGTCTTCTATCAAGTGCCCTTTGTAAAGACCTGAAGTCCAGTTAAGAAAGAAAATGAAACATGTAATTTGCTACTATAGAATTGAGTTCTGCAATTGAATTCTTGGCTAACTCCAACAAACAAAGAATATCCAAGCTCCCTCCACACATAACAGAAATATTAGTTTGGCATGCAGTAGAATGGCATCAAGAAGGTGGACCAAACAGTAAAGCTTTTTGGCTCCAAAGCAAAAATATATATCACACTACCAATTTTGGGCTGTTATGATGGGACTTGAAAGTCAACAGACATTGTACTGCCATATCAATCGAAGCCTCAGAAACGAACTAAGCCCTAAACAAACTGCATTTTCAGTGAAAATACTTTGCATATTACATGTGCAGCTTCATAGTTCATATTTCAAAAATAAACAGTGTATTGAGATACGACTGCTTCCCATATCACGGTGAACCCTGCTAAAGATTGGATTCCCAGTTAATATGATCAGCTGTGAACAATACTAACAAGAGATTACCAATATTTCTAGCAGGCAAATATAGGTAGATGCTAAAACTGCATAGCAATTCTTAATAACATAATGAAAATTAGAAGTATAGATACATATCCAACAGTGCTAAACACTTGCACCAATTCAGTCAAAATTCATGTGTGCATATCCAACGATGAGCCCCCTAATCATGTCTTACTTTTTATCATTTGACTTGTCAGCTTCAGTGATCCTTGGGGCTGGGTCATACTCAATTTGGTAGTCACCCTTTCCCCTGGTTGCAAGACAATGAAACTAAATTAATTCAAACTCCACAATTATCCACATAATTGAAAAATATATTTATAGATATGTGAATGGACAAGAAAAAAAAAAAAAAAAAGAGGAAGACAAGGACAGCCTTGTGAATGCATCAAACAATCATCATATGTGAAAATTTAAGCATTAAAATTCATCATTCTGCATCCAAATTAAGTGTGAAAAACATGATTTCTGGAGTCAGGAATGTATCTTTTAATTCTTTTCTCAATGCACTCCTAAGTCAGGATAAGATTTAACAAAACCTTTCAATTTTATATCACCACTGCCCTAAAACATTTGTGCAACGAGAAAAACTTGAGAAAAGACCAACCTTGCATCAGCCTTCTCTAAAAACTCATTGGGATATTTGCGTCGATACTGCTGCCTCCACCGGTACCTACAATGAAAGAACTAAAATCAAAATATGCCGAATGAAGAATTAAAATTCACTTGGTAGAATTCCACGACTTTATAAAACCTAGTGACTAAAAATTGCAGCCCCCTTAATATTCTCCCATAGGGGCCGCCATTTTTTACGACAGAACAAAAGCCAAAGAAACCAAAATTTGATATACAAAATTTCAACCTCTCTTTTTCACTAACGCTACGTTTGGTGTAATGGAAGTTAAACTTCCATTAATGAGGGAAGATGATGAACAATCAAATAGGGTATTTTGGTAATCTTCTTGCCGTTTCCTCTCATTTCTCTCCGTTTCCCACCAATTTGGTGGGAAATTGCTGAAAGAACTTGCAAGCAACTGGGAAATTAAGTTTCCTTTCTCTTCACTTCATTTCTCTTGCCTGGACTCCGTGCAAACAATGGAATTGCAAAAAACTTCCTTTCTCTTCTCTTCCACCCGTTTCTACCGAAAAAAACCTTAGTACGAAATTAATTTTATTCATCAACCTAATAGCGAGAATACAATAATTATGATAATTGGCATCATGATTCCAGTCATTTCGTCAGCAAAAAATGGGCAAGTATAATGTGAAAAGCGAGAAAACTCACGAAAACTCCTGAAATGCATAAACCACAGGGTCGATTTTAGGCATAACGACTGGCAATCGCTCGAAAACTACGGAAGCTACGATTTTCTCAGGTTTCGTGCAAAATCCTCGTGTCGTCAGTAGAGGACGAGCTGCCCACATAAACGATCTCCGCATTCTGGATCTACAGAGTGAAAGGCCGACTTCACAAAACAGAAAACGTAACTGCCAGTGGAAATATGCATAAAATCCTATTACAGAGAGTGTGCCTAATTTATTTGATGCTGTAGATATTGAAAAACCCTTCTTAAGCCCTAAAATCAACTATCAGCTTCAACTGCCAGTTGGAAGGGAAAAAAACACAACGAAGATGGACCGAAACGTGAAATTCCGCCGCTAACTTTTCTGCTTCACCAGACGGCACCGTTTTCTCAAATTTGACCCCTTTTTTTTCTCCTTTTTTTTTTTTTTTTGTAATCGAACTTTTACTTGCCGAGTTCAAATTGGACTGAGCCCAGATATTTAAGAGGGTGGCAGAGTACGGAGGCCCTAATATTTTCCAGTTATCAATCAATAAGTACTGATAACTTCTAACTGTCATTTCTCTTCCTGTGATATCAATAGAGCTTCGAAACTGAACTCCAATTTCTACTTTAAAAGATGAGCATAAGATTGCCACCATATAAGCAGCTAAGTTTACTACGAATCTTCCAATCCCACAATTATAGGTCCTTTATAATTCTCCGGCGTCTCTGCACTGAACCAGCACTGTTGCCCCAACAACAACAACAAGAGAACTACCACTGCTCAATTATTAATCAAGCCCTGCAACTCCTTCAAATTCCACGCCATGAATGGGACACTGCCTCCCTCAATCATCTCCTCTTCTCCGATTCCGCCCCTTCTCCTAACCTTCTCCTACAAGTCTCCCGTCGCTTGCCCTCCTCCTCTCAAGCCCTCGATTTTCTTCACTATCTCCGGGAAGGTTCCCGAGCTCCAGACACCCAATGTCTCTCCTTCGTTTTCCAGGCCATCCTCGAGCTTGCAAGTCGCGAATTTGATTCCTCCGAGAAGCTTTACGAACTTTATAAGGCGTCGAAAGAGTGGAATGTTTCGCTCTCTGTAAACTCTGTTACTCTTCTACTTCTTTGCTTTCGAAGGAGTGGTTTGGTGGAGGATTCTATCCATATGTTCAATGACGTGGAGCACTCTTTTAAAAATACGCATGTTCGTAACACTTTAATCGATTTGCTGTTGAGTGCTGGACGAGGAGATGATGCTTTTAAGGTGCTTGACGAAATGCTTCAACCAGAATTTGATTTTCGTCCTAATGATATTACTGGAGATCTTGTTTTCCCTCGGTTTAAGAACAGAGAATGGTTAGAGAGTTTTTTAACTCAAGAGGAGATTGTTAAATTGGTGTTAAGATTTAGTGAATATGGTGTTTTTCCTAATTCATTTTGGCTAAATCGGATGATTGGGATGCTGTGTCAAAATGGGGAAACAAATACAGCTTATAGTCTTTTGCTTGAATTGATGAAGCTTGGGGCTATTGCTGATGCGGCTCCTTGCAATGCATTATTAACCGGGTTAGGGAGAGATAGGAATACTCATAAGATGAACAAAGTAATGGGAAAAATGAAGGAATTGAATATCAAGCCAAATGTCGTCACCTGCGGGATTATTATTAATAATCTCTGCAAGTCTTGGAGAATTGATGATGCCCTGAAGGTGTTCCAATCAATGAGTTTAGGTAAAGACAGTGATGGGGTTTTAATTGAACCAGATGCTGTCATTTTTAACACTTTGATTGATGGTCTTTGTAAAGTTGGGAGGCATGAAGAAGGTTTAGATTTGATGAGAAAAATGAAGCTAAAAATTGGATGTGCCCCTAATACTGTGACCTACAATTGCTTGATTGATGGTTTCTGTAAAGCTGGTGAGCTAGCTAGGGGCATGGAGCTGTTTGATGAAATGAACACAGAGGGCGTAGTACCAAATGCAGTCACTGTTAATACTTTGGTTGATGGTATGTGCAAACATGGAAGAACCCATAGTGCAATTCAGTTTTTAGAGGAGATGAAAAGGAAAGGTTTGAAAGGCACTGCTTTTGCTTATACGTCCCTAATCAATGCCTTTTGTAGCGTGAACAATATTGGACAGGCTATGGAAATTTTTTATAAAATCTCAAAGGATGGATACTTTCCAGATGCAATGGTTTATTATAACTTGATCGGTGGCTTGACTAAAGCAGGAAAGATGAATGATGCCACTTCTGTCTTGTCAAAGATGAAAGAGGCTGGGATCTCCCCTGACATAGTGTGCTACAATGATTTGATTAGTGGGTTTTGCAGCAGGAACAGGCTGAATGATGCTCTTGTATTGATGAAAGATATGCAGGAAGCTGGAGTGAAGCCAGATGCCATCACATATAATACTTTGATTTCCTACTTTGGAAAAACTGGAGAATTTAAAATGGCTCGCAGAGTGATGAGACAAATGATAAACGGTGGTATATCACCAACAGTTGTCACATATGGAGCTCTAATTCATGCATATTGCTTAGACGGAGATGTTTATGGAGCAATTAACATTTTCAGAGAAATGGATGATGCTGCTTCAAAGGTAACACCCAATACTGTAATATATAATATCTTGATAGATTGCTTGTGCAAGAATAATGATGTGGAACTCGCTCTCTATTTAATGGATGATATGAAAGTTAAAAGGGTGAGGCCGAATTCTACAACATACAATGCCATATTCAAAGGTCTTAGAGAGAGGAAGTGGGTGGACATAGCCTTTAAATTAATGGATAGGATGATAGAGGAGGGTTGCAATCCTGATTACATCACAATGGAGATACTTACAGAATGGCTTTCTGCTGTTGGTGAAACTGAGAAGTTAAAGAACTTCGTTAAAGGATTCGAGACTTCAGCTTTTGCCGCATAGACTTCAGCTTCTCTTGTAAATTGATTTTGTTCAGAAGAGACCAGATGGTACTATGGCTGTTCAGTTTCCTTCTCATATAGCTTATCTGTTCAGAAATGCCATGGTTGTTGTGTTTCTGCGAGCAGAAATTATTTTAGAGAACCACAGTTATGGCGTATTC
The DNA here is from genome assembly GCA_037975025.1 of Excoecaria agallocha. Taxonomy (NCBI): domain Eukaryota; kingdom Viridiplantae; phylum Streptophyta; class Magnoliopsida; order Malpighiales; family Euphorbiaceae; genus Excoecaria; species Excoecaria agallocha. Next base: position 72,726,000 of record CM075806.1, on the reverse strand, counting down.
ATGTGGATGTATCGATGCTGCAACTCGTATGCAAAAAGGATTAAGGAGGTGGATAAAGTCACTATGCTCAACTAATTGAATTTTTATATGTGCTTGTTGCAATTTTTGTACTATAGAATCTTGAAATCCTTCACTTTGAAGGATAATTCTGTAGCATATACCCAAATTTTCCGACTAGCCCGAGCAAATAATTTCATTCAACTTCTAAAAAGTATTTTGTTGCTATAAATAATTGAACGTTTTCTTTTGGTGTTAATGATTTGTGTTGATGGTTCAGCTACTAATTCATTGATCTTCGTAAGAATTTTTTAGGCAGAACATCACGACAATTTGTTATGAAGAATAATAGTTTACAAACGAGAGAAATCATTTTTAAGATTAGCTATATAACTTGCTAAAATTATCAATTTTCAACCCACAACCGACAAACAATAGACTGAGAATTTCTATATTCTTAAATCAATAGCTATTTCATAAATTTTATTTTTTTCCCAAGCAAAGAAAATTGTTATGGAATAAGTTACTCGATCAAATTGAAGTGGTATACTTGGCAGGACTCTGCACAATCCGTCAATTGAGAATCTGCGGCCCAAAAACAAAATGCGGTGAAACTTTCACTTTTAGGGGATCTGATTCTCTCTGAGAAACCAAATATGCCGCACAAATATCGCATGAACTGGATATTTTTTTCCCCAGCTTTTAAGAATGATCTTTGCCATTGTCCAAGGACTCATAAATTTAAGGGTGAATTGTATGCTTGTTGTGATATCAAAAATAATATTCAAACAAAGTCAATCCATCTAACTAATCAAGATTAATTAATTGAATTAGATCAGTGTGAAAGGTGATACTGATCCATTGTAACTGATCAACAATTCTACCTCTATACACCATTCACCTCACGAGGCAAAAAACCAACGCCTTGAACAGGATTCTACAACCAAATTGATATAATTGTATACAAAGGAAAGAAATTGGAAACAAAAAATTATCTATATATATAAAAGCAATGGTTTTTTCAGGAAAATTTCAGATACTGCTGGATGCAGTAGCAGCACTGTTACCTAGCCAGGTAAGGCCAAAACTAGCGGGGAAATGATCGGAAAGGCAGTCTCCGGTGGCCGGAGCAGTGAGTTCCTCTAAACCAGCAAAGAAATCATCACTCACAGCCATATCTGAAAACCCAACATACTCATCCTCTTCATCATCTCCCATTGCGTCTTTCTCGTCTTTGCTTTCTGTGTTTGTACTTTGAGGCAAAAGCTCCTCATCCATGGAGGTTGCCGGAGATGAGCAAGTGGGTTTCGCCGGAGATAGCTGGCTATAGTTAGAATCAGTTTGTGAAGTGGTGGTCTTCTGGCGGGTGCTGCCGGCCAGCGAGTTCCGGTGAGTGGGTGCAGGGTGGTTGTGCTCCCCTGTGTATGTTACTATGAAAATTGCCGGGTCGGATCTGTTTCGCTCCACTTGTTTTCGGGCCAAACAACCCTTTGAGCTGCTACATCTGTAATAGCCCCTGTTTACCCATACAAACAAAACCAGCCTCTATTAGATGTATCAAAACAGAGCTTTCACAAGGCAACAACAATAAAATTAAAAAAAAAAGTGTAAAAGGCCCAGCTTTTATCAAATTTAAACATGTGTAAATCTCTTACCTTGGATATGGAGAACCTTTGATGGGTTTTTGCCCATATTTCCGCCATGCCCATAAATCTGAAGAAAGAGCCTCCGCTGGAACTTGGCATATCTTCTTCATCTGGTTCTTCCTGTGAACAAAAAAATGAACAGTAACTATCAGAAAAAGACCCGGCTTTATCTTCTCTTTCTTTATTTGAAATAATTATGAACCGAGATTTTACCTTCTTTTAGATCGAGGAGTATGAGAATGTGCACTGCAAGCCATGGAACCAGCCGGAGACTGCTTAGCCTGCTGCTTTATCTTTATCTGAGTTTGTTCCTTAGAAACACCAAAAGAAGAGATGGGTGCAGCTTGTGGAGAATAAAGATTCCTGCTTTGACAAGATTTGGGGAAAAAAGGCTTGTAAAGATCGTTCAATTCTCCAATTGCATTTCTTGTTTCAAAAGGATCCAGAAAAGAGAGAGCACCCCCTTGTTCGCAAGAAAAGGAGGATTGATGATTATAATCTTGTCTGTTCATGAAGGACCCAGAAAAATTGGAGCCAGCGGCAGCGGAGGTAGCGGTGGTAGAAGAGGCGGTGGCGGAGCAACAACCTCTGACCACAGCCTGAAGATCCCAGTCATCATCCATGGCTACCCAGAAAGACAAGGTCTGTGAATCTGTACCTTGCTTCTGCAACCAATGTTAGAGAGAAGACAAAAGAAGGCGCTGACTTTTTAGTGAGAGAAAGAGAAGAGAAAAAGGTGGAGGAGATATAGGGGGGGCTAACGCGTGGGGAAACAATAATATATAGAAAAATGAGAGGAAAAAAGAAAAATAATAGAGAGAGAAAGAGAAAGAGGAAGAAGAGAGAGAGGGAGAGAGTTGGCAAGTTTTGGCATCTCAAAGCTTCCTGTCTTGTCTGTGACCGTTTACAAATCTCGATTCCAACAATTGAAAAACCGGCTTTTGGGTTTTGAAGGGGTTGACTTCCATACAAATGTCAAAGGCGACTTTTTATGAGGTTCAAAAAGTCCACACGCTCTATCTACTTACCATGCTACTTACCGACAAAGGAGTAGTAGCCAGTTAATTCTACAACTCCACTCGGTGTTTTTAACTTTTAACTATCCAAACTTATCTTCGTTCGTTTTTTTTTTTTAATTTCCAAAAGGAAAAAATAAAATTCCTCATTCGCTCAGAATATTTTAGACCTATTCACTAGTAAATTATGTCCGAATTAAAAAATTTAATCGGATTTGGCTATATGATTTATTTATTTGATGTTTATATTAAATGAATTTCCAAGTGTTAGGTTTATATATAATGTATACACAATATATTAACGCAAAATATTATATTTATACGATATATATTTTTTTTAAATATTTTAAACTAGAACGCATAATTTAAAGAAAAATAAATATTATTTTACACAATTCAGGGATAAATTTGGCTTTTTTTACCTAAAATCAATAAAAAAAAGTTGATTTTTGTCTTTTTGGCTAATTACCATAGATAATTAAATTAAATCATAGTAATGAACTACCTATAAGAATTTGATTCTCTCATGGTTTTCATTTATTATAAACTTAATAATTTTTGATGTAAGTGAAGAAAATTGAAATCGACAAACAATTTTACATGCTATAAATAATTAATAGGAATAAGTCAAATAAAATGTAGTTGAAACTTGAAAGCATGATAGTAATTTCATCAACTTTAATATATAACTTAATTAAACTGCTACAGAGATTCATTTATTCTCCTAAATACTAGTGTTTTGTTTTCAACTCATTTTGCTTTATTTGCTTCTTTATTCTCACAGGTCCAATTGAAAAACTAAAGAGAATTATTTTGCAATGAAATTTATTATAAATTTAAAAGGAAAAAGAAAAAATCATGATAGAATTCTTGAACAACACACAAAGTATATTTTCATGGAGGAATCAGAATATTAAGGTTTCACTTTCACAGTCTTACATGACGTTGCGCAGTTGGTGTCGTTGTTTTTGCTTTCACACCTGCGAGTCTAGAAGCACTGCTATTCAAATTTACTATCTTCACTCCCAATTCCACTATATCCACGCACATTATTCTTCTTTCTACGTTCAATCCGCCAAAAACAAAACAACACTGACGTGTCTGCGCCAGCTAGCGAGTTTTCTTGATTTGCATACTCGAGTGTGTGTGCGCTGACTTTTTCATTCCGATCAATGGCCCAAGGGCGGTGAAGAGTGGGTCAGTAGTTTAAAAGATTTTCTAGAGATGAGATATATATATATATTAGAGCGTGAGTTTTCATAGAAATAGCGCGTGACGGTGAACGAAAGATAAAAGTGAGGTGGCATTTGACAACTGGCAGATTTTATTGGTCCCACATCTTCTTTGTGCGTGAAGGGGCAAAAAAGGTTTATGGCCGTTTAGTAGCCAACGCCGTGCCTCGTGATTCTAATATTTATCCCTTTACTTGCGAATCCTAGGATACTAGCATCGGACGGTAAGGAATTTTCGTAGAACTTGCGAACTTCAACGGGTTAAGATGCACTGAGACAGTTATTGGGAATTAAAGAAAAGCACGGAAGCACGTAGCATAAAATGGAGAGCCAGAGACGTGGGTGGCACGAGGCATTAAATTGCCAGCGTGTTGGTTTTTTTTTTTAAATCATTAATTAATGAATAGATCTGCTAAATTAATTTTGTTGGCAGAACAATGTTAAATCAATTAAGAAAAAATCGATCCGATTTTAATAATATTAAATAATAAATAAATAAATTGATAATAAAAGTATTATTTTAATTTAATGATTTATAGATATACTAATTATACGTTTATATTAAGCACAATTAAAATATATTTCTGAGAAAATATATAAATTTTTTTAAACAATTATCATATAACAGGTTATTCAATCGAATGCCAATTATTTATTTGAATTTGATAAAAATATTATATAAATTTTTTATAGGGATATCATTAATAATTCAAAGAATATTAATTATATTTTAAATAAAATTGAAAATAAATATTAAATCTAATTAGTTTAATGGACAATTGATTGAAAGGTAATGGTTGTAGAGAGTAAAATATATATTTCTTTTTAACGTAAAAAGACACAGCATGTGAAGTTTGTTTTTGGTTGACTTGTTACCGATATGTTAAGAGATTTTGCAGCTGAAGCTTATCCCCACCACAATCAATTGTGAGGTAATCAAAATATTTCACCTTTTCCTCCTTTTCGGGTTTAATTTACCGATACGTAAATGGTTTCTTTCTTTCTCTTCCTCTTTAAAATCATTAGAACACTTTGTTTATTGGAAGATTCGTTTTATTTATTTATATATTTAATTTATTGTTAGGATTAAAGTCTTATATTATTATTGACTGAGGGTTGTTCAGCACTTAATAGGTTTGCTAGAGATATACGTATGTCTACTTTTATATCTAATCTCCTGGAGTATGAATGATTTATCGACAGGCTTCCTATAACTTTTATTTTCTCGTGGTGTATATATTTACTAATAACATTGAAAGATTTGCATGATAATGTCGATTATGACATATCTTTGCTAATATTAGCATACAAGTGTTTAAATATTAAAAATCTTGAATTTCAGTACATGTATTATAGAAAAATTTAACATCATGAGCAGCCTAATGCTGCTAAAATCTTAAAGAGTTATATATATATATATAGGTCATAACTTTATACATAGGGTAGGGTTGCCATTTGGTTGGTCTAACATTTGCGCAAAACAATGTTCCTTTCAATCTTGAATTGTAGTTGGATTTTTAATTAGCTTTTGAGGAATAGATAGGCAAGGAATGGCCATATGGATGGCAAGCAATCAAATTGCTCCACAAGCACAATGTAGTGGTGATTGTAGGGCCATCAATATCTTAGATAATTTGCGTTTTTTTTTTTTAATTTTTGAGAATTATGATATAATGGGTTTGGCAATTGACACAAGGACATTCCATTGAAAGATGCCTTACCTTTGCTATCAAAGAAGATAAACCACCCATAAGCAACCCAACCTCCCACTCAAATTTCTCTCATCTCTTTTACATGTTGAGCAGTTTATCTGGACAACATTTACTCAATCAATAAACTAATAGTATAATCTAATTTAATGACTGTTTATCACATATACCAAATCAGTATTTTTGTTTTCTTACAAACAAAGCAGCAGTACTATTTTATATGCTTTCTAATTCATCAGAATAATATTTTATTTTATTTTATTTTATTTTATAGTGGGAGAAATGTGCCATAGTAGATAATCAGCCAAGCCTTAAGCCTACCAAAATCAAGAGTGAGAATTGTCTTGGTATGAATCATCATATTAAAATATGCTAATCCAATTAATTAGAATTCATACTAAATATATCTATAAAAATTACTTCTCCCAACCCATTTTAAAAGATCAGTTTTCTATTTTTTTTGTTCTATTTTAAATGCTATTTTTTCGGCTCTGTTGATTAATTTGACTCGTTATTCTTAAACACCAAATTTATTTATTTTTTTCTCTCGATTTTATTTTCTCAATTATCGCAAGGAGGAAAGTGTGATCGAGTTATGCTGGGTTCTATTATGAAAAATTACATTGTTGTTGGACGACGAAAGAATTTTGAAACAAGAATTAGCATTGAATTTTTGTTTTCCTTACGGCTGAAAATTACCATCAACTCAATTCTGATTTTGAAAACTGTTATTCTGAACAGAGATTCGAAAATAATCTTTCCTAAATAATAGTTCCAAGAAAAGATCAAAAGACAAAAAAATTCAAAATCTCTGTACGAAAACAAATGGAATTTTTTAAATTTCAATTCAAATTTCAGTGAGTATCGATTTTAGGAGTGTGATTCAATACATATGCATATATACCATCGGGCAACGGTGTAATTTGATGCGCAAGCATCTATATCTTCGGATCAAGTGCAATAGCATGCATGTGTGCACTAAGATCAGAAAATAATATTCATTCTGGTTTTCTTGATGTCCAGAGTCACACCAAATCGTTTCCCATCAACTTTTGCATCTCCGCTCCACAAGTTGAAATCATTAGCTTTCCTCTCCACTATTGTCCCCTGCATTTCTCAACCAACATTCTAGTTAACGAAATACCTACCACTCGATTCCAAGTGATGTCAACTCCGATTAAAGGAACCGTTCCCAGAATCACATAATAGAAACTAGAAACAGGAACAGCTTAATTCGGAAAAATATAAAAAAATCAAGAAATCAAATTACTTTCTGACTAAATTAATATTTGAAATGCTCATCAATTTCCAAGTTTACACTAAACATTTGAATTAGGCTTCACTTAATTCAACAAAATCACACTTAAACATTCATCATTAATCCCTAAGTGTATCATTTACAAAGATACAGCAGACAACAGATTTTTTCCTGAAATTACCAAATAAAAACTGCACGAGCTAACATCTAAAATGAAGAGCAAATACAACTATTGCATGGCCATCAATAACTTCAAACATATACAATAAACAATGAAAAACATATTTATAAAGAAAAGTTAGAGAACTTCTGTCCAACTGATTTCCTGTCTAAAGGCACCTCCATGGTACTGGATACACTTGACAAGCTCTCCAACATGGTCTGGTAGCAAACAAAACGATCATACCTGAGCAACAGTTCCTTCGGATGCAAAATATCCATTTTGGTGAAAGGAACCCAAAGAATAAGGGAAGTTACATTACAAATGTCAGCAGGGCATTTCTTTATCAACTAGAGCTTGACCAGAAAGAGTTGAGCATTGATGCAAGTTTTGCGCTCTTGTAATCTTCCCTAAGTTGAATAAACCTGAGTTGGCAGACAAAATATGGTTAGTCATCAGAGAGATGCAGTTTTGATAGAGTAAAAGCACAGAAGGAAAATAGATATGTAACGGGAGAGTGATGGGATGTGATAGGTTATAGAAACACCAATTCTGGAAGAAGGCCCTTCATAGCTGTGTCAAGAGACAACCAGCATTTTGATGCCTGAAGAACATATCTCAAGATGTTCCAAAACCACCTTACTGAATGGGAAATGATTCATAATGCATGCAACATATAGCGGTTTTTTTTTATTCATTCTTCCCAGAACAGTAGAGGTAATAGTTCACTGCATTGGATGCAGTCTTTGATAATGTGCTTCGATGGAAAAATTTTGGCCAATGACTGCAGTCAAGAGAATATAATTCCAAGCATTTCTACAAACAGTTTAGAGGGCATAAAATGGGAAATTTGCATTCACTTAGCCAAGCCCTATTAAGGTTGGAATGAAAAGGTAGATGTTATGCACTAAAAATATTGTAACTAACTGTAATGTGCCCTGTATGCAGTTTTACACTAACAAAAAAGAGGACCGCTGATGATACCTTTGTGCATCTTTACGGATGCTGGGGGTACCCTCAAACAAAGTGGCAAGGCTTTCGGGAGCCACGATAAATACATTAGCCATTCTGGAGACAGGAGAATTGAGTCAGTAAACCAAGGTTGCAAAAGATATGAATCAGACAGTTTATGAGACCTGTAACTTACATGCCCAACAGCTCAAATTTCTCATCAACAGCAGGAGCATTGAAACTCCGAACAAATTCTCCATACTCAGTTATGTCACGTTTCAGCCGCAGTCCTCCACTGCAAGAATATGCAATGCAAGACAAACATAAATGTCAAGCAATCTCTCGAGCCTACAAGGAAATTTCTTTTAAGAAATAAAAGGATAGCAAAAGTGAGAAAGAGACTGCTCCCTTTTCTCAACTTTTGGATAGATTCGACCCACAACTGTATGTTTAGGATCAAACTACCCAAGTTTTTAACCTTCTCAAAACTGAAGTCCTCAAATTTTCCTTTCATCATTAAAAAGAAAAAAAAAAATTGAAATGCCTGTTGCTACTTCTGGAGTCATATATGAGTACTAATATGAAAAGTTTCAGGACTTTAAATTTAGGTTTCCTAAACGAATAATTGCAAGTTGAATCAGCCCAAAGCCAAATATAGGCAATTTGATCATCAGAAAAAAGTTCAACAGGCTAATGGCTTCAGAGAAAGGTAATTACCTGGGATTAAAAGTGAACTTCTGCCAATGATTAAGTAGCCCCTTATGGAAGCGATTTCCCTAAAATAATCAATTGTCAGTTTTATATGATACATGCAAATATTGCTGTAACTACAAAAAAAGCAAACTAGTCTAACTGCAGACAAGCAATCAAGAGTCACAAACATCAGCCACAGTTAGGCCATAATTATTCAAGCAATTGGCACACAAGAGTCAAAAAGGAGTCTTAGAAGATAAACTATCATACCAATTCAGTCAGGAATGCTTGCTTGTTAAGACCTTCTAAAGCAGTGAATGCAGACTCAAGCACACGGGACAGGTACGCCACAACTCTAACCAAAAGAAAAGAAAATGTTATTTTGCATAAAAAATGGCTGAAAAGACATATCTCCCTCTGAGAAAAGATAAGATTACTTCTAACACCATTTAATAGAAAACAGATAAACTGCTTTCCCAGACTAATATCTACAGGATTAGGGTTGATAAGAAAACAAAGCATTAAAGTACTAGGATAATGGCTAGTAACACAGAGAAGTCCTCAATTGATCCACATATATACATATCTAGGAACCCACTCCATTAGTTCAAAACACAAGTTCAAAGTCCATCAGCTTGGATGTACCTTGTGCACGCAGTTGTTGGACGATGATCAGGAGCAATTCCATCATCAGGTGATCGATAATCTGTTGCCTTCTGTTCAGCTGATAGCAATCGGTCTACCTACATAGGTGTTTCATGAAGAAAAGTATGACCAAAAATTGAAAATTAAAGGCCACCAAGTACCACACAAAATGTGGAACGGAAAGCCAAGAAAAATTAGGGGAGATATACATATCAACTCATTAATATCAGTGTATATAGGTTTCATATTTTGTACAGTTGACTTTCCTTGTATAAATTAGCTTTATCTTAGGCTAATGGATAGTGAATTAGTTTCCTAATTGAGATTGGATGTTTTGTATATATTTTGATATGGTCTAAGGAGAAGATGATCGATTTTTGGCAAATTATTTTGATTATCTTTCTATATTTTGTTATGGTATCAGAGCTATGTCATCTGCTTGTTCAGAGATTCTTTGGCATTGAGGATTTCTGGCTGAGCTTGGTTTCTGCCAAATCAATCCTACACTTCTTCATGTTGATAATACTAGTGCTATTCAGATTACAGCTAATCCAGTTTTTCATGAGCGTACAAAGCATATTGAAGTGGATTGTTACTCTATTCGTGAGACATATGATTCTCATATCATCTCTCTAACACATATCACTACTGAGCATCAAACTGCCGATGTATTCACTAAGACACTTTCTAGTGGTCGTCATCATCTACTTGTTAACAAATTGATGATTTTGGATCGCCCAACATCAATTTGAGGGGGGCTATCAATGTATATAGGTTTCATATTTTGTACAATTGACTTTCCTTGTATAAATTAGCTTTATCTTAGGCTAATGGATAGTGAATTAGTTTCCTAATTGAGATTGGATGTTTTGTATATATTCTGATATGGTCTAAGGAGAAGAGGATCAATTTTTGGCAAACTATTTTGGTTATCTTTTTATGTTTTGTTAATTAAATGCTACCAGAATACAATCACAAAAAACAAAAACTCATTATCATCCAGAATCCAGATCATAATAGTAAGCAAGGATCAAACCTCAGCCATAACAGTTTCAATGCATTGTTGAAGCCCTTTGTAAGCAGCAGCCTCAGCACTGGACATAGCTGTTGCCATTTCTTCACATGAAGCAGCATGAGCACCGTCAACAGGTAGTAAGAGGCGGGATATAGAATTTGCAAAATACTGCATAGAAAACGCAAACCAAACTCAGTTCTCAATTATATCATTCGGCTTCATCATGTCAATGCAAGTCAACTCACTTGCTGAACAATAGCTACGCTACTGCCACAACGTTGTACAGCAACCATGAAAGATCTGAAACTGCTCTCACCAGCAGCAGCAGCAGCTTCTGCCTACATATCAACATAAAGCACTTTATATCAACTACTCTGGGATAAATAATAACTCAATTACACAAACACGTGCCAGACTTATATCTTGTTATTAATATGCAAAGATAGACAATTGGTTAGGTAATTACAGCAGAAGCAGCTGCAGCAGCCACCCTTCTACTAACACTCGTGCCCAGAACAAACCTTTCTCTCAAAGCTGCAGCTTCAGTCAGGCTGTCTCTTGCCCGTTCAAGACCATCTGTTGTATATTGACCTACCTGCAAAATGGGAAAAGCTGAGTACCTATAACATAAATTACCATATAGTACATTTAGTGAAACAACTTACTTGGTCCAGCAAGCAATTGAACACTGCTTTTACATTGGCAGCAAGAGTTGTAGGCTGTAGAAAAATGCATTTGAATCAACCAATAGAAAACAACTGAAGAGATAAAACAGCTTCTGCTAGACACATACTATAATAAATCTTACTCCATTTTTCTAGGCCAATATTTATCTTTTCATAGCATTCTTTTGTAACACACATAAACGCTACATATAATCCATCAGTAGCAAGTAAAAGAACTTGCTCAATAAGGAAACCTAGCTACCATTATATATATATATAAACAACAAAGAGAAATCATAAGTAAAGCTGGTAAAAAGAATCTGCTAAGACTGGTACCAACAAGCAAAAGAGACACTATTTCAAATACCATTTACAGTAAAGAAGCTTTTCGATTAAGGTCAGCTGAAAAAAGGAACTTATACAAAGGACTATATGCCCAATACTGAAACATTGTTGCAAACACATAAGATATCTCTATAGAGAAGTATCACATGGATTGCAGGAGAAAAAATTACTTGAGATGAGAACGGAGTGCATCTTGATATAGCTTCTTCATTCCAACGCACAAATTCTGTCACAACTGTAACAGATATCTGTTGGTGGGAAGTTGCTACAGCAGCTCCCTTGGATCGCCCAATTGTACCAGTCGACTCCGAGAGCTGCTGGCTCTCAGCACGCAATTCTTCTATCTGCATAACATCATACAGACAGACTATTGCCTTCAGAACAAAAAGGAACTTTTGTTTCGAATTCAAACAACAATAATGTAATCATTGCCAACCTTTGCTTGATATAGCTGTTTAAGAGAAGCTTGTTCATGTTCAGGATATTCATCCTTGTGAGAAGAAAACAAAGATTCTGTGAGGCCTGCATCAACAGAGGAAGTGGCCTTTAACCAAACAGAAAAAAAAAAAATTTGATGTGTACTCAAATCAGTTTACTGCACAGACATATTTATCAGATATTACTGTAGCCAGTCATTCAAGAATTAACGCTGTTGTCCAGTGATAGTTTACTAAATAATGACACAAAGATCTAACACAGACTGACCATTACCATCTTATGACAAATAGCCATTATCTCAACAGACCAATAGATGGCGATGTTAGTTCAAGATAGAAAAAAAAAAAAAAAAGAATATGCCCAATGTTAGTTCAAGACAGAAAAAAAGACCGACACAACACATTAGGCATTATAGACATTGCCGTCTTTTCTCTGTTTCATGCCACATTCTCTTAATCAGACATACTGTAGAAGGGAGTTGTGGGATTGCCCTGCAGCTTAGCGTTAGCAGACTCAAAGGCCTCCATCATCACATGAGAAAGTATTGCAGAAATCAAACAGAAAAAAATACATATGGCTACAACATAGAAATGGACAGTTTCTGTTCTATAAAATAATATGCTGTATACTACTATATTTCTCAAAAATTGCAGGGGAATAAATTCCAAAATTATGCAACTTAACCACAAAACCAGAAGAGTTCATTACCTTCAACATCCAGGTCACCGCAACCTACAGCTCGTAGGTCTCTAGCAAGTTCTTGAGTCTTTTCATATGCAACTGCTAATATTCTAAGATACTGAAGCCTCAAGTCAAATGTAATTAAGTCAGGATCCAGTAGTCACTTCAAATTGATATCAACACAAGACGAAATAATTCTACTCACTAATAAAAGTCCGCCTTCTTCCATAGGAGGTAAATTCATAAGAGATGGTTTCACCAACAGCTTATCCAAAAGTGCTGTAACTCGCTGTTCCAACACTCGCTGCATAAATGGGTTTACTAATCATTATTATGGTACCACAAATACAGTGCTGGAATTCCATTGCAAATTTAAATTCAGCAACATAAAAACATATCACGAAACAAACTTTAAGCCAGAGTACCTGCACTAAAATTGACATAACATCATTAGGAGAAGGAAATACTGCCGTAATTGTGGCTGCCTCTTTTCGAACAGTATCTGTACAGCATTAAAGGAAGAGGTTTGGAAAAAAAGTTAAAGATAAGAAGTCTAAAGATTTCAGTCCCTTGCATTAGTATGAAACACCATCTGCTCGTCAAACCTGTAATTTCTTTGTATAATGAAGAAAGCCCACGAGCAACATTGCTGGGACTAGCTTGAGAAACCTGATCGCCAAGAACCAATCTGGTGTCTGCATTCATGACTTCCACATCAATGAACATTGGACGTGTTGCCACATAATGTTGCATAGCACTTGTGCCCCTGTTAAACTGTAATGCAAGGGAAACCAATGAAATAAATGGGAAAAAGATCTTTCAATTTATTTAGAGAATCCATGTTCTTTTATGGCAGATTAACTCATAATCTCAAAAAGGAAGCATATAACACCGAAATTTTAATGCACAGCAAAAGAAACAATCAGTGTAAAGCTTGAATAATTCCCTTCCAATTTTTACTCATGCACCAAGGAAAGGTCATTTGCATGGGCATGCTAGCATCATTTCCTAACTCTGGTAGAGTTTTCAGCTTCATGCTGAGTAACTAACATCAGGAAACACGGGCTTATTTAAAATACTAAATATTTAACTACTATACATCTTTCATAAATTATTATTTATCGCAAAAAGAGATAAGGTGGTTTGGTTTTAATTTCAAACAGATATATAATCAAACAGGGAAAGAAATACCTGAGATAAAATTTTAGCACATTCTGCCATGGTAGACAATTCTCTTCTCTGAGACGCTGAATCAAATCTAGCCAACAATCTATTCTCCAATTCTACATAAAATAAATAAATAAATAAATAATCATCAATTCAACATTAGAACTGAACGAAAATTCTAGCAATCTGAGAAAATCATTTCAAATGCAACTTTGTATTCTGTTTGGCTACCTGAATTAGTTGTTATTGAACTGGCACGAAGAAGAAGTTTTTAAGAGTTTATTAGTTATGGTAGGCATGGAACATTTATAAACTAAAAATATGGCAGCAGAAACAAAAGAAAGAGAGAGAGATCAGAGAAGTTCAAAAAGAATTTCAAACAGAGTGCAGAAGCGCCATACCATTGCAGTAATCCTGAAGATTAGCAACTGCCACTTCTAATCCTCTGCTAGCAGTTGCATTCCCCATAACTGATGGCACAGATATGCCCTGTCTTCCTATATCTTCCTCAGCAAAGGAACCTAAGAAAAATCCAATAAAATAGCAGTTAAGAAAAATCCAATAAAATAGCAGGATAATTCGTATCAATTTGAAATTCATGTAAATAATAGCACTCAAAACATCTTTCTTCCCTATGAGTTTAGAATCTTCTTATCTATTATGATCGGAAAAGAAACTCAAATTTAATTTTTCCTGCATTTGTTCTTTAGTTGTAATTTCCTTATTCCATTAGATGGGATACCCCAGAATTACTAAAATAGAATAAATTCAAAGAATATTAGCAACAACCTATGTGTTATAGATGTTTAGCAAGTAATATAAGGAAAAATTACAAAACTATAGTACCAAGCTGCACAATGCCTTTAGATTTTTTCAGTATACAAGATTGATGATAGAACTAAAAGGTGTCATGACATGAACATAGATATATAAGTGAAAATATTGAAAATAAAGGTGCTGTCTCAACAAGGGAATAAAAAACAGAGCGATAGAATGCATGACCAGCATGCAAAAGCAGTAAGTTCAGCACAAGCAATAATCCACTCAATGCAGTTTAGCAATCTCAGAGCTTTCACTTTAGGTACTGTTATCTTACGTAATTTCTGTGCAATTGAAGCAGCCTCAGCAACACGGCTGTCATCTGAAAACAAAGGTGAAAGTTCCATTAAATCGCCAGGGCTGCCATTAAACTCCATCAGGTACTGCAAATTGAATTAACAAGGTGTTAGTGCATTCCAAACTCAGGAAACCATGCCAAACAAATTCAGCAAGAATACCTTTATGAGCTCTATTGTTTGGCTAGCTGTTTCCCTTTGAGCATCGGCACTCTGACAATAGCACAATAGAACCAGTGATACACGACTATGGAACTGGAGATAAATGAACTGTTCACAAAATTTACCTGCAAATGGTCTCCTATTTTTGCAGCTGTCTGTCCAACACTAGAAATACGTGAATCCAACCTTGCAAAGCTATCAAACAGTCCATCTACACCTTTTTCCAACTGAGATGATATGAAATATTTAGATTCACAAGTTTCAGGCATATAGTAGGAAACAAAAAGTAGATCTCAAATTCCAAATTCTTGCTCTATGATTCTAGTTAAGTTGAGGACCCATAAAATTGCTTAAGTAGCAAATTCTTCCTTCTCTCCTCTTTTCCCTCCAAACCTTACAACCCAAGAATATATACTTTCAAGAGTTCCAAAACAAAAATAAAATAAAACAAACCCCTTAATGAATTGAATAATTCAGAAAAATTTTACTACCACTTGTTCATTTTAGCATCTAAATTACTCAAGCTTCAAAACAAAGCCTGTCTACCAACCTCAGCAAGTGTCTTGCGGTGCTTGGAATCCTGGACAGAAACATCCTTCCTCAGATTGGCAAGCTTTCCATCAATCTTCAAACCAGAACAAAAATCCCCTTACAAACAAATTTAGAAAAATACATCTGAGTGCATCAGAATTTCTATAGTCAAACTTTTAAAGCTACCTGTTTTCGAAGATCAATCAGCTCTTTGCAAGAATCCCTGAACAGCGACAAGAGAGCATCTACTTCTGGAAATAATGGGGAAACCCCTTGTGCAGATTTTGCTGCATCGGATGAAGATCTTGCATGCCCATTTGCTAAGGCATCGCTTCCAACAATATTTCCATGCCCTTCTGTTGAATCTGCTTCCTCTTCTTGGAAAGATGGGAGCAGTTCGTTGACCAAGTTCCCAAATATTGCATCAAATGAAAACTCACCCTAAGGACAAATAAAATAACAAAAACTCCATTTAATGCATAACTCTAAATCAATCTAGGCACTACAATTTCCCTCTAAAACATCGTGAATAGTTCAGTCTCAAGTGCTTTACCTTAAAGTCATCTATATCCAAAATCAGGGGAAGGGAACCAACTGAAGGAGATTTTGATGCTCTACTATTTGCAACTCCATCTCTGCTACCTCGCATCTGAATCACATGAGTAGCGTTATTAAATATATCCGATGAAATCTTTCTCTCAATACAAACATCTTTTAGGAGATTTACAATAGCATTAATAGCCATACCCTTTTTTAAGAAAAGGTGAAAAAGCCAAAAACCAATTTCCAGAAGTAGAGGCATAATGTAAATCTATAGGATTCTCGAGTGATAATTTCGCGGCTCTATAAACGCAGACAACAGGAAACGTAAAATCAAATTTACCTATATTTTTCTCAGCAACCAAACAACAAAAAACAATCGAGCTCTTCTATAACCCTCCCATTTAATTTCAGCTCAAACGCTAACAAAATCAATCAATCGAAGCATCTGAAATTACTAAATTCCCTCTCGGTTAAACACAATTCAACTACATATAACTTCAAGCAAGAAAAAGGAACGAATAAGCGAATTTATATTGAATAAGCAAAAACATGTCATATTAGATCAAGCAGCTACAATGGGAAAGGAGAAATGGTACCTCTATAGAGGTCCGATAAGCAGGAAATAATGAGGAAGACGATAGCCAAGGAGGTCGTCTCTTTCTTCTTCGCTGTGGTTGGGCAGATCGAGCTTAGGTAAGAGAGAGAGAGAGCAGACAGTTCTTCAACGAAAACTACAATGAAAACAACCTTTGTACATAGCGGATTTACGATTTTGGCCTCTCGGTACCTGAATAAATGCAGGGTGTCAGATAAGGTAATTTTGGAATTTAAAAATGTCTAATCAAATTATGCCGAACATTCTTTCATCCTTGTTCTTGGTGGGAATGGTTTGTTAATGTTATCGAACCTCCGGCCAATGAAGGAAAATAAAATTTGAAAGGAACAAATTTATGACCAATTTCATTGGAATTGTAATCTTCTTTATAGTGGAATTGCAATTCCAAATCCACATTTGATTTTCACAGCAACGTAAAAGATATAAATGAAACTTTACTTTTTAAACTAGCATTTACCTTTATATAATTATGTTATTAAAATTATGAACGAGTATATACCGATTAATCGGTTCATTAACGATTTTACGAAATCAATTTATTAATTTCTGTTAATCACTAACAAATTTTTAATATACAAATTTAATAAATTATACAATTTATGATATTATTTTTAATAGTTAAAAATGCTTTAGAAATGAAAAAACACAAATTAAATACAATGTTCATTAAAAGAATTAAAATAAAAATATTTTTTTATAATTAATTATAAAAAATAAGAAAATACATTCAATATAAAACTAACAACAGAATATTAATTATGCACATATAATAATAATAATAATAATAATAAGAAGAAGAAGATAGTTTTAATGTTTATTTACCAAAAAATATGTGATTTAATAATATTTTACAAAATTATATATCATAATATTGATAAATTACACATATATTGAAAATATAATTGTAAAATTTAATATATATATATATAATCCATTTCGATTTCGGATCGATTAATCGCCGATTTTTAAAAATAAAAATCGTAAATCTAAAATTCTGTTCGATTAATCTAAAAATCAATTCGGTTTCGTATGAATTTTTTAACCGAAATTTCAATTTTTTTCTCACCCCTAATTAAAATTGAAATTCATCGGCCCATGTAAATCGTTTATTATTTTACTAAAATATAGTTAAAAAATTTTAATATTATAAAAATTATTCACATTACTGATAGAACTGTAATTTTAAGTCAATTTAAAATACGATGAAATTTTATGTTTTTGTTTATCTCACTACCTATCAGTTTAAAAAATAAATATTTTTTCTTTTAAGTATAATTTAGTTTTTTTAGTGTTATTTGTATAAAACATTTTTTTATGTTAATATATTGAATTAACATTAGAAAATATACATGATAAGGATGAGTAGATTCAATTATTAAAAAATAATTTATTAATTTTAGTATTACGATAATTTAAACAGCAATTTTATCATTTATTATAATTTAAAAAAAAATTAATGTCAGTATTTTGAAAATTATTATAAATATTATAATATGAAATATATTAATATTTATATTTTAAATCGATTTTAGTTTTTCCCTATTCGGTCTCAATTATATCATGATTAGTTTTCCAAGATGTAAAATTTTATTTTCATTGGTTAGTTGTTGGATACAGTTTTAAAAACCATAATATGATATCAACATAAAAACATTTGGAACATTTGGTTTCGTATCAGGAACATTGAAAGGAAAAAGTAAAACTCAATATAGCAAGTACAAACAAATGCGATGTGATCAATAATTGAGGAAAAAGAGTTAGGTTAAAAAACTAACAAATGCAGTGCGTCAATTATGTACTTCCCGTTTTATTTTAAAAAATTATTTTTCTATTTTATTTTACGTATTTTATTCGGAACTTGAATAACAAATTTATATGTATTTCCCTATTTATTATATATTTTATTAAATATTTTTATATTTTATTACTTTCTATTTTTAATTAAAATAAAATGAAACTTTTTGAAAATATAAAATAGTATTTTGCTCAATAACTATATTTTTTTTTATAAAATAGAAATATTTTAATTATTTTTTTAATTCACACAAAAAATAAAAAATTACGTTTTAAAGTAAAATGGAGAGAGTATTAAACTTGACGATGATAATAAATAATGCACAGAAATTTGAAAATAGAGTATAAAGGATATAATGCACTCCTCTGATATTTATATTATCATTATTATTATTTTGATAGATTGGAGTTTTGAGGTTTGCATTAAGACTGACGCAAGTTATGGGCTGGGCCAACATAAGTTATGAAGGAGCTTTTTCTGGCCCAGTACAACTTTGTATCAGCGTCCGAAAAGAAAAGCAGTACTATTTACTATTTTGCAGTATAGTTCTATATTATTAATTATTATGCTTCTACCGTTCTACGCTCCAACAATTTTTCTTTTAAATAAAAGATAAAACGGAAAGGCGCAATCCATCACCCTTTGCCCCATGACAACGGCGACGCAACGCGCCGCTGAATCTGTTAACCACCAAATGAGGCATCTGAGATAATATGAACATCGAAATAATTATCGGCATCGCATTTGCTGGTCGGAATTTAGAGATCGAAGATGTGGTGGATGACATGGGGCTACAGAAGACCGCGCCACTTCCGACACGGTGGTTATGGAGGATTGGAGTTTCCCGGTACGGCCAGGGTAGCGGTTCCATGATTTAAGACGGCGTTTGTCTATTTCACTGATGCAAGAGAATTTTGAAGAAAAGCGAAGAAATTGAATTTATTTTCTACCATCTCACGTGACTCGCACGCGGGTATTAACACGTGGCTTAACCAAGTAGTTTTCAGTAATTTAAAATAGATTCGCGGCTTTTCCCGCATTTTCCCGCTCTATGGATTTTTACGCTTTCAAATTGCGGTCCATTTTTATTCCATGGGAAAGGACGGAGAAAGGAGAGACCAAAACGACGGCTAAAATCACAAACGGCGAGGGACAGGGAAGCATGTTAACTAATGCTAACTCCTTTGCCAAGACCATATGCTCTATCTGCTACGAAGATCTTAAACCCATCGTCGAAGATCTCCAAGCCATCTCCATCTGCGGCCACGTCTTCCACGAACTCTGGTACTTAAGCATATAGTCTCGCATTTTATTTTATCAGATTACATGTTAAGATTTTTGGTATGATCTGTGATTAAAAGTTTGAAACCCTAGCTTGCAGCAATGGTTCGAGTACTGTTCGAATTCAAAGAAGTGCAGTTGTCCCGTTTGCAAGCAGAATTGCTCGGGTAGCAGTGTTGCTCGGCTTTATTTTCAATCACTGGGGGATCATAATGAATCGCTCGTGTCTCAGAAAGTGATAGACTACGATGAGAAGCCCGAGCTGTTGCGTGGCGAAGTGAGAAGATTGGAGGTGAAGGCGTTGGGTCTTACTTCAAATTTGGAGCTTCAGGCGAAGGAAATCAAAAGCTTAATGAGGAGGTAAATTTAGAGTTAATGTAGATTGATACTGAAGTACCGGAAGTGAATTGCATTTTAAATTGACATTAGATTATTTGACGATTTGTTATATGGGAAGATGTAACTTTTTTCGATGGATTGGGAATTGTGAATGATAAGTTTTGTCGCTAAGTTTTTATATCTTTCTTTATTTATTTAACTTTTTGTGTTGTAGTCATCTTTTTGCTTGTTCTGAACATCGTAGAAGAAAAAGAACTGGAACAATTATTGATTTATGCTTGCTTTGTCTAACTATTGATGAAACTGTCAACCAGCTAGTTAGTTATTTACATGACTATTTTAATATATGAGGAATTGGCAACTGCAATACTTTTCATTATTCAGCAGCCATATACAACCAAGCATAACACTCTAGCCTTTTATCTTCTTTCATTGCCTTAAAAATTGAATGCGAACTACAGTTTGTTTTGCTGAGAAAGGAATGCGAATAATCTAATATATTCATCTTTGTCAATGTTATACTTTCAGCTCTATATAACAAAAGTGAATAGGGCTTCAGTTTGTGGCGTACTCTTTTTATAATTGAAATGAAATCTTGGACCACCTTTTGCCTAGATGAGACTTAGCTTAATGTTTAACTTTAGAACAGAGAAAACAACATCAGATATGTTGTTTGTAATTAACTGTAGTGTAATATGCAAACTATAGGAATGAAAATATAGTACTAGAAAGGATGTTAAATTGGCAACTGAATTGGATCAAAATGGTAGCTTGAATATTGAGCAAGGAACTCTCAATATCATTAAGATGGGTACCAGTTCCACCACAAGTTTTTTGGCTTCTGATAAGGAGAGAAATTCCTTTTTAATGATAGATGCTGCTGCTTCAGAACTTCCTAAAGTTCATTTGCCTAAAGTTTCCAATCCGAAACATCCAAATGGAGAGGAGTTGAAGTCTACTGTTGCAAAGTTGGAAACCACTCATAAGATTGACGGCAGAATGAAAGATTATCGAGGAAGATATTTTGATATGGAAAATCACAAGAAAGACACTCTTTTAGCTGCTTCCGATGAGGGGGGTACTGTGATCGGCAATGACTTAAAACATGTTGAACCTATACTCAATACCAGAAAAGAATGCCCATGCTCAGTTCCACTTTCCAGACCAGGTAGTTTACTGTTTGTGCAGTTGGATCTTTCTAGTTTTTGAAAAATGGGTTAAATCATTCTCTTTAGATTAGTTTTTATTTGATTATGGAGTCAATTATTTTTATCTCCTGCACTTATTTGAGGAATACTTAGTTTCTAACATCATTCTATGTATTGTAATTTGAATATCTGCAGGGGATATATGTTTTTCTAGCAGTTTGCTGGGCCCTGATGGAACTAACAGATACTTGGGGAAATGGTGCAAGTGCAGCCAAAGCAAGGGATCAGTGGCCCCACGAGGTACAAATGCAAGTAGTGGTGATTTAATTGCAGTTGGATCTGACGGGAGAGGTAGTAGAGTTAAAGTTCTGAGGTCCCTGAACCAATCCTCATTGGTGGGTGTACACAACCAACACATTTAGTCTAAATGTTTTTCTTTTGCTAGTTGTAAGCTTGTAACCCTTTCTGTTCTTTATGGATTAATTGCTAGTCCCATTTGATTATTTGCTATTTTTCTTTCCTGATTTTTACCTTATCCTTTGGCATATTTTATATTGAATTGTTTGTAGAGCATTGCGGAGTGACTATAACATTGTTATGTATGTATACATATATATATAAAAAACTTTGATGTGTCATTCTCTTGCTAGCACTCTTGTTTGCTCTGGGCTCACTGTGTGTCCTACTTGATCTTTTCAGCAGGATAGCAAGCAAAATTATGCAGCTGCAAAGAGGTGCAAGCATGGAGACAAACCAACCAATTTGCAGTCTCAAGGTTGTTTGCAGATAGAACACTTCTTCAGTAGGACCACCAATTAATCGAGGAGTAAATGTAGTGGTGGTTTCTTGCTGCTGGGTAGAAATGAAATTAAGTTATTTCTGTACATTTGGAAGAAAATCGATTGAATGTAGAGAGCATTCTTTTTTTTTTTTTTCCTCATAGTTCTGCCTCCCAGCGTTCCATATGAACCTAATAGCTGATGTTTTCATCATCTTCTGTGGTGTACAGTGGATATATCTTAATTTTTGACATAATGGTAGATGGCACTTTGTTAGATTAACTATTTCAATCTTTATATGCTTATGCACAAAAAAAAAATAATAATAATAATTAAGGTGGCATTTTGTACCAAGTGTCGAAAGCTGCTTTGATGTATAAAGTATTATCATTTGTTTGTTTTTGTAATGAAACTTCTTGCAGGAACTTGCTGGAAGAAAACAGAGGAAAACAACTATCATAGGTAACTGATATTTTCAAACCTGTATGGAGTGATCACATGAATAATTGAATACTAACAGCCATTAAAAGATATGATTATATTCGTTAATGCTTCATGCCTTTTGCGAAGTGGTATTTTTGCTAGGGTTCCATTTGTTTATATTTGTTATTTGTTCTTAATTTGCCTGGTTAATCTAGGATAACTCACAAAATTTATCTATAGGAATTATTAAAAACAACTGCAAAAAGGGAATTCCAAGCTGCTGCTTTTTTTTTTTTTTTTTGCAGCAGTATATGGCCATTTATGGTCTAAGGGAAAGCAAAAATGTGTCTGTGGCATGTCTTATCAAACAAAGATGAATCTTATACATAATATTTACATAATATTTATGTATCATACTATCTTTAAATTTGGCTACAAGTATTAGTTCCAGTGCTAGTCATATAATCTTTTTGAACGTTACAATGAAGCAACTTAGTTTCCCAAGGTATTTTATACCAACTGAAGGCCGTATGCATATACAAGCAGCGATTCTAGACAGGGTGGTCAATATCAATTAAGTGATACGACAAAAAACCAAACACTATAGCATTATTTTTCATTTCTTGGATAAATTTAATCACATGTTTGCATTGAAAAATCAAGTCACGTGTTTGATTGGCCTGATTTTTTGAAACTTCTTGATTGAGTGGTTGAGTTGAGTTTTCATTGGTTTCAGCCGGCGGATTTGGCTGATTTCATGGTGACTGAATTTGCAAAAACCATTGGTTGGTGAAATTATTGAATTCCTGACTCTTATCAGGGAGCAGCAACAAGAAGATTTATACCAAATCTAGAACAAAACTTGTTCTTGTTCCTTAAACACCTGAAAAAAAAAATGGTTGCTTAGAAAAGTAAAACATTTTGCTTAGACAATGACCTATATATCTGAACTCCAATCAGTTATTCAAGATGACAAAACCGAAAGAATCAGTCATGTCCTCGTTTAAAATCTTGGCTAGCCATTGCCCTGGAGTATTATATTAGACTATTAGGCGTTGGACTGGAACATTAATGTGCCGTTGACAGTAATATGTTAATTAATATAATGTATTGTTGAGTTAGATAAATTTATTACATGACATTGGTTTTATATTTATTTTGCTTTTTCCGGTCCAATTTGATGTCTGCAACTAGATTCTGTCAGTTTTTTATTCACAAAACCTCAATGCTATCAAGATCGATTTTAGAGAATTATTTTTTCATACATGGCAACTGATAATGGATTTAGTTTCTAGATCTTTTCACCAACCTAGTTTAAGCTACAATTTCCTTATATTGTTGTAGGTTGGTAATGAAAATTAATAGTTTGGCCAATTTTTAATTCACTAGGTAGTTTTTGAAAAGTTAATTTTATTTAAGCATGAAAACTTTATGTTTGACCTTGTTTTTTTGCAGCTATTTGGCCTAGCATTGATAAAAATATAGTTTTTCTTGCAATGGTTTAAATAATCTTCCGTTTCATGAGCTTTTTTTTGGTTCTAATTAAACTAAATTCTATTTTGTTTGACATATTTCCATGTTGAAATTCTCTGTTTCTTCTATTACCATGTTTGCCTATTTTTAATGAGTGGAAAAAATGTTTTAGAGCACGGATTAGGTAAAAATAGAAAAAATGTTGGAGGTAACAGGGCACCTAACATTCGGGGATTAACATTAATTTGTTTGTTTTGCGTTTTCTTGCCCATGTTTAATGCATTGATCCATGTAATTTTCCTGGGGTTTGGTACATGCACCAATTACATGGTGGGAAGGTAGAACAGAAAAACGAAAACTGAACCTAAAATGAGTTTTTGATTGTGAAGTATGATTTTGCAAACAATTTGTTTTAGAAAGTAATGATTTTTAAAATATTATTTACTATCATATACATATCCATATGTACATATATGTATGTACATATATATATATACACATACATGTACATATATATGCATGGATGTATGTATACATATATGTGTATGTATATGCATGTGTGTGTATATATATACACACACACACATACATACATAAATACATACATGCATGTACATACATACACATACATAAATATATGTGTGTGTATGTGTATACATACATATATATGTATATACATACATATATACAAAAAATAAACACTATAATTTTTCATTTATTGATAAATGAAAACGTCTTTTAAATTTTCTACAAAAAATGAATCCTTCAATTTTCTAAAAAAATAGAAAATCAAAAATAAAAAACTGTTTTTTTGTAAATAAAATCATCCTAAATAATTTCCTAATGGGAATTTCCTATCTGCTAGGGTGGGGCACAATTCTAACTTTACATGACAGAGTATCATTATGGCCTAAGAAATTGTTAGTCAAGGTGTTTGAAAAAGTATTGGCAATGGTCATTCTATTAATATTTGGGCTAATCCATGGTTATCAAATACTGAAAATGCTTTTTTATTTCTAAAACTATTGTGTTAGGTTTTGAACAGTTGAAAGTAGCAGATCTTTTACTTGATAATATTTTGCAATGAAATAAACACCTAGTGCATGATCTTTTTATTCCTCAAGAGACTAATTTAATTTGTTTTGTTCCTCTTCGTAGGTTCATTAGCGAGGATAGATGGATTTGTCTTCATTCGAGAAACGAAATTTTTTTATTCAAATCAACATATTTTATCCTTAATAAAGATACTGTGAATTTTCATATACAGATGCAAAGTTTGAACTGAAATCTTATGTGAAAATTAAAAATTTCGCCAAATATTAGAAATTTTTGGTGGCGTTAATTGAATGGCTTCATCGCCACTCGAATCAAATTTGGTGATAATGGAATTCATATTGATAAAAATTGCTCTAAATACTATGAAAGTAGCATATCCATTTTATTTTTTGTTCTTTTCTTTTTTAATGGAATCATAGCAGAATTAATATATATTGGATATATGAATGAATTCCTTCAATAAATTATTTATTTATTCAATTTTTATTCGTATCCGGGTTTAATTGAAAATCCAATACGGGATTAGTTTTACTTATAATCATTGAACTTGTGGCCAAATTACGTAATAATCATAAAAGAATTTTTTTTCATAAAACTTATTGAATTTTATAAATTTATACAATAAAGTCATTTTGATTGGATTTCAGCGAAAAAATCACCGAAAAATTCACGTGTCATCATCTGCACTTGTCACGTCAGCATGCCACATGTCATATTGTGCCAACACGTGGTTGGCAATGGTCATTCTATTAATATTTGGGATAGTCCATGGTTATCAAGTATTGAAAATGCTTTTTTTTTTATTGCTAACACTATTGTGACAGGTTTTGAGTAGTTGAAAGTAGCAGATCTTTTACTTGATAATATTTTGCAATGAAATAAACACCTAGTGCATGATCTATTTACTCCTCAAGAGATTAATTTAATTTGTTTTGTTCCTCTTAGTATGTTCACTAGCGAGAATAAATGGATTTGTCTTTATTCAAGAAATGAAATTTTTTTAGTCAAATCAGCATATTTTATTCTTAATAAAGATACAGTGATGAATTTTCATATGTAGATGCAAAGTTTGAACTGAAATCTTACGTGAAAATTAAAAATTCTGCCAAACATTAGAAACTTTTTATGACGTTTATTGAATGGCTTCATTGCCACTCAAATGAGGTTTGGTGATAAAGTTGCTCTAAATACAATGAAAGTAGCATATCCATTGCAAAATTGATATATATTGGATATATGAATGAATAACTTCAATAAATTATTTATTTAATTTTTATTTGTATCTGGGTTTAATTGAAAACCCATTGCGGGATTAGTTTCACTGATGGTCACTAAACTTATGATCAAATTACGCAATAATTATAAAATAATTTTTTTTTCATAAAAATAACTAAACTTTATAAATTTATACAATAAAGTTATTTTAATCGAATTTCGACGAAAAAATCTCATGAAAATTCACGTATCATCATCTGAACTTGTCAGGTCAGTATGCCACGTGGTTGGCAATGGTCATTCTATTAATATTTGGGCTAATCCATGGTTATCAAATATTGAAAATACTTTTTTGTTTCTAACACTATTGTGTCAGGTTTTGAGCAGTTGAAAGTAGCAGATCTTTTACTTGATAATATTTTGCAATGAAATAAACACCTAGTGCATGATCTTTTTATTCCTCAAGAGACTAATTTAATTTGTTTTGTTCCTCTTCGTAGGTTCATTACTGAGTATAGATGGATTTGTATTCATTCGATAAATGAAATTTTTTTAATTAAATCAGCATATTTTATTCTTAATAAAGATACAACGAATTTCTATATGCAGATGCAAAGTTTGAACTGAAATTTTATGTGAAAATTAAAAATTCCGTCAAACATTAGAAATTTTTTATGATGTTCTTCATCGTCACTCGAATGAGGTTTGGTGATAAAGTTGCTCTAAATACTATGAAAGTAGCATATCCATTTTATTTTTTGTTCTTTTCTTTTTTTAATGGAATCATAGCAAAATTGATATATATTGGATATATGAATGAATGCCTTCAATAAATTATTTATTTATTTAATTTTTATTCGTATCCGGGTTTAATTGAAAACCCAATATGTGTCTAACAAATAACGAATGAGTTTGAAAGGAAAAATTTGGTTGATAGCAAAACGTGCAAATGGCAGACAGCCAAACAGGCGGGTCCAAAGGAAATTTTATTCGTGTGACCAAAAAAGTCAACAGCCATCAATAAAATTGACACATGTTATAGTTACTTCAATTTCAAACACACTATAATCTTCTATTTCTTAATTTCTCAATTAAATTCATACTTGATTTGCTTGAATAATCCATATTTATGTCTTCCACCACATATTTGGACTGCTATAAAATTAAATCGTCTATTGCTATTATTATTATTATTTCCTAATCTTTCATAATGTTAATTGCTAGCTACAGTCGCTATATAGAAAAGCAATTTTGACAATAAGAATGTTCATGGAAAGAGTTAAATTCAATTGTGGCTTGCACTCTTTAATAAAAAAAAAAAATCCATAAAATGTTTTTAATTAGTTCTTCCTATTTCATATCAGTCAAAGATATAAATTTTTTATATTTAAAAATGGAAGATAAGAATTTGAACCATTCAAATTATTCAATCATTTAAATCATAGATGATTTATTTAAACCATATCGTATATTATTATTTTTCGTGTGTGTATATATATATATATATATATATATATATATATATATATATATATATATATATATATGGTATATGAAACGTCTAATTTTTACTACATACTATGTGTTCGTGCTTTTATATATATGTATATATATATATTAGTAGTGAGGACACATATATATTTGGTAAAATATTTAGCATATGTTCAACACCTACAAATTCAAAAAAATTGGATCCATACAAATCTCAATTAGTAGATTTTATTGGGTAATTTTTTTTCTGAGATGCTTAATATTATAAAAAGCTTGTAATTTTTTTTTTTTATCTCATAGTGAGCTTTTGATTTAAAATTTTTAAGTGTGTCTGCTCCAGACCTACATCGATCTATTGATTATCAATGAACATGGTAACAGCTATAAACCTATGAAGAGTCAACTAGTAGAATGTACATATATATTATATAGTATATACCATGAGTATGTACTTGGTCGTCTACCTAAAATTAATACATTAAAAACAAAATGAAATGTACGTAGAAGAATATAATTAAATAGCTTACATAAACTTAAACTGTCTTAATTAATTACATCAGTAAACCATCTGGAGACGTCAGGACATCCTTAATCTGTGGTCAAGCTAGCCCATTGTCTTTCTAATATTTTGATTTTAGTAATTAATTTGTTGCCCAATTTTTCTAAATGACATATGAAAAAAAATGGATTTTCTATACTTTTGACCAGGTTTCATTGACTTCCATTAATTCCATTTTAAATGGATAAGCTCAAAATTTTAATTTATTGGGAATTCGAATTATTTTTTGTGAAAATATAGAGAATATGGTTTAGCTTAACTACCGATCAAATTCAAGATCTACATGAACATGAGTATAGTTTCTCACCAACCCATACAACTTGTCTTCCAAGTAAAGAATCGCAATTTCTAATTTGAAGTAATTTAAAAAATAATAAATAAATAAATAATCACCACTTTTCCAATTCCTATTTTCTAATTGAGATTACAGTATAAACTTAATTATTAGCTAGGTTGACTTTCTTTAAAGCAATTAATTAAGCATTACTTTAATTAATATTCCCTACGGCTGCCAAATTGTCATTTATTACACAAATCATCAATATTGTAGTAATCATTGATTTTACTAATTTTTATGTAAAATTATAAATAGATTAAAATATTCCCTCTTAATTTAGATTATCATAATAAAGTGTATAAAAAAATAAAATTTAATTAAGGTATTAAATATTTTGTTGATTATAGTAATTATAACGTTATATAATTATCAAATTTTAGTAACTACTAATAAAATTAATCCTAAAAACACCTAGAAGTGATATATGCTTTTGTACGCCAAAAATTTTGACTCCAATTTATTTGCTTACCCATAAGATAATATCGTAACTTACTATATGAATATTAAATATGAAATTATTTATAAATATGAAATTATATATATATAGTGTCTTAATTCACGAATAAAAAATCTGAAGTTAATATTGAGCTACTGATTATTGATTATGAGCTCTTTTTGGCCTTCATTGTCTCTAATCAATATCAGTCAAATTCTAGATTGGTTTTTTTTTTTTTCAATTTTAAAAGGCAGTTTGTGAAGTTATGCTGATTTAAGTTATTTTAAGAAAAACTTTATGTTTATAAATTTGAAGTGCAAAGTTTATATGACTGAATATATATATATATATATATATATATATATATATATATATATATATATATATATATATATATATAAACCAAAATCTCAAAAATTCGGTGGGGCCCACATGTCGAATTCCGGCACAATAAAGAGCCGGTTTTTAGCAAAGTAGGGCCTACATGTCAAAAACCGGCACTGAGAAGAGCCGATTTTCGGCAATTCCATCCAATAATCACTGTGAGTCCCGCATGTCGAATTCCAACACTGAGAAGAGCCGATTTTCAGCACACCATTTTGCTAATTTTGTTTACTGTAGTCCCATTTTTTGAATTTTTTTTAAATTAACCCCAAATTTAAAAAAACTCCTGAAAATGCAAAATTATGTTTAAATATTATCTTAAATTTTCTGCACTGAAAATTTGGTAAGATAATTTTTTTTTTGAAAAATAATAATTTGGCAGGATGAAAAGAATATTCCATCTGTTTTACTCAAATTTGACAGCTTTTAATTTTATAAAATCATTAAACAATATCAATTTTATAAAATTTTCATTATAATTTATTAAAATATTATTTTATTAATTATATACAATTCTACATTTTCATTCATTAATTATCTGCTTTTTAGTATATAGGGATAAAATAAAAAAATGTACAATTAATATTCATTGAAATTTGAATATGTTATCACTTTGGGTGAAAAAAAGTCTTAAAAATTGTAAGTTAAATAAAACGAAATGAGCAAGTAGTAAAATTAGACATGATAAGTCAAGGAAATCTTTATTTAAGAAAAGAGAGGGCTGTTTGGAGTCATTCCCGATTGGCTATGAAATTTTTGCAAGAAGGAAAGCTCGGTCGGACCAGGTATAAGCACTCCAAAGCTTAAATCAGTAGCTTTCTAGAGAGAGAATTTTTAGATAGAGAGTCTCAAAGATTCAATACCTGTAATCACAGTACATTAAGTTATTTATAGGAGATAAGAGGAGTGTACTTGAGTACCTGTGACTTGATAATTGGCTGTCAGATCAGGTAAGCGGCGAAGTAACAAGAAGCAGGTGAAGGGCATGAACACTGCATTATATCAGTGGACTGATTGAGACTTGATGTCCCATCAATCTGATCGGACATCACATTGCCTCTTTCTTGACTTGTGGTTCACACTTCATGCTCTTCTGTTGATGGATTTTGGACCCTGTCAGGTGTAATGGGCCGATTGTTTGGGCCTCGGATATGACATTTCCATAATTATCAAGACACTTCAATTGTAAATCAAAATATAAATGAGATTTGTGGGTTTTAATTATTTCAAAAGTCAAACGGAATCAATTGTTATTGTTACTATTATTATTTTGGTAAACGCATGTTCGTTGAAGTCTGATTTGATATCTTTCAGCAAGTAATAGTTTCTCGGAAATTATATATTTATGGATTAATATCGTTGTGTTAGAAGGTCTTGCCGTGGTGAAGGGGATGTACACATAATTCAAATAAGAGGACGTATGTTCATACTACGTCCATTAAAATAAAATAATACACGTATGCAGAGCAATTAAAATGAAGAAAAAGAGGATTAATATAAATAGATTTATTTTATTAAGATAAACACCGACAAACAAAGCCTTAGGTTAATTGTATTAATTTTATTTTGGTTGCGGAAATCGTAAAAAAATTGTCCAAGTCAAATTGTTATTATATTTTTATAATTAGCAGATATAAAATATTTAATACATATTTCTCACTTTTAAAATCGAACACATATCGAAAATTGAAAATGTGAAATTTTCGTAATTACAA
Organism: Excoecaria agallocha; assembly: GCA_037975025.1. Classification (NCBI taxonomy): domain Eukaryota; kingdom Viridiplantae; phylum Streptophyta; class Magnoliopsida; order Malpighiales; family Euphorbiaceae; genus Excoecaria; species Excoecaria agallocha. The sequence goes on along the minus strand of CM075806.1, from coordinate 72,694,984 downwards.
TATTTACTTAATTTAAACGGGGCTCATGAAATAATAATTGTTCAAACTATACTATATTGCGTGACATGAAATTTTTTTCATTTTAATCGCATTTATTTCTAACACAGTGTTATATAATTAGCTGTGAACATGAATAAAATTGCATGAACCGATCAAAATCAGATATTTGTAATACATATATAGTATTGTTGCTTGACATAAATTCCATTTATTTCCTTGAAGTATAGTATTGCTTGATATATTAATTAATATACAGAAAATTTTATATTTGTTGGTAAGCACTAAACAAAGAAAATGGACATTCATAAACCTGATATTGGCAAAGTAGAAACGTGATAAAATCATCCACATGGAGTTTCACAAACCGAATAAGAAAAAAAGAAAAAAAAAATTCCAAACATATGCTTTGTTCATAAGAGGTAAAAATAAATAAATAAATAAATAAGATTCACGTTGCAGAATCAAAAGTTTCAATCCAAAAGATTTTATTTTGTAGCTTCAAAAATTAAAATATATATATATATATAAAAATCTTTGCAAGAAAAACATCTATCACGTTTTCCATGGATAGCTCTTAGAAAGTAGAATATGAAGAGTGTTAAGCACATCAAATGCTTTTCCAATTAAGATGTTAATTAAGCACAAAAAATTTAATTTATATATTTATAGGAAAACTAACTAATCTTGAAACAAGACATGATTAGTTAAAACACATTCTGCATATAATTCTTACCAAATTAACTTGCCAATTATCTAAACAAGTACCCGAATATGGGGTATTTCCGTAGTAAGGTAGAAACGAATTCAAGAAGTTTCTTTACTTTCTGTTTATAAAATCTTTTGAAAAGAAAAATAATAAATCCATGAGTTTCCTGGAAAGTGGGATATATATTTACTACCACAAATATGACCAATAATACCGATAAAAAGCACTGTGGTATTTTCTATGAAAGTTCTGCAAACAATTTCTTTCCACGTGATTTAAAAAAAAAAAAAAACATCACAGTCTCTAATTGATCATTTCACTTTTAACTTGATCCTAATAATAAAAATCTATTAATTAGCACTTGTTAAAAGAAATATAAAATTCTGTCACTTTTAATTCCTACCTTTTGATTTTTATAAATGGACTTATATCTTTTCTTTTATGAGAAAAAAAAATATCGTAATTATTAATAAATTGGAATGAATTAAAGTTTATTATACAAAATTGGAACGTAGATTTTAATGCGTGTGTTAGTAGTACTATTGAGAGAATAATGGTGACATAATAACAAATATTCTTGTGCATGGTAGCTATTTATAAAGATTTAATTAAAGAATCCCACCAGAAATGCTCTTCTCTTTTCTTATTTTCTCCTCCACGTGCTTCTGCATGATATCAATATAATCACGTAAGCCGTTACGCTTGACTGACTTTGTTTCCAAATTTAAGTATTTTACTTAAATTCTGTTCTATTCTTCAATTAATTTAATTCCAAACATTTGAAGTTTGAAACTTACTTTTCTCCTTTACTAATTAATCCACTAGCCTATAAATACCCTAAACCTCCTCTCCTTTCTGTCTCAGAATCATTCACAAGTTTCCTAACTCAGAATTCTTTGAAGTAACATTAACCCTACTAAATAGTGGGCCTTGTTTCTTTCTACTTAGTTTACAGTCTTTAGTTTACACATAAAAATCAAGAAAATGGTGAGTGGGCAACTTCTGTCCAGAATTGCAACCAGTGAGGGACATGGAGAAAATTCTCCTTATTTTGATGGATGGAAAGCATACGATAAGAACCCTTTTCACCTCGTTCATAATCCTGAAGGTGTTATTCAAATGGGTCTCGCAGAAAATCAGGTTTTCTTCAAATTCTTAATTCATCTCAGGTTTCTTTCAAAATGCCTTCTTTTTTTTCTATGTTTATTAAGTTTTTTTTTGGCAGCTTTGCTTCGATCTCATCAGAGATTGGATTAAGAAAAATCCTGAAGCTTCGATTTGCACCCCTGAAGGAGTTGATAGTGTCAAGGATATTGCCAACTTTCAGGATTATCATGGCTTGCCAAAGTTCAGACAGGTAAGACACATGTCAATTTATCATTGAAATGATCAGAAAAAAAGCATTATTTTTATGGAAATCTATATAACATTTTTATTTTCCAGGCTATTGCCAAATTCATGGGTATGGTTAGAGGCAATAGGGTTAAATTCGATCCGGAACGTGTGGTGATGGGTGGCGGAGCTACTGGTGCCAACGAAATCATAATATTTTGCTTGGCTGATCCAGGCGATGCTTTTCTCGTTCCTTCACCTTACTATCCTGCGTAAGTATTTACGTTCTTTTTATATGTTCGAAATTTGCAATATCCATCAGAATCCAATTAAAATTATATAATTATTATTAGTTCATAAATCACTTGTAGTTACCCATATGCAATGTGATGTACAGATTTTTATTGACTAGAATAAGGAAAAGTAGTTCGAGAGAATTGTACGAAAGGAATTAAATGGCATGCGTTGCTGAGCCCATACGACGACTTTAGGTTTTGACTTTTGAGCTTTTGAAAACATTAGACACGTAATAAAAACTTAAGAAGGAATTTTGTTGGCACAATTAGTCAACCCTTCTCTTACCGACATTGACGGGGGAGGAGAGAGCAGGCTTATTAAGTTGCTAATACAGTAATTTTCAGTCATATTATTGGTCAGAAGCAAATTCAAACTAAGATTTGACTTTCTTAATAATTAATTGGTCAAATAATACTTTGACTATTTTTTAATTTTTCATACTTGTTGCTTTTGTAGCAATCCAAATTATCTTGCAGAAGCGCAAAAGCTTGTTTTCTTTTACTTAAATTAAACCTAATTTACTTAAGCAATAAATATCCAACAAGACCATTCAAATGCAAAGACCTGCACAAATATGTTCATGGATTCCAGCTGGAAAATTGATTAAAAGTTTTCCAAGCATAGACAAATTAATCAAGTTTCCAAATACACCTTGTCTGACCAAATCAAAATACATATTGATTCACATAATTCGATATTTAGTCTTTCTATTGTTTATTAGACTTGCTTGGATTCATTCAAACTGAATTAATAGAGTTTTGTAAATTTTAGAGTAATAGAATCTTGTAAACTTTTGAATATCGATACTTATGAAAAATAATATCTATAAAATTTAGGACCACCATACAAGTTAATTATATGAAAAAACATTATAACTTTGTCTGATTGAATTTGAAAATGGGTTATTGCAGATTCGATCGTGACCTGACATGGAGAACAGGTGCACGGATAATACCAGTTGATTGCTACAGCTCCAACAATTTCCAGGTAACTAAGCAAGCTCTAGAAGCAGCTTATCGCAGAGCCGAAGAGTCAGGGATCAATGTCAAAGGCTTAATCATGGTCAACCCTTCAAATCCACTTGGCACAACCTTAGACAAGAACACGCTAAAAGACATCATCGCCTTCATTAACGATAAGAACATTCACATTGTCGTAGATGAAATATACGCAGCCACCATTTTTAACTCTCCAAGTTTTGTAAGCGTTTCCGAAGTTATCCAAGAAGTTGACTGCAATACCGATCTTATCCACATTATTTATAGCTTGTCTAAAGATATGGGGCTGCCTGGATTCAGAGTCGGCATTGTTTATTCTTACAATGACACAGTTGTGAGCTGTGCTCGGAAAATGTCGAGCTTTGGTTTGGTTTCTTCACAGACTCAGCATTTGCTTGCTTCTATGCTTTCTGATGAGAAGTTTGTGAGCAATTTTCTCAGTGAGAGCTCCAAACGATTGAAGAGAAGACACAGTAGATTTACTGAAGGATTAAAAGAAGTAAATATCAGTTGGTTAAAAGGCAATGCTGGGCTTTTTGTGTGGATGGATTTGCGACATCTTCTTCAAGAATCGAGCTTTGAAGGAGAAATGGCTCTGTGGAGATTGATTGTTTATGAAGTGAAGCTTAATGTTTCGCCGGGATTGTCTTTCCACTGCAAAGAGCCTGGTTGGTTTAGAGTTTGCTTTGCTAATATGGATAATGAAACTGTGGATATTGCATTGAAAAGAATAAGAGAATTTGTGGGTAAGAGATCAGAGGAAGAAGATAAAGAAATGCCGATCAAGAAGAAACAAAAATGGCAAAAGAATCTTCGTCTTAGCTTCTCTGGCCGCAGACTTGAAGAGAGTGTGATGTCTCCCCACATTATGTCTCCTCACTCTCCGATTCCTCACTCACCACTTGTTCGAGCAAAGTAAAAATCATGATTTTTCTTACTTGAACCGAGTTCATGAATTTATTAAAGAATTCAAGAATCCGGTTTTTGTAAGTATAATCAAATAAAAGATTCACACAGGATTTTAGTGTCAACTGTAATTCAAATTCTATGCACAGCTTTTGACAAGCAGTGACGAAGCTGGAATATAAAATTAAGGGGGGTAAAAATATAAATTATATTTAAAATTAAAAAATAAATTTAGAAAAAGAGGGTCAAAATAAAATTTTAAGTGAGTAAAATTGATTATTTAATATATATATACATATAAAATAAAAAAATTTAAAAAAATAAGGGGGGGCAATTGCCCCCCTTCCTTTCCACCTGGCGTCGCCAGTGTTGACAAGGCATAGAGTAATTTGTTAGGATTGTTTGCTTTAGATAACCATCATTATTTTTTGTTCCCATTATTCTTGAAGCGGATAGCTTTTTGTGGGAATATTGGTGTTTCTTTGTTTCAAGAAAATAATGGAGTTTTAGCCATATTATCAGTATCGATCAAAGTACTCTTAGTTAGACAGTGATCGATTCTTTGGATAAAGGTTTCTTTTTTTTTTTTTTGTATCCAAAAAGAAATTGTTGGTTTGTTCGTGTATAACCGTTCCTGTTATTCTGATTTTTCATTTATCTGATCTCATGTTATGGTCGAATCCAAACAAAATTCAATTATAATTGAGAAAGCATTCAATCAGAAGTTTGTGCGAATCCTTAATTTTTCTCATACATATGCTTGCATTGCATTGGATTCTGATTGAATATAAGCAAAAAAAAAAAAATTAAATTGAGAGATAGATTGAATAGGAACACTAAGATAATAAGAGGAAAAGTTTAAAAAATTCAATGCAGTCAAAAATATATTTAACAAAATTAAGAACAAACTCTCGCCTTTTAACATCAGAATGTAGGCATGCATTAAGCAATTCTATTATTTAAAAAAAAAAATTGTATGCCATGATTCTAAAATAAATGAAGCATGAAATCAGCAGACATAAATACATACAAATACGATCACATTAATATACATTTTTTTAAATTAATTAAGCGCACATTGATAAAATAAGAAACAAGTAATTTATTAGAAGACGGAGAGCGATACGTGCTATAATTGAATTAAAAGACAAACAAGAAATTTTTGTTTGAAGACAATTAGGTCAAATGTTGGACAGTGAAAGGAAGATACAGTCGGTGAGGGGACAAGACAACTGAACTAACCCAGGTGGAACATATGTTTTGTCATTTGTGTCAATTTTTAGCCTACCCATGATTTGTCGATTGTCCGGTTCATCAAGCTTGACCGACCACATGTGATGTTTAATTAATGCCTTTCTTTTTGCCATGCTTGTCTTGAAATTGACTGCTGCCGGGGCATTAATTGCAGCCGGTGTAACTTAAGATGTGGCAATTGTTTGAACCAACTGCGTTTTACATGCGGCATGTGCCAACGATTGCCACTCAGCTCTTGTAAGTGAAAAACTATCTTACTTCTGTGGATCAATTAGGATGACGAGTACACGTACCAAACGTCATTAGCTCATTAGAAATACAGATAATACTATACCGTTGAATTATAAAATAAAATTATTTTTTAATCTAATTGTCCACATTAATATTTTTTTTTCAAGAATAAATATCGGAGATTACTTAAGGAATATCAAATAAAAGATATTATAACATGAAACTCAAATCAAATCAGCCAAGTTGATGCGTATCTATCCCATGGTTCCCATCCATAAAGGATAGCTAAATAGTCAGAAGACATAACGTGATGAAGAAAAGCACACTTATTTGATTTAATATGATTGTTTGGGGGCAAGAAAATGACTAAGTAGAGATATATTTATGGTTAGGTATATGTAATTTTTTTGATAGAAGTTAATACAAGTAAATGGTTATGCGTTAGTGAGCTTTTCATGAAATGTAAGTATCGCAGTGGAAGTCTTACACAAGCAAGGGACAGTTGGATATTGACTCACCAATTGATGTGATATTTCGAGAATTACATTTCTTGTGATCTCTGGCTTCTTTGCTCATCGTATATAATACAAAATATTCTCGCATGCTAACTTGTACAAGCTAACCACTTCAATGATAATAATAAAATAATAAATAAATAAATAAATAAATGTGTTCTAAAACAGTTAAATAACAGTTTCGAACTATTTTGTTCTGCAAATTATCTAAAAAAAATAGCACTGTTCTTTAATTTTTTTCCCTCGAAAATCGAATTCGAACCTCAATTCAAACAGTCTATAAAATGATTTATATACCATTAATAGTGACATTTTTGGAACCAACGCTTGCTGGTTGGAATGAAAAAAAAGTTCGAATTTCTTTTAATAAAGTTTTAAATACAGTTATTATTTTGTACATATAGTGTATATAATGATAACAGTTTCAAATTATAAATTTGACAGTATCTAATTCTTAATTGATCAAGTCTGTAAATTAAAAAATTTAGCCAAATACCAGACATCATAGACCAAAAAAATAGAAAAATTTTGCCGTGGCTTAAATCAATGATAAAACGACACACATATAAAATTTATTGAAAAATAAATGAAATAATAAAATTATGGATCAAGTGAAGAGAAGTACAATAACAACTCTATATAGGGGTGAGGAAAAATAATCGCATGTTCTATTAATTTAAAAATTCATTTGAGATTCAATTTTTTTAAATTAATTAAACTTATAATTTATTATTACGGTTTTTTACTTTAAGAAATTGATGATTGACTGTTAATTAATTGTTAATCGATTTATATATATTATATAATTTAATTTTTACACCTAAGATTTTAAATATTTTTGTATTCATAGATATTATAATATATGACTCTCTAAACTATTATCATAATATATATTTTTTGTAAATAAATATTAAAATTATTTTTGTATTACAATTATTTGTTCATTACTTGTGTATGTATTCAATTCTTGTAAATTAATTATGAAAATTTTATTTTTATTTCGATTTTTTAAGGATATTGCATTCTATTTATATTTTGCATTTTTAACCAAAATAATCTCATAATTTGTATAATTTATTAAATATATATGTTAAAATTTTTTAATATTAACTAATAAATAAATTAAAAAAATTATTAAAAAATAAAATTGATATAACGATTAATCGAAATTAATAAAATAATTAACCGTACGGACTAAAACTCCAAAATGGATTTGAAACTTTTGAGGAAATTTTATGGATATTGCTTGCACGTATGCTGTATAAGATTTTTTGTAGAGTTTTTTTTTTTCCATTCACAATATTTTAACTGACGAATAACAATAGCTCTAAGCATGAAGCATTAGGTATAAATATGCATAATCACTAATTGCGATAATTAAGCAATGGATATATACTACTAAATTCTTCCGTATGATGGGCCACTGGGAATCAAACTTTTGAGAATTTGAAAGGATGTAAATTGATCTTTGAATTAAAAAATTCACAGAATAATGAAATCCAAAGTCGCAGAAGAAATGCTGTTGTACGTCATGCGAGAAACAAATGGTGTTTTCCATGTCATATTGTCAATGCAGTTGAGTCAGCAGTGACGTGGATGGATTATTGCGGTTAGAACTAACATTTGTCATCCATCTCTTAGCTTAAAGATTATATATATATATATATATATATATGAATGATTGAAAATGAGAGGCACCACTTCAAATGCTTTTTGAATATTAATTCTAGGCCCTTCTTTCTTTTCTATTTACCTTAGGCTTTAAGCCCATGTACGGTTACATATTAAAAATGAAAACCCAAAAAAGTACTGATTGTACCCATACTTTATATGCTTCGACTTTGGATCTTATCTTAAAACTATATTAGCATATCACTTTATCAAGATTTTAGATCCTAGTGGTCAAAAGATCAAGAGTAATTATAGGTTAAATTAGAATCAAATTAGATTGAAAATGGGTCAAAAGAAAATTGATTTCTAATAATGAATTCTGGATGACTAACGAACAATAGTGTTCTCTGAAGAAAAAAACAACGATAGTGTGTATTAAAAGAAAAAGTATCCTTCATTTAGCTTAATTGGATTACTATATTAATTATTCATGTATAATTCTATTCGCACATGTACCCATCAAATGAGGACAATTTTTTTTTTATGGAAAACACAGCATGAATATTCTCAAAAATGGTAACATGTATTTGTACTTTAATGCATTGGAATAAACAACATAAGAGGTCAGGCTAGCTCCATGTGAGTATAAAGAATGCCTTTTTTACAGCAGTAATCTTTTTTCATCGTGTAATATTATGATTTCAAAGACTAATTAAAACCTAACCCAGAAGCCTGTCCAGTTAGGTTGTATATAATTACAGTAAAATGCAAGTTGATAACAAGAATTCTGACACCAAACCCTGACAATCAACTAAAGAAAACTACCTTTGCTCTACCAGTAAGGAATTTTATTATTATTTATTTGAAAGAATAAACAACACCATTTGATTTGAAATGTGAAAAAAAAAAATAATAATCTTGAAAAAATTATTGACACAGAAAAATCCATAAATTAAACAGTGGCACAGGGAGGTGAGAGGAGGAGAGAGTGGCAAAATGATTAGATAATGCCACCGTCCAAGTCAGGTGGACCATCACTCTTTTCTTTAGCTGAAACTGAAAATCTGCAATCTATAAGGATGTAGCAGAAATTATTGACACCCACTCATATTTTCAAGATTATGTTATGTCTAGGAGCGAGCACCCGCTCAATTGAATGGGTTGAATCCGAAAATCCATCAAATTTAACAAATTAAAATTACTATTAAAAAAATCAAACCAAATTAACAAGCACGAAAAAAGAAACTTAACTTGTATTATATATTTAGGTTTATCAAAATGGCTTCGTGACTTCGAATCAAATAGACTAAATTTCTTTTAATTCGGTTCGATGTTACTCACTCTTAAGAAAAAGAAAAGATCTGAAAAAGATTGCTTGAAACCTAACAAATGATGCAATTTGATTGGGTCCTAGTTTCTAAATTTTATATAAAAAAATTAGAATATAAACTTGCAACATTCTTTTGTACCATAAAATCAATTACCGGGCTGAGCCACTTTCTTATACCTAACTTTTGTTATACCGGACTATGAGCTGATTCCTATTTTTTTTTAGGTCTAATTGTGCAATCAAGTCGAGTTTGAACAAAATAATAGGTAAACAATCATTTCAACTTAGATGTAAAATGGGAAGAAAGAGTAATTATGCAAATATATAATTAATGAGATATAGCAGAAATTAATAAACAAAATTCAAAATTTGATTTATTCTCTCTACATTACTAAATATGTTCTGATCAAAAGAAGATTCATGAGGCATAACCATCCATCTATCTATATATATACACACACAAGGTTTGATCTGTTCTTAGGTATTTGCCTCATGAAGATCGATCACACGAGTTGCATTAACTGATGTGATAATTAAAAACCATCACCGGTAAATTAATGGGAAAAGCTATAATATATTCTTTCTATTTTAGCCAATCCAACTAATTAAAATTCAGCATATAACACAAGCATTTGGATTCTCCTCAATGCTTTGAACGTAGTAGTAAGTGGTGAGGTGAGGGTTATAAGCTTTGTAAGCTTTAACCAGCTCCAAAACCGGGTCGGGTTGTGGTAGTGGAGGTGGGTTCTCTTTCTTTTTCTCTTCTTCTTTCTTCTCTTCTTTTTTCTGTTCTTCTTTCTTTTCTTCTTCTTTCTTGGGTTCTTCTGCCTTGGCTTCTTCTTTCTTAGGTTCTCCTTCTTTCTTGGGCTCCTCTTTCTTGGGCTCCTCTTTCTTTGCCTCTTCTTTCTTTTCTGGTTCTTTTGCTGGTCCTACTGAGACTATATCTGTTTGCCAATGCTTTCTTAGTTTGCTCACTACAGTTATGGGATCAACTGTTCCTATCACTGTCATTTTCTTTTCTTTCATGTCCATTGCTATGGAATCAATCCCTGTTCATAAAAACAAAAGTTTGCTCAACAATTTCAATCAATTCTAGAATAAAAAGGCTATCGGTATTTGTCTAATTCTCACATGCACAATTGCTTCCCTGCACGCTAATGAAAACCACGTACAATAATACACATTCATGATTATTATCAATTTCATTTCTTTATAACTGTCTTTTAATATTTTTTTTTTAATTTCTGGACCTACCACTCCAATTCTACCACTCCAATTCTATTAATTGATTAAAAATAAAAGAGTTTGGCAGCACATAAATTTCCTTAACAAGGCTCCAGATTTAAAATAGTAGTAATAATTTCAGTGGAGACTCAAACAATTACTAGCAGGAGAAAGATAATTGTGCATAATTATTCCTGGCAGACTCAAACATTTAGAATCCGATGATAAGACTATAATATCCTTTCTTTTTTACTCTTTACCTAACAAGTTAAAAAAAAAAAAAAAACTTTCATTCTCACAGAAGAAACGAAATAAAAAAAAAAAAGAATTTCTAACTGATGTCTTAATTTAAGTGCTAAGATCAGATGAGTTAAGATTTAATTCTTAGAATATCAAAATTCTTCATTCTCTTATATTAAAAAAGACAATTAAAAGAAAAAAAAAAACTTTTTTCTATCACAAAAACAAGATCTATACGTAATCCATTTTTTTGTTATTTAGATTTCCTTTTTTTTTTTCTTGTAAGTAGAGAATTTCAATCTAAATCTGAAATCTTAGTGACATGATCAACTGAATTGCAGTTCCTTAACATACCTAAAAGAGTAGAAACTGTCTTAAGAGCCTTCTGCTTAGCTCTGTCATCATGTAAGTCCAACTTAAGTACAAACTTCTGCAACCAAATCAAACAGATCTATTTCAGCTTCAATGGACCATGCTAAAGACACCAAAATCATCATTGAACTGAATTAAATTTCAATCATTGATAGAATTTAAATCAAAATATTAAAGGATTAAACTTGACTGGAGTAGTAAATCTAAAGGAGGACAAAACAAAAGTATGGACTGATTTTTTTAACACCAAACCCAGAAAGAGACTGTCTTATAAAAAAAGTATGCTCAAAGTATTGATTTTTTAAAACCAAACCCAAGAACAAGAATGTGTTAGATAATGAATTTGCTGAAGAATCAGAATCCAATAAAGAATAGTGAAAACAGATTCCAAGAAAGGAATCAAACCTTCATTTCTAGGATACCCTTTTCAGGGATATGCAGAGAACAAAACCAGAGAGAAATGAGAGAGAGGAAAAATGGGTTCTGAAGAGAGAGAGGCAGAGATGAAATTGAAACGGTAATGGTAATGTTGAAAAGGATGGATGGCAATGCAGGGACTGTAAGCGTAAACAAAAAAAAAATCCAATGCAGAATAGGAGAGAGAATGAAAAAGTTAGAGAGAGAAAGAAAGGAGGGAATCAATTCTGTGCACGATTGTTGAATAAGCTGTAAACTAGCGGTTCTATATATACACGATGAAGAGGCGAACCTGGTTTTTTTCGAATGCGGTCCACGCGAACGAAAGGAGCGTGAAAAGCACGTTGCACCACATATATTGTAGTATCATTCTCTTTTAAGTGAATTATTATTATATGCAAGCAACTTTTTGTTATAGGCAAGAGGCATGACAAGGAACTCTTTTTTTTAGTTCATTCAAAAACTTATTGGACTTAAGAATTCCTTCGTTTTGGGTTTTTCCTTCATCACAAAAATTTACATTCTTATCGTAGTCGTAAAAAAATACAAATATAAAAGTAAAGTATAAACAACAAAAAAATAAAAAAGTGGAAATTGAAGACATAATTGATTTTGCGCTTGCTCGTGTATAAAACGCGCGGATCACAGCAGTAAAGCGGCACTGGATATATTTATTTATCCAGAAAACACATTTTACAATATCGGCGGCGTAATTTTTGAACGCAGCCATTTCATCGCTTACAACCTCACTTGTCGGCGATGGCTAAAGTAAAAGATGTCATGTTCACGCGCTACTCAAGCAATAATTGGACTCGTGGCTCTCCCCGTCGCTGTGACATTACACTTGGCAGCCCCGGCAGCGTAATGGCTTACATTACATCCACCAAATATTTACAAAAAGGACAACAAGGGAAAAGGTCCATGGTACCCTTGTTTACCTCGTCATTTTCCATTGTCGCATTTGTCAAATAAAATAAGATAAAAGTTTTTTTTTTTCCACCGCAATCTTAATTTTCTCGATACTCCCTTTTGAAACTATGTGTTTGAACCGAAGAGTAGTTGAGTGTATTTCTAATAAATAAAACGTGTGGCTATTATATTCTTGAGTTTTTAATTTTTTATGAAGCTCAGCTGTGATGAAATATTTCAGATCCACCGCATTTGAATACGTTTCTTGGGTCAGAGTGCTGCTGCCCCACAACGCTTCTATTCTTTAGTTGAGTGATTGGGCCTATGGAATTGCTGGGTTGGGTTACATCCTACATGTACTTATAAGTGATATCGGACATGGGCCGTAAATATTCTGTCTCTCTCTCTCCTTGGATTTAATGGCCACAAACGTTCGGTGTTATTAAAGATGTGCATCGTTCGGATTAATCCAATTCAAATCCGATACCTAAGTTTTAGGTATTATTCTCATCTGATTTTACACTATATAAATATCGAATTTTTATTTGATTAATCCGATATTTTTTGAATTTCAAATCGACCAACTCGATTTATCTTAATTTATTTTTTAATTTACATATTTAAATTAAAATTAAATTAAAATCATAAATTAATACAAATAAAAAATATTAAATACTATAAAAAAATATTTTAAAAATGCAACATACTAACCATTTTAAAATTGCATTAATATATATTATATATTAATTAATATGTGTAAATAAATTATAATTTTTTATTTATATATTAATATATTCAAATTATTCAATCGGATCAATTTTAGAAGATTTTCATCCGATCCAAAATATTTATAATCCATATAACTAAATCGATCCTATAAATCAATTAATTACATTCAAATGTATCGATTCATATCAAATTAATTTAATTCATAGAATCAATTCAATTTTTGCACAACTAGGTGTTATTATTTGAAAACTAGAATTCCATCTTTTACAAGCGATCCCGCACCTGTCTGTCAGACTGTCGCTGTCAGTAGCTCAGTGTCACCAAACGTCGTTAACGTGCCGTTAATACCAGACACAGCGCAACAACGCCACGTGTTCGGCTGTGTGGCCTTCAAGTATTTATCAAACATTTATTAATTGGTTTTCTTTTTGTGAAACGAAATTTATCTAAATAGGACACGATAATCATTAAACTATTGTCATTATTATGGTTTTCTTTTCTATTTTGTCTAATTAATTCAAAAATTAGTGTTCAATTTATTGAAATAATTTTCAAAGCTCTTATAATTAAATCCTTCACTGCTCAAAAGATTGATTAAATTCACTCATGTCTATTAGTCTAGATGGACAAAATTTTGAAAATTCTCTTAGATAAGTTATGAGTTCAAATATACATATAAAAAAATATTGAAAAAAAATCATCTTCTATATTGAACAAATATCCAAAAGGCACAATTTATAATTCTCACTCTAAAAACAAAAGATCGATTAAATTCCTCTTTTTGAAGCATTGCTAAAAGTATTACTGAAATTATCCTTTGAAATTAATATATTATGTATTTTTTTGAATAAAATATGGTATGTATTTGTTTATTTTTTTAAAGATTTTATGTATATATTTATATAACTAGAGCAATATGAAATTATTTTAACAGATTCACCACGGTATTTTTTATTTATTACTAAAAAGAACATAATAGATGCAAATATAATTTTTAGAAGAAAAAGGTTTTGGTTTAGTTATAAATATAATTGGGGTTAAGGACAAATTGTCCTTGTAGTTTTCCTCCTAATTAGAAAATATTCTTAACTTTTTTTTTAGTTTTCAGCTCTATAAATATTAAAATGGTTAATATTCACTCTTAAAAATATTTAAGTAGTTAGTTTTTGCCACTAAAAATATCAAAATAGTTAATTTTTATTTTTTTAGATGAAATTTTTATAGATTAAAGAAATAGACTGCTTATATTATAAAAAAATAATAAATTAGTATTTACATATATTAAATAATGTACACGTGTTATATATTAAAATTTGTATTAATTTATTTTTTATTCATATAATTATTAATTTATCATTTTTACTAAATACTGTTTATACCGTTAGTCCGATTATAATTTTTATTTCCAAAAATTGTAAAAGGGACAATTTTAATATTTTCAACAGTTAACACTGACCATTGTAATAAATAAAAAAAAATGATAATTTTAATATTTTTAAGAAAAAAAAAATCGACAGAAGCGAGTATTTTCTGATTGGAAGAAAAATTATAGGCTCTTAACCCATATAATTATATATCACCGTTATTTAAGAAAATGCTATCTTTTCCTGTAAGGCTTTAACTCGTTTTGACGAGGTCCGTACCTTTTTATTCTTAAACTTGAGCAAATATCTTCCATTGCCAAATCTTAAACCGAAGCCTCTCAAATTCTCAATCAAAACCCTAATTGTTCACATCGGTCCTAAACCATATCTATCTGTTTCCTACACAAAATCGGGGAAACTTCCACCTATTTTGGTAAAAACCTATTATTCCCGTCAATTCCGAACTCCGATAGCCAGATGTTTCTCGGAATTCCATTTGTAATTTTGCCAAACACTGCTCTTATCTTTTGATTCCGATCTCAATTCTCCTTTCTCGTTTTATCGATTGTAACTTTCGATGGATCATCAAGACCAGGAATCCAATTCGTATAATCTCATAGCCAACTCATCCTGGCTCGAAATTCGATTATTCTACGTCAGAATCACGCCTTGCGCGATAGATTCTGTCCCAGACCACCTAATTCTCCGCCGCCGGATCAGCACGCCCTTGGAAAGCAATGGCTCTAGAGTTCCGGTAGCAGATTCTGTGTCAATGATCCTCCGTCGTGACCGGCTTAATAAGGAATCATCGGAGGTGACATATGTGAGCACTGACAGTGTGCGAGTCAGCGGTGCCATGGAATTCGAAGTTTTGGAAAGTAATGGTTTGTTTTTGTGCGGGTCTTTGGAGAGAATGGAATCGGCTTGGGGCAATGGGAGCGTGGGAACTGAGAATGACTCGAAGACAGGGTGGATTATGGAGTGTTACTTGGCAGCATCCGTTGAGGAGGGAAGCTCTGTGTTTTTTCGGCCAAAGATGGGGATATCGGCGCCTGCCGTTGAGGTTTATATAGCTGGGTGTTGTGGAGGTGTGCCGGTGATATTGACTAAGACGATTTTGGTAAGTCCAAGGAGGAAGGCATCGAGGCATGGTATGCTTGATGCGATTCCCGAGGATGAGGAGACGGACAAGGATCAAAATGTCGGTTTTAATAATGGGTTGGTTCGCCTTCGTAAAGTTCAGGTAACTATATCTATTTTATCTACATCCTTGATTCAGCTGCAGTTCCTTAGCTTTTGTTGAATATATATGTTGTTTAGCATTTATTATTAAGAAATCTAATAATAGTGTTCAAAACCCAATTTATTTCGCCTTTTTGATGTCGTTGAGCATTTTAAATATTATACTAAGAAAAAGAAAATTCAGGAATGTGCTTAGGATTCTATCATTGCTTTATGGTTGTCCAACTTGAATCTCTTGTGTAAATTGCGATATGTTGCTATCTAGATCCTGTTTAATCCAAGTGATTTGGGTTCTGATGTTGATTGTATTATCTTATAGTGTCTCTATGATAGGATATATCAGATTTTGTGCAGCAAAATACGGTGTCTGCTTGTTCTAATCAATGCCTACAGTGTTTCGGGTGCCTCAAGCTAAGTATTTGAGGGCATCTATTCTCCAGCTGTCACCAATTAGAACGGAGTCGAAATGTAAATGCTTTAACTGTATGTCTTCGTCCTGTGAATAATTAAATCTTAGTTTGCAAAGAGTACGCCAGAAATCAGATGAAATAGTGCAGACTTTCTCCTACCTGATTGAAGACCATTATTGTCTGGAAAGTTTTGCTGCCAAATATGATTGTGCTCTTTACTTGAAATATGGGGACCTGCAGCTGTGGCCTTTTAGTTCAATGTAACAAGTATGTCACAATGGGGAACCATTGTTTTACCTTCTTTAACACAATTGCGTACTAACATCTAAGTGCTTAATTGTTACACAATGGGGGACCATTGTGTTCCCTTCTAACACAATTGCGTACTAACTTCTAAGTGCTTAACAACCCTTGCTCTGTCTCATTTGTAAAGTGTCGTGTTCTAAACTTCAGTGAGACAGTAAAAGTGAACCACTTTTTCTCTTATTCTTGGAATTTATTTTTGTTCGTTTGTGATTTATATGAATCTTGTGGAATGTAGATGTTTCTGCTCCCGTTGATATTAAACTCACATGTTTATTCAAATCTGTTTTGAAAGTTCAAAATTATTTGTTGATACCTTACTTTGCCTGGAACAATATTCTTCACAAGAGGTAACTGTTATGCTGACTGGCTTGTCACCATTGGGTGCTTATGCAGATTTCTGAATCAGATGGTGAAGATCGTGACTTGGATGAGAAGATGGGTAATAGATACTACTCAGAAGACTTGTATTATGGTGAGGATGGTCAGCTCTCATGGTTCAATGCGGGGGTCAGAGTTGGTGTTGGCATAGGCCTTGGGATGTGCCTAGGGATTGGGATTGGTGTTGGATTACTTATGCGTTCATATCAAGCAACCACCAGGAATTTCAGGAGGAGGTTTTTCTGAACTGTGGAGTCTTGATCTGATAATATATTATTATAGTTTCCCTAGAAAAATATTTGAAATCTTTCAGAATTTTAAAGGCGACTGGAAGATCTCAATGTTGTGGTGAAGGAACTAGAATCACATAATATGATAACTTTGTTCTGTTAAACATGGCGTAAGTTTTGGATGGGTGGGTTGGAAATTGTACAGTTTTTCTCTTCTTTTCTTGTAAAATAGTGTCATCAAAGCCCGTATTCAACTAATGTGAGTTTGCTGAGAGCTCATGTTTGTTTGCTCGACCATGCATTTGGTTTTGATGGGTGTAGGAATTACTTCAATATTTGGTTACAAAAGGGAGGTTGCTGAGAACTCATGTTTGGTTACTAGACTATGCGTTTGGTTCGGATGGGTATTGGACTTGCTTTAATATTAGGACCAGCAGAGAGATTTTAGAGCATGGGCTTGAAGACATTTTGGTTATAAGAAGAGCCTGTACAAGAACTACTCAGATGTTCAGCAGGCAGCATGAGGTTGTCTGGGTTTGCTACCTTGATGTGGATCATAAGAGTTTTGTAGAGTATGTGTCGACTTGCTCTTTTTTTTTTTTCCCCCTCCTCCAGCCTCTTGGGGCATATTTTTCCATTGTAATCAAGCATAAGCGGTCTTTTGTTATGTTTAAATTCTATTAATTTGTTGGAAGCTGTATGCTGCATTCTGGAAATAAGAAACTGTCTTGTACTATTTCGTTCTGCGTTGTAGATTTGTAGTTTCTGATAATCTTGCTGTGAAGCCCTTTGTCGAACACAAAAAATGTTCTTCCAGGATAGCAGTTTTTCTGAACTGGGCTTGGTTTCTCTCAATAACGTGACCAGCAGAAAAGTACAATCATGAAACCAAGTAATTATCTGATGATTTCTTCCAGGATAGCAGTTTTTCTAAACTTTTTTGTATTTGAACCCTAAACGTAATTATCTGATGATAGGGGTTTATACTTCAGAATATTACCTGTACATACAGCTGAAAAAAGTTGGGGTATGAATGGAAATTTAAAAATTGACGAGGGAATGAGTAAAAGGGCGGACTAGGGTGGGATCCGAAGTTAGGCACTAGGCAGGGACATTTCAACCTCTTCCGGAGCAGCGGAACCATTAACTGTCAGCCTAAACAAACCGACGCATCATCAGATCATGTCATGTCCCGAACCCCAACCCAAAACCTCTGTTTAGATGCGCTTTCTCTGACTAAAAACCCCCTTAGAAATGCCCAAATTTACATCATTAAACCCTAACCACCACGACCATCATCCTCACCTCTGCACTAACTGTACTCAGAGTAGAAGCAGAAGCTTATGACCATTCCTAATCTCAGATCTTCACCCACAATGCCCCGCCATCACACCCCTCCACAACCTCTTCCCTTGGTTGTCACTCTTAACTGCATCGAGGATTGCGCCATCGAGCAGGATTCTCTCTCCGGTTTCGCTTCCGTTGAGCACGTCCCTCTTAGCCGTCTAGCCGATGGCAAGATTGAATCAGCTGCTGCTGTGCTTCTCCACTCTCTTGCTTACCTCCCTCGTGCCGCCCAACGTCGCCTCCGCCCCTACCAGCTCATCCTATGTCTTGGCTCCGCTGACCGTGCTGTCGACTCCGCCCTCGCTACCGACCTCGGTCTCCGCCTTGTTCATGTGGACACTTCTCGGGCTGAAGAGATCGCGGACACTGTGATGGCTCTGTTCCTTGGCTTGCTCCGCCGGACGCACTTGCTCTCCCGCCACGCGCTCTCCGTTTCGGGATGGCTTGGCTCTGTTCAACCGTTGTGTAGAGGAATGAGAAGGTGTAGAGGCCTGGTTTTGGGGATTGTTGGTAGATCTGCGTCGGCGAGGTCTTTGGCTACTCGGAGCTTGGCTTTCAAAATAAGCGTGCTGTATTTTGATGTTCACGAGGTATGAAGACTATGAGTTACGCAATGCGGAGTAATTTATTTCTTTTAATGGTTGACTTAGTGAGTGATTGATGTTTAATGCTGAGAATGCGATCCTGTGCATGCTTTTTTTCTTTTTCTTTTTCCTCTTTGTATTTCAGTACGCAAAAAAAGTTAATTCTTTTCCACAAGCGTGGAAGAAATTCTACGGAGATTTAGAATGTTGCCAATGTGCTACTGCATGGTGTAAAAACTACTCACTATTTGATTTTTCCGATAGCTGATAAGTTTTTGGTGCTCAAATTATTTCTTTGGTAATACCTTGGGATGACTTTTTGTCAGGCATGGTGTACCAGTAAGCTTTCGAGGATGTTCTGAATATACTGCTGGTTGTTTATCATGCCAATGCAATTCGAATAGTTCATAATTAATCAGATATTATGTGCATTCATGCTTTCCCTCTTGAACTTGAGATGCGAATGTCATGTTGTACGGGATGATTCATAGGCATTCTTTTAGAAGTTGAATTGTGTAGATGGCATCTAGAAGATACTACACTCCATTTCAATGCATTGAAATAGCTATTGACTTTCAAATTTTAAGTTTCTTTATATATGCGTATTTATTTTTTCTTTATGCCTGTACTTGCTCTGGCCCAAACTATATTCACACAGGGAAATGGAAAAGTAAGTAGGTCGTCCCCACGATTTCCACCTGCAGCCCGAAGGATGGATACTCTTAATGATTTACTTGCTGCAAGTGACCTTATCTCACTTCATTGTGCTCTTACAAATGAAACAGTTCAGGTTATCAATGCAGAATGCTTGCAACATATAAAGCCAGGTATACTACTTTTACCATTTTTGAGAACTTAACAGAAATATTTATTATCCTGTTCCCATTTACATAGGAGGCAACCTTTTTTTTCCTTTTCTCCTCTTTGTAGGGGCGTTTCTTGTGAATACAGGCAGCAGTCAGCTTCTGGATGACTGTGCTTTGAAGCAGTTTTTGATTGATGGAACCTTGGCTGGCTGTGCTCTGGATGGTGCCGAAGGACCACAGTGGATGGAAGCATGGGTATGGTTGACTTTGGTCTTGGTTCATTGGTATCTAGAACTTCATTTTAAACATTTCAACTTATAAGCATTTGTATCTTTATTTGTCTATTTGCATGGTGTATCTTCCTTTGTGTGACCTTTTGCCTCTCTCTTTAATCATGCTTTATTGTTGCTTTTGTTGCTACACCCTTTTTTTCTTGGATGAAGAAGTCTTAAGAAGCTTGCCTATGCCTAAATGTTTGTTTTTCATTACTTGAATTTACACTTCCTATTTTACTCCCAAATGATTTTTTTTTTACGCATCATCTCTCTCTCTCTCTCTCTCTCTCTCTACATGATCTTCATTTGCTAATTTAAGCACCATTTAGCCAACCTTCCTTTTACTTTATAGAACTGCTATATGATGTTTTCTGAGTGAAGTAAACGCAATAATCACATATTATATTCAGCAGATATAAAGTGTATCTGCAAATAAGAAAAGTAAATATTGTCATTCTAAGTAATTTATATTTCTCATATAAATTATCTCCCTCTATCTTTTTCAAAAAAGTTGCCCTTTGTCATCTAACAAAACTATGCTTTTGCTTTCAAGATAGCGAAAACGGCAAGAAAGGGTTTTTTTTTTTTTTTGCAAAGACCCATTCTAATCTTGATTTGTGACTTCAATAATTGATAATGGGGTTAAACAGTACTAAATTTGTTTTCAACTTTAGATGGGAACAAGCTCCTAACTCATGTTGTTCTTGAACTGAAGCCACATCTGACAGGTTATTGTAGGTGCTCCAAGCCCCCAGCAGCTCCTTGAATTTACTTATTCCAAAAATGATGCCCGCTTTACATTAGATTTTGATGCAAATGCTGTGTAGCTGTGAGTAAAATCTATTACTGCCATATTAATTGATCTAGTTATTCCTTGCTTCAGGTAAAAGAGATGCCCAATGTCTTGATACTCCCACGCAGTGCAGATTACAGTGAAGAAGTGTGGTTGGAAATAAGGGAGAAGGCCATCTCTTTATTACAGGCTTTCTTCTTTGATGCGGTCATTCCAAAGGATGCCATATCCGATGAGGAGGAAAGTGAATTAGAGGATGAAAATGAACAAGTTCACAGACAAGACAAAGAAAGTACTCCGCAGGCTTCTGTTGATGAGCGGTCAACAGATGATATTCAGGTAACTCCTGAAAGCTCCCAGAGAATAAGTAACGATCAATCAACGGAGTCTCCTAGCCAGACTCAGCATACTGGCGTATCTCAAAGTACAACTGTAAGGTCTGAAGCAAGACGCAGTAGATCAGGTAAGAAGGCAAAAAAAAGACATGGCCGTCAAAAATCCTTACAGAAATCAGATGATCATACTCAAGTGGAAAAAGAAAGTACTTCACATCGAGATGATGACACTACTATGAGTGGCACTGATCAAGTGCTAAGTTCTGGTTCCCAGTTTGCTTCTCCTGAAGACTCAAGAAATAGGAAAACAGCAATTGAATTGATGCAAGAGTCTACTTCTGATCAACTTTTAAGATCAGGCAAGAAGCTCACTGGAAAATCTGGTGAGCTCCTGAAAGATGGATATGTGATTGCACTATATGCGAGAGATCGCCCTGCACTCCATGTCTCAAGGCAAAGAGTTAAAGGTGGAGGTTGGTTCCTGGATGCCATGTCAAATGTTACTAAAAGAGACCCTGCAGCTCAGTTCCTTGTTGTTTTCAGAAGCAAGGTTATCTTTTCACTTGTTAGTTTATGTCTGATTCTTTCTTGTTGGTGCGATTCCAATAGGTTGGTTAACTAACATGTTTATGCGGACACATTTTCTCCAGGATACAATTGGATTGCGTTCTTTTGCTGCTGGTGGAAAGTTATTGCAGGTACTTAATTTTCTCAAAACTTAAAGTTGTTGCTACTCTTACCTTCTCTGTCTCTCTGTCTCTCTCTCTTTTTCTAAGATCCAGAGCTAAAACTTCAGATTGATTAATCTGTATCTGTGTGATTAGCAATTTGCTTCTGCTGATGGAACCACTTCTTTGAGCACCTTGACAGATTTATAAGTCATTAAATGCCTAAGGCATGCTTTCAACTTCATGTTAATTGTGAAAACTGAACATCTAATTTGTTTATGTTGATGCTTTACATTGCATCCCTTAAATTTGTGGTAACAGACAAGACAAGTAATGCATAGAGAATGACTTAAGAGAGGCTGTTGTATGTGGTCTTCAAAATTCAAGCTTTGTTCTTCTAATTATTGTATCTGGTTCTCAATACAGCTTTAGGAGACACTATAAAATAAACATTGCCTGAGAGCACATAAATGTCTTATTATTTAATGACTTGATTGAAATACAAAGCATAACTTGCCCAATATATTGAGTTCAACTTCTTATCTTGAAATTGCAGATTAACAGAAGAATGGAATTTGTATTTGCTAGTCACAGCTTTGATGTCTGGGAAAGTTGGATGTTGGAAGGTCCATTGAAGGAATGTAGGCTGGTAAACTGTAGAAATCCTCTGGTAAGTAGCATTCTTGCAGCTAGCAACATGAAAATTTTTATTAATCAGATTATAATTCTTTAGGATTAAGTTGCAAATGTTACACTAGTTAGCAATTTATAATTTGTCCGCAAACTAGTTTGACTTGGTAGATCACTTTCTGTTCTTAAGAATACCTGGGATTACATTTATCATTTATAAATATTGTTGCCTGTTGTTTGTGCATCATAACATCAACATGCAGGTGAGGGTATGCAATTCTGCTAGACACCTTTCAAAATTTACTTTTTTTTCCTTTCTTGAACCCATCCCTCCGCCCTCTTGAATTGCTTTGTTCTTATTTTGATGGAAAACTGCAGGCTGTTTTGGATGTACGCATTGAAATTTTGGCCGCTGTTGGAGAGGATGATGGAGTTACCCGTTGGCTAGATTAGGTTATCAAAGCAAGAGTGAAGATTCCTAACCCCTTTTTTACTACCATTTTGTTATTCTTCCGAGGCTTGTATTTCCTCGAAAACAATTCTGTAAATCATTCTTTTTCTCACCTTTTTTCCCTGCTACTCCTTTTCCTCTTCTTGTTCTTTTCTTTTTTTCTCCTAACTTTGCTTTCCATTTTCCGTTTCTTTTTGGGATGTGGCAGCTATATAGGTGTTCAGTGTTGTGAGTTATTTGGATCTTGACATATAGTGCATGGGAAAAAAAAAACATTTCCATTGTTTTTCTCCAAATGGATTATTTATTTCCCCCTGAAGAGTAACGGGGTTCCATTGGGGAGGTTTTGTTATTTGTGAAAAGCTAGCTGTATATTTTCAGGACTTGAACTGATTTGTTTGAAAGTTGTGGCATGATGCCCTAGTATTGCAATATGAATCCATTGGGGTTCAAACTGCATAAAATTTCTGTCACACTACATTTGTTAGCTGACTTTTCCATTTTTCCTGGAATATATAATTTTGTCAAACATAAAAATAGCAGCATATGCTACAAATAAAGTAATCTGAAAGAAAAAAAAAAAACGACAGAAGTGTTGGCCAAACTAAATATCACAATTGAGATAAAATTTTCCTCCTTTAGGGTGCTTTTCACATTTTAACTGTTAGATTATGTTTTAATTTTAAATAGTACTGTAAACTGATTTAATAGTAAAATAGTGAAAATGCCTTTTATAGGAAAATTGTGTTTCAAATGGCATGATTAGCTCATTAATCAGTTGAAAAGCGAAAAATAGCACTGATAGGAAAGGATGGTAAGTTTTCTTCTCTTTTATGCTTTTTTTGGATGGGAGTAAATTGAATTTACTTTAATGAATAGAAATGAGTGGAAATAAAAATATAGGAATTTATATTTTCAAGTATTTTTATTCTATTATTTGAATAACTTAACAAACAAAGAGAGTGAATTAAATTTTTATAAATGTATTTGATAATTATGTCTTATGTGCTTGACCGTGCATTATCCTACCTAAATCTATGTTTGGACGTGCATGGATATAAGATGATGTACGGCCATGCATCACTTTGTCTATATCCATGCACGGCTAAGCATGAATTTAGTTAGGATAATGTTCGACCGTGCACAGTTTATAAAGAGGGATAATTTGATAATTTCAGTAAATTATTTTTATCATCCGTTCGTTTATCCTGCTTTTTCTTCGAATTGGAAGGAAATAAAAAGCTTAAAAGAGAGTTAATTGGGAAATTTAATTTTTATTGAATTTTTTTCTCAATTTTATGATTTTACAATTCAAACAAGAGGAAGTAACGTAATTTTAATTTATTTTTTATTCAATTACTTTCATTTTCGTCGATCCAAACAAAGGGTTAGAGTGAGGGGACACTGTGGACAGTAGTGGCTGGTTCCAATTCTCTGTATATTTAACTTTATATGTCGAACAGTGAGAAAGTAAGATATTTCGTTGCTAATTCTTCCAGGAGGAAGTTTGTTGAGCATTGATGAATGACGTACAAACTTAAATCCTAAATTTGGGGTGCATAAAACTTCACATTCCACACTACTTTTAAGGGACAAAAAATAACTTTCTATAACCTTTCTCACCTTTTTTCTTACCCAAATTAGCTCATAATTACAAAGCAATTCAAACATAAATTGTCATTTGTTATGATGCAATTGCGATTGCATTTGTTTATCAATTTATTTACAAGTGATTTAACCAACAAAACTACTGAATTTCCATTCATATATTAAATTTTCAAATTATTAATAGTTAAATAAAATCTGCTTTTATTATATAAGAAAGTAAATTATGGATGAAACATAGACAAAAAACGACTCGTATAGCGTGCTAAAACAATATAAATCTTAGCAAATTAGGAAGAAATAAAATATCTTGCATATTTCCGAAGAAGAGAAGAATAATGGACACATACTACCAATTTTTTTCCTTTTTTTTTTTTTTATGTAGAAGCATTATTTATTGATGGATTTATTGATTTTTATTAGGATATTGCTTAGGACAATTAGCTTTAGCAACTTGCACGGATTAACAAAAATTACTCTTCCATAAAAAAAAACGCTATTCTTCATAAAAAAAAAAAAGAAAGAACGCAATTGCATCATAAGAAATGAAAAAGTAAAATGAGCATTGCTAGTGAGATCGGATAATCCAATACCAACAAATTTCTGGACCATGCTAAACCTCCAGAACATTCGTCTCCGGTGTCTCCAGGGGAGGGTGTAGCAGTAATTTCATGGATTTCATTCGTGGCATCATCTTGGCCGTTGACTTCCTCGTTCCAAAGCCTAGGTTAAATTTTTAAATATAAGAAAACCAAACTATGGATTTGATGTCGGAATAGTGAATAGATAAACTCCACATGATGGATTATATTGTTTTTTTTCTTTACAAAAATTCTCAAATTTTCATTTCCTGTTTAGTAATTACAATAATGGTTTATTTTAAATAATATAAAAACCAAAAAACAGTATTTATCAAAAAAACAATAAAGAGATTAAATAGGATTATATGTCCTTCGAGATTCTGTAACTATAATAATTCTAAGATTTTTTTTTTTTTGTAACAGACAAAATCCTTTTCGCGGGTAAATTAACTGAAAATGTACAAAAATTGTAACACACGCTTACGATTAAAAAAAGATATATACGTAATTGCCACTTGCGGAAACCGAAAGAAGAGATGGCCTAAGTTTTCAAATCAAGACAGCCTAATCTCGACACGTGTACCGTGACGAAGAAAGCTGGTGAGGTTATTTTCGTCTAAATCACCACCACCACCACCTCCTCCACCAATTGGCCACCAATCTCTCTCTATATAAATATTAGGCTCTGGTCATTTGTAAGCCACATTTTTTTCTTCTCCTTTACTTGTATCACTTTACCAATAACAAAGCAAACCATCTTTTATCGAAACGAAACGGAACAAACCATCACTGAAGCAGACTCACCGGAACTGCCACTTTTAACGGCATCGTTTTGTTGAAGCTTATGGTGTCGGTGAACCCGAACCCAGCTCAGGGGTTTTACTTCTTCGATCCCATGTCTATGGGACTTCCTGGTGTCAATTCTCTGCCGCCACCTCAGATGACTTCGTCTACTAATTCTACTACTGCTGTTGCGGCGCCTGCTAATACGGCGGTGGCTAATACTGCGGTCAGTGGTGGTGATGGTGGTAATACGATGTCGTTTGCCGATGATCAGAATAAGAAGATCCGGAAGCCTTATACTATTACTAAATCTAGAGAGAGCTGGACGGAACAGGAGCACGACAAGTTTCTTGAAGCTCTTCAACTGTGAGTTGGTTCTAATTTTATTTTCGTTTTGCTGATTTGGTGTTTGGTGAATTTGCTGGCTTGAGAGAGAATTTGGGATTGAGATGATGGGTAAAGCAAATAAAATCTCGTCTTTTGTGCCATGGATTGACAGAATTTGAGATTTTTCTATTTGCAATCAAGTGGGGAATCGGGGTTTATAATTGTGAACTAGTAACTGGCATAACCAATTGGGTAGTTGAGTCTGTGATTGCTTGTTTTTACTGTGTCTCAAATTGGGGCAATTATAAGAGTTAGTTTAGATATATACAAACAGAGTCGGTAAATCTAATTGCTGCAAGTCCTTGCATTGTATCTTCTAAATATGGCGTTGGGTTTATTTGTTACTTCATTTTTTTATGTGTCATCGCGCCTCATTAAGAAGCAAGGGATTTTTTTTTTTTGCTGTCGAACTTCCAACTTTTCGTTGATGTTCAACTAATTCCTTCGCTCCTTTAAGCAAAAAAGGTGTTTTCATAAACCCGAACTATGGACTCAGGCTATTTGTTAGGAATGGCATCTTTGAAAGAATAATAAGGTGTATGCATTAAGAAGGTGCATTGTAGACCGTTGTGATATTTGTGGGGAAGTTGCTCTGTAATTGAATCTCTAGAAGCATACTTTCCAGTTTCTGCTTATTCTCTTCAAAAATTGCTCTGTACTAATTTGAATTCTTTTTGCTTTTGTGGCTGATCACAGATTTGATCGTGATTGGAAGAAAATTGAAGCATTCGTAGGATCAAAGACCGTCATACAGGTATGTTGATTAACTGTGAAAGCTTTACATAATGTCTGTGGCATGTTTTAGCCTCATTCTAGGTGTCTAGTTCCATAGGTTACAGTATATCATTACTTTGCACAAAGCGATCCCTTCAAACAAAAATACTGGACCCAGATATGGCTTCTTGAATACCAATTAGTGGAATATCTACGAAGGGTTGGATAATATTTGAGTAGTTGAAACTAATTTGAGGACATACCTACATCAACTATTATGTATAATACACTTGGATAGTAATTAATTCATAGCTTTTCTTCAGGTCTTCTTTTGCTATTTTATTTTATATTTTACTTTAAGTTGGTGAGATGGTTCCATCTATATAATTGTCTGGTTAAAACAATTTTTTGGCAGAAAAAATGAAGATTCACCCGTGTGTTAGCAACCTGCAGAAGTGTCATAAAATAGTGAAGGCTTTGTGGAAGAAATTGTTGGTGAAATAATGGAACCATAGGTGATCATTGACTTCTTAGTGTCCTTGAAGTGAAAGAAGAAAGGAGGGACGATGAAGTTGAAGAAAATGAGAAATTAGGATATTTTTGTTAGGAGGGTGTATATCTTTTGGCATTAAATTTACAGCTAATAGTGGGCTACCTAGACATGTCAGCACCAATTGCATGTTAAATCTAAAGATGTTTTTGGCAGATACGTAGCCATGCACAGAAGTACTTCCTGAAGGTTCAGAAGAGTGGAACAAGTGAACATGTACCTCCACCTCGGCCAAAGAGAAAAGCAGCTCATCCATACCCACAGAAGGCACCTAAAACTGGTCAGTGTGGTCAACCTGTGCTCTTTCTTTCCTTTCTCTCTTATCTTTTTTATTTGCTTCCTTTGCTGGCACAGTTTGTCAAATGATTCTGATTCTTGACTTACCCTCTTTTGTATCTCTAGCAGCTCCAGTTGCAACCCAAGTGACTACACCATTTCAAACTTCATCTCCTTCACTTGAACCTGCATATATTTATAGGGCAGATTCATCATCAGTTCTTGGAAATCCATTGACTGGTGGAACTTTGACATCTTGGAGTTATAATTCTACAGCACCGGTCACTGTGCCTCAAGTGACAAAAGGTTTTTTTTTTTTTGCATGTCTTTCTATTCGCAATTCGATTTCTTTCCTTGTAGATTCATTAAATTATCTTTGCAATCATCTTTATTTATTTATATTTTCAGATGATGTGGGGTTTGTTGGGCCAACACTTGCTCATAATTCTTGCTACAGCAGTAGCAACGAAAGCACCCCAAGGACTTGGCAAACTTGTGAAATAATGGATGGAGGAGAAGAGGGCAAGACTATGAGAGGTTATTATTATATTCCCCTTTTCTTCAGATGCATGCACCTAACAGTTACATGAGTTCCTGATCTCCTTACCACATAAGTATAAAGAAAAGGTTTTTTAATAAATTTATTATCTATGAATTCTGAACTAGTTTGATATGGAGGTTCAGTTGATTTTTCTGGTTAGTTCCTCCAAAGTCCTCCCTCCCTCTCTTTCTTCTCAAACCAAATAATTTGAACTGAGAAATTTTGTAGCTTTAGTTAGTTTGAGCTATCAAAATCCCTGCCTTTTTTTTTTGTTACACATGACTCATTCTAGTGTTTGTTAATGAATTGCGGGCCTCCGGAATTTGTACGAAAAGAAGGCGTAGGGCTTGGTAACTATGAATATAGAACTTAAAACTTCTTATTTGACGCTCTCATCTTATCCTTAGTTGCTGATATCGAGTCTTTAGAGTTCATCCTGTCTCCTTTTGCCTCCCATCACATTCATTTTAACTCTAAAGGTCCATAGAGTTGATTGTGCTGTAGCTTGCATTTTGTTTTGCAACATATTGTCCTTACAGTGACATTGCTCAATGTGAACGCTTAAGTGCTTCTGTTATGCAGTACAAAACGCCCAGCAGGGTATTTATGCGTATCTTCTTTGGTCTCCCTTCCTCATTAATTTGCACTATTACTGTCAAATGGGCAGATGTCAGTAGCATGGTTTTTACTACTCTGAGGTCTTACATTCTCGATTTCCTATGCCATGCAGTTATGCCAGATTTTGCTCAGGTGTACAGCTTCATTGGCAGTGTCTTTGATCCCCATTCCAGTGGTCACCTGCAGAAGTTAAAGCAGATGGACCCAATAAATTTGGAAACAGTAAGTAATTCTAAATGGCTTCTGCTTGTTATTTGGCTTTAGCTTTAATTTAGGGATTATTTCTGTGTTGTATCAGTCATTCTGAAGACATTCTGTTGCTCAATTGGATTTTATTGGCTATTTTCCAGGTATTGCTGTTGATGAGAAACCTCTCTATTAATTTGACAAGTCCCAAGTTTGAAGACCATGTAAGTGCCTTTGCTCCGTTATGAGCTTATTTCATCTTTTCTTCCTTCCTTTTATTTTTGTTTCCCTTTTCTTCTCTCTATTTTTTCTTGACAAGCGCGCACACACACACACACACACACAGAGAGAGAGAGAGAGACCAGAAGGGTCTTATGTTTTCATATATATACATATATAAATATATGGCTTCATATGGGACATCTTAGTATTTATAATAAGCGTTTTGGAGATCAATGGACTTTTGAGTTTATGTTTCTATGGCATACGCTTTTTGGCCGCCAGCTGAAGTATACCAAACAGCAGGAGAGTAGAATGTAAATGACTTGCGTATTTGACTCTCCTGCTGTTTGGTATATAAAATCAAATTGGCCTACCCCTTTCTACTCTCTAATGTTATTGTATTGAGAATTAGCACTCATTTGCTCAACTTTGCCCGAAATTGTTACAGAGAAGGTTGCTAGCATCTTACAATGTCGAGTCTGAGAAGGCAATATCTGGCAGCACATACAGTCATATCAGCCCTGATAAAACTCAGACCTTCATGTCAGCACCAAACGAAGTGAGAGGTTGAAGTTTATATTGACATCATGTGTGGTGATCACAATAGAATCCGAGAAATCTCACATCTTCAGATGGATATGTGGGACCGGTACTACCTCTGAATGCGGGGTTGAAGACACATTCTATTAGCAAGGGTTTTGTACATATGAATGCATGATATATAGAACGGTGCTCGTTCTTGTTCTGTTAGTTTGTAGAATATTGTGTATAGATGCCGACATGGTTTTTCTTTGGAAATGTAGCATAGTTTTATCTTTGATGTTCCAATCCAGAGGCTATGTTGTATAAAGTGTTGAGTGCAAGGTTTTGGCTGTAAATTGCTGTAGGATGTGCTTTTTGAGATTTTGTAAGAGGAAGAATAACAAGTTGGGTAATCTGTATTGGGTACAATACAATAATAATATCATCTGGAAGTCTGTTCTTGAAGCCTCTTTTCTTTTTATGTGTTCTTAGTATTGTAGAACTTCATATATGAAAGTTCTGATGATCAATTCAAATGAGGTTGAAATTTTGCGAGGACTGGATAAGGTATGTGCCTGCCAATGTATTTATTCCTGTAAAATTTACCGTAGCAGCTCATTTATATTGGAATAACATTGCTCACTAAATTTTGAAAACGATCCAGAAATTTCGTTTACTAAATTACATCACTTATGGTCGAAGTTACACTACGTTTACGCCATATAACAGTCGAAAACTAATACCTGTTTTGTAAAATAAAATTAATTATTAGCGAACATCATCTAGAAATCATTTCATGAGCACCAAAGTTAAATGAAGTTTGGAAAAAGCTTAAATGAGACTCGGATGGTTTTTACTCTTGTATAATCTACATGCAAGCTGCACTCTAGTCAAAGAACTATGCACTCGAAAATTTTCTTAACTTCACCCTGCAGTGGACCAGGCTGCCCTACTGAGTTTTTTTATTTTTTTGTTATCGAACATCCAGGATCTTACCTTTTATTTTATTTTCTTTATTTATTTCGTTTCAATTTGATTTCTAGTGTGCGGCAAACGGAAGTACAAGTCCCAATTGAATGCATTCCAAGTAGAAAGCCATTAATTACAATAACCCGAAGTTTTCCCTGGTGAAGCACAGTAAAACCTGCATTGTGGCTGCGAGAGTGAGATCACAAAATACACAACTGTATGCACAACTGCAGCTAGAGTTTCACTATCTATATCCGAAACTCATGTCTAGTTCATGATCGTAAACCCCTTGACTATGCCCAGCCGCACCCAATGGGTGAATTTTCTTTGCATTTGACCTAAGCTCCATTTCAATAAGTCTTTGGAGTGCCTCCGGGTGATGAGTCCCACTGCCAACATCAGCAACTGCACCATGCATTATTCAACGAAATAAGAATAAAAGCAATCGATCAGAATTTGAGAAAGATAGCAATCTGTTCCTTTAGCAACAACTAGTATGAAAATACACAGCTTCAAAACAGCAACAGAAGCTTTGAGAAAAATTACAAGGTGCCTAGGTGAGTTGAGTACAGATCTAGTAGAGGGGCGTGCCTTGGAGGTACAATAGACCACTACCATCACATATTATCCAGGTATCATAAAAAAATAACTTAATATGGGTTTAATTCACGCAAAATTTATCTAAGTCCGTAATCATCGTCTCTCATGACATATGTCAAAGTAAGCAAACATTAAGGACAAAGCCCGGAAACATAATGATCTATTAGTTAAATGAAAACAAGGGCAAGTGCTTTTTACCTGGTGGTCGAATTCCAAGGCCACCAAAGTTGGGCTGCTTTTGACCAAAAGGGAATCCTTGCATTGGGTTGGGTTCTTGGATAAAACCGGTTACCTGATTGTTGGGATGTGGAGGCAAAGGTGCATTCCTGGGAAATCCACGCAGCATGTGGGGTGGAGGAAAATTGCCAGGTATATGCATTTGTTGCAACATTGGATTGTGCGAGTTAGGATCTAATCCAGTCAGGCCAGTACTGGGATGGTGGAATGGGGGACGAAGCAAATTTGCAGGAAATTGGTGATTAGGAGGATCGTGATGAATAATGTTATCTCCAGCCATGAATTTCATATGAGCATCAATATTAGGAGGATGAGAATCTGGTGGATGGAACATCAGTCCAGCATTATTCAACTGAGAAGGATGAAGCTGTGGAGAAGATGGCTGGGCATGAATCTTATGGTACTGAACATCAGGTTCCCTTGTATCATAAGGACCATAGAAAAGGGGTGGACCTCCTTGGCCTCCTAGAATAGCTCTTTCATCCCGATAAACAGAATTTAAAGCTGCTAGTTTTCCACCAATGTCAACGGATTTCTCAGGTGTTGGTAGTAATTCCACTTTCGCCAAGTTCCTGCTCGACACAAAGTTCTGGGGCTCCATAGGATCGCCGACAGCAATCAAGCTATCCTCTTCAGGAAGTCTAACTTCAGCAGAGCCATCAAGGCCACCAAGCTTAGATCCAAAATCAGTTCGAAATTGTGATGAATCCACTTCATTTTGAGGGGCAAACCCCAAAAATTGTTCACCAATTCTCTCTGCTGTCATTTGTTGTCTTTGGTTTGATGCTAGAGAGCCACTCCCATGATTAGACAAGCTGGATGCAATTTCAGCTGTCGAAGCAAGAATGCAATCATCCATCACAGGAAAGGAAGACTCTGAACCATCAACTCTCATTGATAAATCCGTGCCTCTTTGACCAGAAGTAGGTGAACCAACTGACTTCAATTCCTTCATGAAAGCAGTTCCAAAAAGGGTTTCAAGAGTCAAAGGCTTGCCTGTATCAGGAATGTTTTCTGCACTCATCTCTCTAGAATTATTAAATGCGGTGTCAAGCTTCTCCACTTCAACATTTTGTACTCGGTCCGAAGATATGATTCCTACATTTGTAGACAGGCTACTTCCCTTCTGTAACAATGAAAGGAGGTGTTGTGAGGCATGATCATCAATGTCTGATTTCTTATGCTCAATCTTGGCAACAGAAGCACTCCAGTCCTGCAAAGGGGGCTGCAAAACTGGGCTTTTTTCAGTAAGTCCTGACATAATGGACTGTTCAAGGTCTTCACATGTCAGTACAGCTGGGACTGCCTCTAATTCGTTGATAGTTTGAACAGTTACAGGCATTGAATTGGGTGCCACATGCCCACCTGCAAGTTCAGAACCTTGGAGAGGAAAGCTTGAAGCAGTGTTCTCAGTAGCTTTGACATCAATATCCTGGGATTCACTTTTTGCACTACCAACCATTAATGATGATCCACCTTTTTCACCACCAACAATTAATGACAGCAAATAATTGGGCTTATCTGATGAGAGATCATCAACTGAATTACTGGTACTGAAAGAGGAGAGATCATCAACTGGTTTACTAGGCCTGCCAGATGAGAAATCATCAAAAAGTCTACTGAGCCCACCAGATGAGAGATCATCTATCGGTTTCTTCTCTGCAATAATGAGATGGGAAAAAAGAAAAATTTGATGTTAATCTATATGTATTAACATAAACATCAAAGAAAGATGAATAGCACAAGAATCAATTTCAACTACCTTCTTCAAGAAACCACTGAGCGAATTTGGAAGATTGGACCATGTGAGGGTCCCATTTGTCATCAGCTTTAACATCATTGCACTGCAGGAGAAACAAAAGATATTAAAGCAGATTCAAACACTAAGAATCTAAACTGTTACACATGCCTCAGCTTCAACAAGTGGTGCCAAAAGCAAAATAAGAAACGTCCAACATATTCATTTATTTGAAAAGAAAAAAAAAATCCAGCTGGATATGAACCTGTGCTGGGCAACCAAAACATTAGTTCATTCGGACAGTCAACCCTGCACCTGGATATCTTTTCTCCATAAGCCATGTGCCTAAAGTGACCCTCTTCCCCCTTAAAGCAGATAACTAGAAATCCACCCACCTACATTAATCGTGTCGACTGTCCTACTTAGTTACTACGATATCTGATAGCTGAAAATTACTTCAATCAAATATTATTCATTTGAAGTTCAAAGGTATTATGTTGTTGATCTCCATTCCTTCCATGAGCTCAACTATAACTTTTTGTGGACCACAGATGTTTACAATGTATAATAGAAATGCCTTCAGAAAGATCACATAGGCTATGTAGGTGCTAGAGAATGACAAGAAACTAAATAATAACGGTGTTCACACACATATAAAGATGATGCAAGCAAGAGCTGCTTCTATCCTAGCATTAAATTACAATGATCATAGAGAATAAGTACTTGATATAGGCAACATTTAGATTCACCCACAACTTTACTTTCCAGAATGACAGACTAACAGTTCCAAAGAACAATACATAAATGAAACACAATTACCTCAGTGAAACTGGAGGAGCCAACACCATTTAGTGTCAATGTGCTGCCAAAGAACTTGTCTAGGATTGAGGTTGAATGGGTTGGACTAGATTCACTCACAACTTTACTTTCTACCACATTTTGTTTCACTTCCATAGCATTAAGCTCCATGACTCTACTTTTCTCTAAAGCCCCAAGGGGTTCTGGAAGTTTGGAAGTCGCATAATAATGATTGTTCCTGTCAACTGGTTCATTTGAAATGTCTGAGGCCAATGACAAATTCAAAATCAGTTCACTTCGTTTATTAACTGAACCATGAATGCTTGGACCACCTAACAGCTGCTCTCTCGAATCAGTTTCTTGGGATGACTGTTTATCCTCCTGAATATCAGAAGTCCCACTTAACAAGCGATTTCCTTTGACGTGAAAAGGGCTACCTTCCAGTTCATTGCCAAACTATAGATGTAATAAATAAAAGAATGTTTAATAAATGATGGCAATGAACTCAAAACTAATAACAGGCAATCAGATCATTTTAAATGATATCAAGTTACCAACAAAATAACAGATGCTAGGAAACAATTCCCACAGCTAGCAGAAGAAATCAATTATTCAAGATGATCAGAAATCCATGCGACTCATTTTTGTTAGACCAGTGAATGATGAAGAAACATCTTAATTGTGTATGGTAAAAATGCAACCCCAGGCATCAGATGAGCCCCCCAAAAATAGCATATATCAGAATCACATGCTCTGATCAAAGGTCTACCAGACCAGACATCATATGCAAAATAGAAGAGAACTACCTCAGAAGGTTGAGTATGAGTAGATGATTTTGTTCCAATATTCTTCTCCACTATAGTATTCGAAAAACCAGGGGGCACAAGAGGTCTAGAAACAGGAGCCGGTGAGGGCAATGAAGACTTTTCAGAGTCCTTATTTGAAGCAGGCTGTATCACTGGCTCATCCAATTTGTTTCTTCTATTCAGTAGTCTCTTATCATCTTTTGGATAATCCAACAACTCATTAAAGTTGAAGTCATCTTTGCCTTTCTCTGGATTCAACTTCTGCTTTTCTTGAAAAGCTTTGTGTTGTTCCTTCCTCATCAATTCAAAGGAAGCTGGACATAACATCAAAACTTACATTGATTTGCCAATAAATTGTTACTGCAATAACATCAAAAATAAAATCAGTGGCAATACCAGTCCATTTTAAAGGAACCATTACCTCTTCTCTTTCTTTCCTCTTCTGCTCTATCCTCACTAGTGTAGTCAGAAGAACCAAATGTTTCATCATTGTATGAGTCTTTAGTGTCTCTACGTTCGTGAGGTACCGCCTGAAAAATTATAGGGCAAGTTAAATCAGTTATCAAAGGGAGATTCAGATACCCATTTTTTGCCAGTTGCAATGAAATATGAGGCAGACCAATAATGCTTATATTTCATCTATAATCTCTTATCATATTAACAATAAATAAAAAGTTTCACCTTATAAGGGCGAGGTGGGTGATATGGTTCATTACTCTTATTAAGCTGGCAGTGATCATTAGCTCGAAACTTTGGACCTGATGCCCCTGTAGCATATCCAGATGGTCTTGGAAAAGACCCACTCCCTAGGAGTCCATCATGCTCAGGCACTTGCCCAGGACGCCGAGATTGATTGCCAAAGCACCTCCCAGAATCTATCATTGGCACGCAACATGGAACCAGTCACAACTTATTGCTAAGTTAGAAAAAAAAAATGCATTGCACTGCCCATAGTTCAATAAGATCTTGGCAACATTTGTATTGAATCATATCCCCCTGCTGAGTAGTAGACGGTATAATGCAGTAACATGGACACATCAAAATTAGTAGGAATAGAATGAAAATAACTGATGAAGCAACAAAGAACCCACCAAAGTCAATCAGCAACTATCACCAAATGAACACATTGGAACACTCAATTTCATATCCAATCATCTTGCAGGAAATGAATCAGTAAAACATTACAGGATATCAGCTTGAGAATTTTCTTATTCATCTCCCAAAAACATGACGCAATACATTCTACATATGAACTCCAAAGTACCTCCGCATCCTTCACCACACATCCAATGAAGTCTTGACATACACCCGTTCCCAAATCAACCATAAATTTCTCAAATCTTTTGTCTCTTGACACTTATAAACTGGACAATTCATATAAAAGAAGAGAAGTGAATATGAAATAATACTATACTATTTTGCTAACATTGCCAACTCCTGATTTCCACCCAACAAAGTCAAATATTCCCTAAAATGCTTGCTCAACTCTTAAATTCCATAACAAGTTAAAAGTAATAATCTAATAAATCAGCCACTAACTAAATTGTATCCTCTTGGTGCCACATTCCATGTGAGCTTCTGTATTTCATGAATTGCATGCACCCCTTTTTCTGCTTAAAGATTGAAAGGGAACTTACAGAGGTAGAAAATAGTACACACCTCAAAATCTCAAATATTATCATAGACTTGATCAATGCAACCCGTTGGTTACAATCTCTTCAAGAATATCAAAAATCATAAAGAATGTCTTGAAATGAAACTGATGAAAGTAGAAAGCTAATCCCCAGATTGAAAAACATCTTTATGCAAAAACTAATAGACTGACCTGAATCCCAATCGGATTGTGAATCACTGTCTCGATCACTCTTTCCAGAGGAATGACTATCCCATCTTCCATGAATACCCCTAGAGTAATTACTTGAATCCCCTCTAGTGGCAGGAGATGAACTATATTCGTTGCGTTTATAACTCTGCGATGACAAACCGCCAGAAATTCTGAATCGATCCTGTGAGGCATCCTCAAATTCACTGGTGGAGGAAGAATAATGAAAAATAGCTTAGCATTGCATAAGAAAAAAATAGTACAGCCGTTAACAACTAAAACGGACAACGTTTTCTTCAAATTCGCAGAACTGTAACTTACCTTAAAATCGATTGGTCAAATTCTCTTGGTAACTTTTTGCAAACATCCAATTCACTCAAAGATAGTAGAAAGTCTCTTGTATATGAAATTATAAACTTCCTGGATCATTACCCAGATTCAACAATTAACCACAAGAAAAGCAATGTTAGAATGCAGGTTTTGACTCAATTTTGAAATCAGAAAGCTCAATAATGTAAATTCATTACTTTTGGGATTCGTGTCCCGTTTCCGCATGCTGATTTAGTTCGCGTTGCTCCTGATTTTCCACGCTCATTTTGCTAGTACTCAATTTTCCAAAAAGCAAACACTACTTGATCACTAAAGTCTCCGAAATACAAAAATCGTCACCGTATATTAACTCAAAGAAACAATCCAGCATCGGCTAAGCAACGGATATGGGAACGCCATCCAAAAAACCCAGGTACTCCTATCTCCACCACAAAAAATTCCGTCTACAACACTGCTACTCAATCTAGACCTGAAGAATAAAATTATAATTTGGGTATGTCAGAACAAGAAATCCATCAACTAATCCCCATTCAAAACCCAGGTAGCCATCTACTCAAATTCAAAAACTGCAGCCAGTATTATGAAGGAACAAAAACCCATATACCAGCTGGGTCAAACTAAATCCACCTCCTGATCTAACTCAATCCACAGTATAAACAGCCACAAATAAGGATTGAAAAATCCTTAACACCTCTTCACAAAACTGTGACAATGAATTGCGATCATCGTCGCAAAAATAGAAGATGTAAACGCCAGATATGTACAAAGAATCGCTAATTTTCTCAATCAAAACTCGAATCTCGCACGGTACACCATCTCAATGCTAGATTACAGGCAACGATTGTAAAACTTTCGACGTCAGCAATTCTTAAAAAAGATCGAACAATATAAACTCTAGGGTTTTGCTCTAATCTATGAAGCTCGATAAACTAGGGTTTTGTGACAACCAAAAAAAAAAAAGAAGCTAGGAGGATCGGAGAGGCGGGGAGACCGGGGAAAGGAGAGGAGAGAAAAGTGAGCGAAAATAAGGGTTTGAATCTCCAATTTTTCTTGGATCGGAGACTCTGCATTTAAGCGATGGAGAGGATGGAGAGAGCTCGAGGAACAGATTTGCAGAAATGACGTTATGCACGTCTTTGAGGGGGGGAAAAAATATATTGTACAAAAAACGAGTTTTGTTGTGTAATCCCACGCGCGCCTTCACTTACGTCACACTTTTGTTTTGCCAAATAAAGCAAATAACTGGTGCGGAGTTTCTTGACGTTAGTATTCGTTGGCTCTGAAGGCGCGTAGAATAAAGCCCCCCACCTTGATATTTTTATTTAAAGTCTGGTAAATTACAGATGAGTGGTTAAATGATTAGCCGTAAAACTAAAACCTAAACAGTCACTTGGCATATGTATATTATTTAATCACTGAAAATATGCGTGTTATTTTTTTGTCAACTCAAATATGTGGGAAAGAAATTAACAGAAGATGAATGTTTATATGTGTATTAAGACTTTTTAATTTGGAAATAAAGTGGTAGAAGATGAATGATAAGTTTGCTATCTATATTTTTTCAAGCTGACAACAGGTAAAAGATATTGTATTGAAACTATACGATTAAATACAAATAGATTACTCCTTTTATTCTGTTAACTTGTAATTCTTTATTTTTTGTTTTATAAAATTTAAATGAATATTTTATTGCATTTATATGCGTCATATTAAAATCGGTGAGAACATTAAAAAAAAGGACATGTTAAGAAAGAAAATGATACAAGCAATACTGACAGGCGATGGAAATCCGAATTTGGGAGGGGATTGGGATTTTCTCTTCACTTATCCAAACCTTAATATAGTTTTTGTTTTAAAACCAATGAAAGTAAAAATAGATATAATATGAATAGATAATTTTTTTTATTAATTATTACTGTTAAATAATCACATTAAAATATTTATAAGTATAAACTAAAAGAAATAGACTTCTATTAAAATTGAAAGATTAATGAGTTTAATAATCATCTAAATATTTCATAATTATCACAATACTTTTCTTTTTGATAATTATACACTATAAAAATACCTCGTTAAAATCTTGTTAAGAAAAATTCGGTGGGATAAAAATTTAGTGAAAAAAAAAATATAGTATTTATAGAAAATATACTTTCCCTTAAAAATATAATAATTAAAATATTTTTTTAACTGAAACATTGCAATACTGCTTACATGCTTTTTAAAAATTGAAGTTGGTACAACTTTGGTGAATAGATCAACGGATTTGCTGTTCGAGAAAAATTTATGATTTCTTCATACTTCAATATTATTGATTGTTGTTCTTGAATAATAATCTACACATTACTTTTATTGTATTGAGTGATGGTTTTCAACCATATGAGCTTTCAATTAACTTTATGAATAACTAACATTGAATAATTCAATAATTACTACTTTTATAGCTAAAATATTTGACATATTTTGGTATCTGGACCTCTATTCCAAATATCTTATATGAATTTAGTTTGCTATTCAAATTGATATTGACATTTTCGATAATTAGAGATTCATACTCAGTATTATTATATTTCATAAACATTGAATATGTAAATGCACTATCAACAATAATTATCATCCATTTTCACATCTCATGTAATTTACCATTACTATAACCACTTATGGGATTATTTTTCTATAAATATGAAGTTGTTTATTTATGTTACTTTTTATCTTTTCAAGAGTATCACTTTGGAAATTTTTATTTCATTTTCGTTTAAAAATTGATATTTTTTCAATTAAAAGATCTGTCATGCTTTCGGCGGACTTTAAAATCATTAATAATATTATAAAATATCATGCATAAATAATAATTGTTTACCTTTTCTATTGGTAACTCATACTATCAATGTTAAGGGGTTAAGGACATTCATAATAATGAAATTTATAGTAAATACTTTCCATTAAATGTCTATTAATTAATACGTATTGTGTCTCATTAACATCCTACTAAGAAAAATCCTATGGGATAAAAATACAGTAAAGAAAAAAAGTATATAATATATTTAATACACATCATAAATTGCCTCATTAAAAGCATTAACAAGAAAATCCATTGGAAAAAAATCTTAGTTGGGAAAAAATCTTAGTTAAGGAAAAAATATTACAACGTGTATTTTTCTTTTTCTTATAATAATATCGGTACACAATTTTAAATTTATGCATGCAGAGTTCTGATACTTAATATTATAAAATTTTTTTCTTAAAATGAAATACATATATTCTGGATATGTTTACCATATATCTTCTGGATATATTATATATGAACTAAAAAAGTAACAACTAAAACTTATTTTATAAAATTACATATTGCATATTTCCAAGCACTTATGAATTCATCTACACATCTTTCATTTATTTAAGAAGAGAAATCTTATAAAATCTAATAATATAATCATACGTACAATGGGTATATGGTCAATGTACTTTTATACCATATCGTAAATACGTTATAAATTATAAAATGATTTTTTTAATCATTTATATTATTTATCTTAATTATCAACCACTTATAATGATGAAAACTAGTCATACAGTAGAAAAAATTATCATTTATTGAACATACCATTTTTATGGCCATAATTCTAAATTGTTTTATTTACTTCAAGAAATGAAATAGATGCAATAAAATAATTTCATAACATGTATATAGAAAAATTATGTAATAGCTATAATAAATGAATGCATTTAGTAACTTAATTCAAATATTTCTAAATAATTACTTAAAGATAATAAAATTATCCAAATAAAATATATGTGATTATATAGAGAACTAAAATATTTAAAATAATATGTAATTTTAAGTAACAATTTGATAATTATTATATAATGCATGATTACATAATGCATCAATAGCAATAATATATAACCACGAAATTTGTTTTATCTAGTAATAATTATTGGAGTATTCAATGGATTATAATATATAAACATATAATCACATTATAAAAATTTTTTCTTTCAATCAAATAGTACTCAATATTTAATTTGACATAAAATTTAGTTTACAAAATTCGTTAAAATATATTTAAACTCTTCAAGAGTTTCAGTAATTAAAATCATAAATAAATTATGATAATAGTTAAACTATAACACTTAATATTTTGAAATATTTATATGTTTTATGCATGATAAATATTTTCAGAAATTATATATAATTTATTTATGAAATAGGAAAATAATATCAATTAGTTACATACTAATATATTACTAAATTGGCAACAATAAAAACTTATTACAGTCATTATAAGCAAATATGTATTTTTACAATCAACGTCAATCTATTGCAATAAATATCATAAAATAAATAATGTTTTACAACTTCATTGTTTATTGCATCAATATCAATTATACTCTTTTGTCATCATATTTTTCAATATTTTGAACTGCAGATCCAAAAATTCATATTTAATGCAATTAATATCCGTATTTTTCAACAGATTTAATTTTAAGATTCTCGCTGTGTTGAAAATATCATCATTAATATTTTTATACATAAATGTTATCAACAACTTTATCCTTTCTAGTACCCTTTTAACGACAAATGACATATTGAGATCTCTTATTTAATTTTATGTATCTGAAATACTTATGGAATTTAAAAATTAGTTATGTCATAGGTCTCTTTAAGAGTATTCACCTTCATAATATGACTATATGAATTTATTTGCTCCTTTTCATTTGCATATTTTATTTTTATTTGGAACCAAATAATTTATCCTATATTGATAAATTATTCTACCGAGATATTATTCTGAATTGGATCATTTGCAGCTAATACAAATGAGATTTAATAAATCTCTACACACTAACAATACATTACCAACATAATTGACTATTTTTTAAACTTCAGGTTCATGATATGAGAATCT
Organism: Excoecaria agallocha; assembly: GCA_037975025.1. Classification (NCBI taxonomy): domain Eukaryota; kingdom Viridiplantae; phylum Streptophyta; class Magnoliopsida; order Malpighiales; family Euphorbiaceae; genus Excoecaria; species Excoecaria agallocha. Next base: position 72,652,902 of record CM075806.1, on the reverse strand, counting down.
AAATTACACACAATGTATTTATTATTTTATTGATTTTTAGCTGCTTTCTTCCCCTAATATTAGAAAAGTTATTAATCAAAATACATTTTTTTAACTAAAAATTTTAATAGATAAATTTTATGATTTTTATTGGCATAATGCATTAAGTATTTCTTACATCAATATTATGTATCCATATATAAAAATAATACCATCATTCTTATAAAAAAATCTAGCAATTAACTGAAGATATTTAGTAAAGATTTTTGCTAGATCTTGAAGTATGAATATGTACAAGGCTTATTACAATCTTTTACCCACAAAGCATGATCACTAGCATTATTAAAAAAAAAATCTTGATTGCATAATTTAGAAAATTGTGCACTTGATTTGAATAGTCTCACAAATTACAGGTTGTGAGTTGATAATAATCATACATGTGACCATTTTATTGATGCATCTTTCAAAAATTATAAATCGTTTGAATGGTTTACACGATGGATAATGGATTCACATGTATTATCTTTATTCATTCCAGAGTGAAGGAAATTCAATCCCTTTATTAGATAGTGATACTTTAATAATATTTCTTGAAACAAATAGATTATGAGAATTCTTTAAGTTGAATTAAATAAATTTCTGATTCTCTAATAAACATATGAATTTTCAATAATTTATACATTATAATCGATGTGAAATGGTCAAACCGATTATGCCAAGTAATCAATTGTTAATTAATAAACTTTTTGTTTACTATTTTTTATTATATCAATATTTATATCAATTGATAAACTTCAAGCTTCTTAATATTAATATCAAACAATTAGTAAACTTAAAGTTTACTAATATTTGTGACAGTCAATAAACTACATGTTTATTAATATTTGTATCAATTTTTAAGTTTATTATAATCAATAAATTTTAAGTTCACTGATATTAGTATCGATTAATCAACAAACTTTTGGTTTATTGATATTTGAATAATTAGTCAATTGCAGGTTATTAATATTTTATAACAATTATTAAATTTTATGTTTACTAATATTTGTGATAACTAATAAAATAAATATTTATTAGTATTTGTATCAAATTTTAAGTTTACTATAATCAATAAACTTCAGATTTACCGATATTGGGATTAATTAATCAATAAATTTTATATTTACTGATATTTATATAATCGGTAAACAATAGGTTATTAATATTTGTATAATAGTTAGTAAACTTCGAGTTACTAATATTTGTATTTATTAGTAAACTTCGAGTTTACTAATATTTGTATCAAAAAATATATTATTTATCTCATACAAAGTGGATCTCAAGTATTTCTCAATCAATCTCAAAATGATATTAATTTCAACGAATATCTTTTAAAATTAAATTTATGGGGGATATATTAGAGAAATAATGTATTTTCATAACAAATTGTATGCAAATAACTGCATTATAACTCTTTAGGAGCCTTTAAATAATTGTATTATACATAACAAAAATATACATATAGTAAATTAAAAATCAAAATATGGCTTTGCATAAAATATATTCATCATGTATATAATAAAAATATCAAAATATAATTAAGCAATGATCAATTCACTATTATGAAAATAAATTACAAAAATCATATCAATGTCCACGGCAAAAAGAATGGCAACGGAAAATGTTATTCTTATTTTTTCTTAATAATTTTGCTTGTTGAAGTTTTTAAAATTTATTGTGGAGTATAATTACTCAACCCTTAATTAATCTCATTAACTAATGAGAATTAAAATAATTTAAAATTTATGAATTAAATTTACTTACTGTTTAATCTTGTCAATTAGAATTATTGATTCATTCAAGTTGAATTGTCGTAAACTACTGACTTCCAATAATCAATAGATGATATCATGCTGATAACATGTTTTAAAATTAATGAAAGTAAAGACAGATATAATATGAATAAAAATTTTTCTCTTATTAATCATCACCACTGATTAATCACAACGGGATATTTATAGATATAAAATAGAAGATGTAGATTTTTATTAAAATTGAGAGAATGATGAGTTTGATAGTTATCAAAATACTTCATAATTATCACAATAATTTTTAAATTATTTGATATTTCAAAAACCATGTTTGTGTGAGTTTATAGCATCTGGGACCATTGTCGTAGTTAAATGTGTGACAAATTTTAATTTGATTCACTTTACCTAAATCGATTATAAAAATTGTAATTCAAATTTGATCCAATTCAACAATAATTTATTTATCATCCCACCTATTTGATCTAATCCGATCAAGTTTAATTTGTTATATAACTTTTTATGTACTATGTATTGAAAAAAAATTGAAGTATAAATATTAATATAATAAAATTTAATTCATTTATAATATAAAGTATTTATAATCCAATCAATTCATGAGTCATTTAAAATGAATGGTGATTCAATCATTTATGACAATATTCAAATTCACTAAATTCTATTCGGTTTGCACTTTTAATTATTGTCGTTGTAATAATAAAAAAAAACTATAATTCAAATGTTAGAAGATTTTACAATCTTTCTATTTGTTGAATAAAATGGCTTGTGGGGTATTTTATCTCACATCAAAAGGTTTTTTTTACCCTGTATCTATAAAATGATGTTTATTTAAATGAATTTAAATTTACTACTATCTTTCTATTTCATAGTTGCAGTTGTTGAATAAAATGGCTTGTGGGGTATTTTATCTCACATCCAAAGTTTCCAAATTGCACTTACGTCTCGTCAGAAATTTGTTTCCAAAACAGTGATTGTCCACAGCATAACTCATCAATATTTTCTCCTTCGGTGGTAACAAACCAAAACAAAAAAAAATCAATAAACCGAACAATAAAACTAAACCGAAAGGGCCACACAAAAAATTAGTTGCTCTCCTTAGTGGGAGTCCGAGTCTATGAGTGGTTAGCATCTATTTGTATAATAATTATGCTAATTTTTTTATATAAGTATTTCATTGTTTTCTTCGTTCAATCATTCATGGTTTCAAAAAAATAATAAAAATAAAGCTTAGAATAGACAATGAAGGAATATTGTCCTTCAAATCGACAACTAATCGATGGTGAAACTGCTGAAAGCTCTTTAAGTTCTCAATTAGCATGAAGCGGTCTTATTATTCAAATAAAGAAACTCTTAAGCTGGCATTGAATTTGAAGGGTTCAAATTAAGCATGTCTACACAGAGACTACTGTTTCTTTCTGTCAATTTCTTAACTAACTGCTCCTTTACTTCTGCTCATAATTTTCTCTTGCTTCAATTGGACATAATTTTATTGGAGATGGGCATATTCCTATAGTATCTATGTGGTTTTGTTTTTCTTTCTATAAAAAAAATAATAATAGGACTTGAATATATATATATATATTGGCAATCACACTACACTAGTGAGCGGATTAAAGTAACTTTGAATTGATTATAAGGAAATGGTCAAACTTAACAATTTTAGAGTAAAGTGGTTGACTGTCTTGTTGAAAAATAAAAGAGTTCCTCCACTCCCAAAGGTGCCAACAAGTATATGAACAAAGACCATCGTCCAATCCAAATTCTCCCGATTAATAAATTTATCCCACATATTATGGGAAAACCAATCAAGCAAATTAATAGCAAAATGTGAGGATGTTAGTATTGACGTTCAGGGAGCCCCTTGGTCCTATTTCGGATCCTGGGCAACAGCGGTATGATGGCATGATCAGCTGGAATTCTCCTCCAGCGGGTTGGGTGTGCCTTATTTCGGATGGAGCGCGAAGGGATTGGCTAGGTGGTTACTCCATAAAACTTGGGAATTGCTGCGCTTATAGGGCCCAGCTCATGGGTGTTTTAGTTGGGATCCAAGAAGCTTGGACAAAGGTGGAAATCCAAATTGACAATTCTAGTCGATTTTCGTATTTTGCATGATCGATATGTTACAACATGATGATTTGGTAAATTGGATTTGGACTGTGATGGATCGAGAGTGGAAAACGAAGTTCGTGCATGTTTATCGATAAACTCACCAATTTAACTTTTAATCAAGCAGAACTTTTTTTTTTTTGTGGCATTATATTGTCCCTGTTGATGTGCATTTGCTCTTGTTTGGTGACTATCGGTTTGGTTTAGCTACTTGTCCTATCATTATGAAGTAATTCTTGTTTTTCTTTTCAAAAAAAAAATTCCAAACAAAGCTTAATAGGTTTTAGAATTTCAGGAAAAAAGAAAACTAAGGAAAGACTTTACGATCATCGGAGCGAATTGCAACAACCGCAGCCCATAGTACAGCACACGACATCCAGAATAGAGTGCTCGCTGGTCATAGAAAACAATCAGTAGTTAATCACCCCTGGAACTCTCAGAATTTACGAAATGCCTACATCAAAAACTCCACGGCATGGTAATTTCGTAAATAAAGCCCAATTCCCACGTCATTTTAACAACTGGAGACTTTTTCTTCGGATGAAGCTGTAGGCGCACCACGCAGGCAGAAACAAACCCAGCTTTCAATGGCGTCTACTTCTCTCTTACCGTCTGCAACGGCGTCCTTTCGCGGCCAATTTCCAATTATATCACCTCAGTTGTCCGTAAGGGTGCCTTACAACCCTAAAAACAGTAATGCGTTAGTGTCAGTGAGGGCCACTGGAGGTATTGTGTTGGTGGAGAAATCACAAGCTGAAAAGGTCAATCGCTTGAAGACCACTTACCTCGAAAAGATCGTTCCTTTACTTATGGAAGAGTTCTCCTACACTAACATTCATCAGGTGACCATTTTATCTTGGTTTTACTGTTCTTTTTCCCTCAATTTCTTGCTGTATTATCTCCGGTTTAGTACGCTGATTGGGAAATTTTTTATGTTGAATTGATAAAGAGATATTGAGAGAGATAATAGTTTATGCTTGGCTACAGAATGTACCAGAGAAGAGATTATTTCTAGTGGATAAGGTTGCTGGCTTGTTTCAAGAGTTTGTTTTTTTGTGAAGTGAAAGGAAAAAACGAATTTTCATGTTTTTATATCAATTATCCCATATTCTTTTAAGATTTTACAGGATATAGCTTGAAATAAGTACATAGAGGGCGAGTCTCGGGCCATGTTAAGTTCGCTTTGTTGAGATAGAGGTTATAGGTTCCAGTTATGTCCTGCAGGGAATTCCAGCGAGGATTGAGCATTTTGTTGGATAACTGCAGGGGAATTGTTATGTCCAAACAAGCTCTGGAAATGCCGATTTTCTTTTGGTTTGCTTTGTGCATTTCTTGTAATACGCATTTGAATTCAACTCTTGATTTTGGTTTTATTTCTTTTTTCAAATTTCACGGCATTGGATTCTCTAGGTTCCGAAAATTGAGAAGGTTGTGGTGAACTGTGGTATTGGAGATGCTGCTCAGAATGCTAAGGGTTTGGAAACTGCAATGAATGAGTTGGCTCTAATTACTGGACAGAGGCCTATAAAGACAAGAGCAAGGAACTCTATCGCCACCTTCAAAATCAGAGAAGGTCAACCACTAGGCATTGCTGTTACACTCAGGGGAAATGTGAGGATGTCTTGCTCTATCAGTTTCTTATTTGTTATATGCTTTAAGTTATAGTCTCTAAGTAATTTGTCTTTCAATTGTTTGCGATATAAATGTATGCTGGTCCTGACCATGATTTTTGATGCTGTATGACATTGCATTTCTTGATTCTTCTGATCTATGCTCGTTTCTTAGTAATAGAAGCCATAATAGTATTTCATTTTATTTTATTTATTGAAAGATGTTACAATTCTGTTTTATATGATGGTAAATAATGACTTTTCTATGTTCTGTTTTGACTGGTTAAGGATTTTCTATATTCTGATAATGGGTATTTCAATTGGTAAGTTTTAGAGAACGTTTGCTATGAGAAGAACTAATACAAAGATGATGGCTTTTCCCATCTGATAAAATTTAGTGATGATTGCAGCTATTCCCCATGTGAGAAAAAGTTGCTTCCTCGCCTTAAAGAATATATTCTTGAATACCTGTCTTTTCGTCCTGTGGTTTGGATTTCTGTTTGCGGATAAATGTTTTATATGTTCGCTCAAATGTTCACTCAATTTTTCATTAGTGATGCTGTCCACATTTGGTATATTAGCTCTCCTGACATTCATCATATACACTATGGTACACTGATACCAAGATTTTGAAAACTGTCAAGCTCACGTGTTGAACAATGAATTGCTAATATTTATATCTGTGGTTCTTTTGATTTCTAAAGGACGGACTGAGTTTATAATTTCATTGCTACAAGTCGACTTTTGCTGAGCCAAATGAATCTCTATACCCACTGATTATGCTTTACAGGTGATGTATTCATTCTTGGACCGGCTTATTAATTTGGGGCTTCCAAGGACAAGGGATTTCCAAGGTGTAACCCCAAACAGCTTTGATGGGCATGGGAATTTCAGCGTCGGAATTCGTGAGCAGAGTGTGTTCCCAGAGATTAGGTCTGATATACTTGGGAAGCCAAGGGGGATGGATGTTTGCATCACAACCACAGCTGAAACTGACCAAGAAGGGCAGAAGCTCTTGGCTCTCATGGGGATGCCGTTCAGAGAAAGTAGTGGTACTACTACTACTATACGGAAGAAGAAGTTGAAGAAGCATCATTTTGATTCCAAATCGAAGGGACGGGCGAGGCGATAAAGGTTTTTCTCATCTGCATTTTACAATTTCTTGCCTGTATGAACTTGTATTTATCTGTAATCCAATGTAAAATACATTGACACGATATTTTGCTTCAATTTATTTCCTATGTTATTGGTTTGGCTATAGACGTGAAGGAAAGATTAGAAGCTGAAATGGCTGGAGCGCCGATGTTCTTTTATTTGTTCCTTTTTTCAGATTGTCTCGTCAATTTGATTTTAAGATAGGAAGGTCTGGTTGTTAAAGATTCTTGTACTGTGACAGCTTACTTGAAAGAAAGAGTAAATCTTTTCTTTTCAATCGCACGAATTTTGATAGCTTAACTACAAGTAGAACTCTCAGTTTTCAAGCTACTAATAGGTAGAGTCGAACGAAAATAAATATGTTATTAAAATCAAACTGAAATCAAATATAAATAAATCAATCAATATATGCTTAAGTTTTATTTTTTATTTTATTTTTTTGTTGGATCAATAGATGTCTTAAGCAGATTGATGTCATATCACATTTAGATATATTTAAGTCATATTATATTTAGATTAATATCCAATCGAGTCGGATTGATCTATTATGAAAGTAAAATTTTTTTAATATTGATTTTTGCTATTTACAAGATTCGAATTCGAAATATTATTTAAGAAAAATAGGTGGTAAATCGTTTGAAGCAATTAATATTGGTATATGCTCAAGTTTTATTTTACTATCTATGGATGAATGAATACTGATTAAGCAATATGACTAAGATATATATATTGGTATATGCTTAAGTTTTATTTTACTATACATAGATGAATGAATACCGATTAAGCAATATATATATTGAATAATATTTCAGAACTCATAATTTTGTATGCAGGAAAGGATATGATTTTTTTTTTTACGATAAATTAATTTTATAAGTTGTATTTTGAAAATAGTATTATTATTTTAGTGGTCAAAATCAAAATTAGCTATAATTTAAGTTCAAAGACTATTAATTAATCAATTTAAAATGATTGGTTTAAGTTAAGTATTTAATTTTATAAAATTCTTGAAAAAAAAATTAAAATTGAAGGCTTAATATATAAAAGTTCCTAAACTTTGAAAAAATTTGAAAATTTATACTCAATTTTGCATATGTTTAATTTATTACCTAAATCTTTGAAAAACACTTATGATTGATCACAGTTTGCCAAAGTGGATAAAAGTTGGACACCCATGTATAATAAAAATGTGATTAAGAATTATTAAGTGAAAAATAATTTAAATTCTAACTAATATAATTATCGCAGTAACAAATTGTTATTTATAATTTTCCATTCTTCTATGTTTTAACGGAAACAAATTCTTCTTCTTTACTCTAAATCAATTTGTTCTCTAAAATTCTTTTCAGATTCCATTCATCATGAACACCGTCAACAACGACACATAAATTCATTTTACAAATGGGTATGTTGCTGTTTACCATGAACATCGATCTGTTACTGTTGTAATTATATTAGTTGGGGTTTAATTAATTTTTTTCATTTAATAATAGTTAATCATGCTGTTATTATACACAAGTGTCAATTTTTTTTTTGTCTATATTAGCAAATTGTGATGTGATAATTTATAAAAATTTAGATGTTAAATTAAATTTATGCAAAATTGAAGTATGAATTTTGAAAATTTTTTCAAAGTTTGGGAGAGTTTTTACATATTAAGCTAAAAATTAAACTTCGGTCAGTTTGACAAAACTTATGAAAATAATTTTTTCAATTAATAAAATTTGTATTCTAAAAATTTATATCCCAGAAAGTAGATAATTATTTGGTAACTAAAATTTAAAATGACTTACAATTTAAATAAAAGTTTGTCAACTGTTTGGTAAATGATGCGATTAAAAATAAATTTTTATAATAAATATTTAAATTGTTATTTTATAGATTTTTTTTTTATTTTGACTCAATAATGAATTTTTTATTAATTAAATCATACATAAGTAGTTATAAATGATTGTAATTATTTTTTGATTATTTACAGTATAAAATTTTCTAATTTGAAAATATATTACACGATTATTTCATACAGAAATATATTACGTTTGAGATATTACACCACCAGCAAATTAATTCTGTAATATGTCGAAATCCGTGATCTTTTTGTGCAAAACTAATTTTACCTTAGTTGAAAACCGTAAAAATAGAATATTTATTTACTTGATTTGATTCAAAATTTAAAAAAATTCTAAAAATATAAAATTTTAAACTTAAAAAAATAAAGAGAAAGGAAAATTGAGAGAAAAAAGAATATGTAGAAAAAATCTCCTCTTCATTTTTTATATTATGTATAATTGTTATTATTAAATAAAATAAAAAATATTTTTATTTAAAACAAATTATAAATCAGCTACCGTTAAAAATTTAAATTTAAATTTATTGAAAATGTAACGTCCTCGAATAGCCGCTAGTGAATATTGTCCGCTTTGGGGATCATATCCCACACGTCTACTTTTGAGATCGTGCCGGGCGACCACTTCCACTCACGGTTTTAAAACGCGTCCACTAGGGAGAGGTATCCATGGGCTTATAAAAGCCCACTTCGTTCTCCTCTCCAACCGATGTGGAATGTCACAATCCACCCCCCTTAGGGAGCCCAGCGTCCCCGCTGGCACACCGATCCGGCACCGGCTCTGATACCAAATATAACGTTCCTGGATTGCCGCTAGTGAATATTGTCCGCTTTGGGGATCATGTCCTACACGTCTGCTTTTGAGATCGTGCCGGGCGACCACTTCCTCTCACGGTTTTAAAATGCGTCCACTAGGGAGAGGTATCCATAGGCTTATAAAGCCCACTTCGTTCTTCTCTCCAACCGATGTGGGATGTCACAGAAAATTTTCAATTTGTAACTTTTTTCCAATAAAAGATTTTTTTTTTTATTTTTCACAAAATTAATTTTTAAAAATCAATATTTACCAAATATATATTTTTTATTTTATAATCAAATTTTTATTAAATAACCAATTTTTTATCCTTCTAAAATCAATGCCAATCGCGCTTTTAATAATCTCATAAAAGAAAAAGGGAGTTTTATAAAACTACCCAAAAAAATGTGTTAAACTTAAATATACCACCTTTTTTTTTTCTCTTTCAAAAATACCTTTTTTTAAATTTTCATTTTTAAAAATACCACTTTTTTAATTTAACTTAAACTCTCCCCTCTTTCCATACCTCCTTCTCATTCTCCTCATCTTTCTTCTTCATATAAGGCTCTGCAGGTTAAGAAGCATAAGAGTGAATAATAAGACTCCAATGACTGCGCTCTGATCGCGTCCCTTTCGTGACTGGCGGAGATGGCGGAGGATGTGGAGGCGGTGGCGGAGGAGGAGGAGGAGGAGGTGGCGTAGATGAACGATTCTCCATTTTTGAAAATTCCTGATAATTTTTCATACGCTTTCTCCACCTTTTCTTTATGGGAAACTGTTTGATAAGTTAGCCTTTGTCTGTGACTGCTTCTTGCTGGAGGCGGAGGTGGAGGCGGGGGAGGAGTAGGAGGTGCATGAGACGGTGGTGACAATACTGGCTACGGTGAAGTGGAACGAAGTACAAAAGTGCAAAAGTTTTTCATAAAGATTCTTGCTTGAGATCTGGATAAGAGCTACTGCTCCTCTTTAACTTTTTTTTTTGATAAGCTGAAGATGTTATTGATTGGGAAATTAACAGTCAAGGACAAAGAAGCCCCGGAATGAAGGGCACAAAATTGACAACAATCAAAACAAGACATAAAATTTTCAAAAATAGAGTGCTAATTCGAGGACACTAATTGAACCGAACAATAATAAAAAGATGTTAACTGCCGCCTAGCTGCAAAAGAAGCACAGCTGTTGACAGGGTTGAGCCAACAAGGAGACGAATCAGAAGCTCCTCGCTAAAAAGAATGTTCTGTGAGCTGAAACCACCTAGCATCTGAGACAACAGATACTCAAACCACCTAGCATCTGAGACAACATTTACTTTATGTCCTTAACTAACATCCAAGGGGGAAGAAAAACAACTTACGCCACCTTAAATGTAATTAAATAAATATAAATAATAAATTTAGTTGTCAAAACCAAATTACAACAGCTAAACTCAAATTAAAGCAATAATCACAAGCCTAACACAAATAAAATTATAGGATTCAATCTTATCTGTGGTTCGCTCTAGATCTCATATTTATACGAATTAAATTAAAATTTAATAGTTTATAGTTATACGCATGATTAACGTTTTCAGAATCTAAATATCTAAGTTAATTGTTTAAACATTAGTTGAAGTTGTTATTTGTCTATTTTATTTATTTTTATTTGGGTCAAATTACGAGATTGATTAAAGATTAAATTCCTAGTCAAGTATAGCCTGGCATGGGCACAAAATTTAGACCAATTTAGGGTGTGAAATTCCATATAAAATCTTGAAAAATCATTCCACTAAATCAATTTAAATTTAAATTATAACAAAAAGGCAAATTAGTGAGTGAGAGGGTGCAAAATGGTAATCAAATTGGCATCTAATATCTATACTACTTTTGCATTTAAAGTATATATTGACTGCTTTCGTCGCATTCCAAGTTGCATGTGTACAAAATTTTGGAAATATTGATACATTTAACTTACAATTTCGTAAACCTATTACAAGTATACCCAGAGAGACATATTATATTATTTTTTAATATAAATTAAATTTTCATTAATAATATAAAAAATGTTTGTCAAGAAGAAATGAAATCTTAAAATTTCAAAGTAATACAAAATTAATGAAATTATTAAAATATTTTTTTATTAAAATAATAGATAATAGTAATATGTTGCATATATTGTGACTTTCAATAAAAAATTTTTTAACCATTCTAAAAAAATAAAAGTTCTCTTTTTTTCTTCACTTATCATGAAATATAATCCACTTTTTAAGCTTTAATTAATAGTTAAAAAATCTATTATTAATATTTAATTTAGTATTTTCAAACGTATAATATAATTTTAATTTTTTTAAACTGGTATATCGGTGATATACCTGGTATACTACCTAGTATACCAACGGTATACCATATATACCGGTGGTATACCATAATTCAGAATGCCATTTTTAATTCTGGATTTTGGTATACCACCGGTATACCTGGTATACCGATGGTATACCAAAATCCAGACTGGCAATCTCAATTCTGGATTTTGGTATACCGATGGTATACCAGGTATACCATCGGTATACCAAAATCCAGAAATAAAATTTAATTTTGATTATCATTCAAAAAAAGTAAAAACAACAAATAAACATTCAGTTGTTTGTGTTGCAGGCCAAGAGCACTATAATTAGTACATGATTCAGTAGTAGCTTGAGACCACAAGATCCTACACAAATTTAAACTTATTAACTAATTAATTATTAACTATAGAGGCATAGTTATAATTAAAAAATGTTAATTAGAGCGGTGACAGATGTAATTCTGTCAAATTAAAATGTGTAATGAGTGTAAGGTTTAAGTGTTTTTTTTAACCGAATTTGGGATGTAAATTATTTATTATGATTTTTATTTTCACAGTATATATGCCACCAGTATACCAAAATCCATAATACAATTTCAAAGCAGAAAAATGGGTCAATGGCACCAGCAAGTCAGCTAGTCTCCTCTATCAATTGTAGCATTCAATTTTACCAAGTCAGACCATGACTCTTGTTCTCTCTAGCAATTCTGAGCTCCCTCAATATACCTATAGAACATCATATAGACAGAATTCTGTAATAAAAAGAATAATTTCTAACATTAATTTATAATAAAATTGTTTGACAAGAAAATAAATTATTTTATTTTATAATATATTATGAAAACACTATATCAAAATCAAATTGCAAACATGAGGAAGCCTTATTCCTCCTCCTCTCTCTATAAATATCCTCACGACCCTGAAACAGTATGGTTGTTGTGACCCCTTCCTGAATCTAGAGTAAGCCAATCAGTTGATGCAGTACGTTGATGTTTATGTCTCTTTTTTGGCACACTCGACTGCCCCAACTTCAGAGATTGAACTCTTGTGTCTGCTGCTGTGTGTTGAGGCTGGATGTCCCGTCAATGAAAATGTATTTCTCAGCTTAGTACTTTGAATTGGAGTTGCAGAATGATAGGAGTTTATCAATGAAAATCAACCAGACATTCGAGACACTCGCTTGGATTTCTTTTCAGCTTCTTCTTGCTCGAGGTCTTTGGGTTATGGCCATTGAAAGGAAAAATAATCAATTGCCTCTCAAAGCAAGGCATGAGACAATTATATCTATTCTTTCAGTAAAAAAAAGCAAAAGTGCACATCAAGGGTAATCTCATTTTCCATAACCCAATCGCAAAGGTTGACTCAACCCAAAATGTATAGATTGTCATGCATGAATGAGACATTTTCCCAGCAAATACTTTGAACATTCTAGAAAAGTTTAATTCATGAAAAGAATAAGATTAGATATGGATTAGCTTAAGAATTATTAAAGAATTAAAAAGGCAAAAAAAAAAGAAAAAAAAGCATTCGATGTATCAATTTAAGATAGAGAATCATGTAAAATGGACAGCAATAATGATTATCCAATCTAGAATATGAAGCATGAATCCAGTTGGAAGCATCAAAACTTTCATAGAGTCCCAGTGTTAGAGTTTCTGCTAGACAATGAAGGAGTTTTAAATGATTAAACATGACATCAGTTATCAAAAAGGAATGCTTACTAAAGTAGTAAGTGGGACCTGAATAAATTCAACTCATGCAAGACACTCGAGTATATATGACCTCTTAGCTAATAAACATAACTGATAGGACAATTTATCTGCACAACGTAGAACTAAAAATCACTAATTTATCTGCACAACGTACAACTAAAAATCACTCATTCCCTAGCATTACTTGAAAAGCAACAAAGCAAAATGAATTTCTAGAACAAACCCATTATGAAAAACAAGTCATGCTACCTTCAGTCTTTTGTAGTTGGTTGTTGTAATCTCTTTAGTTGAAAATCACAATTACAGCTGCTAGCCTAGATAAGTATATGCAGCCATTAACCAGCCAGGAAGCCAACAACTAAAAGACAGAACAATGTATCTCCAATAGCTCTGTTCCATATGAGAACAAACAATAACCACACTACCTGCTGAGCTTGATCCTTATCTTAACCACATAATAAAAACTAATGGTCTTTAGTGGAATTAAGACTAATGCAAAATAAAACAGAACAATGCCATAAGAAATTGTATAGCAAAGCATTAAGAAGCAAGCTCATACCTCCTTTTTCACTTTCCTTTTATTCTGCAATGAAAACATCTTCTAAGAAAAGAAGGATGCAACTAAAAAAATGACTTTAATTAGAAAGTAAAAGAAAAAGATATATAAACCTCAAAACAGTAAGTAAAATAAAAAATTATATAAACCTCAAATCAGTAGACTACAAAAAATAAAAAGAAAATTATAAAGGGAAAAAAAGATTACATTGTATTGAGCACGACGGTGAAGAATATTGTAAAGTTCAAGAGGCTTGCAAAAAATTACAAGATTTTCATCAGCTGCAATTGCCTCTTGTACAGACAACTGCACACAACAATTCTAATGACACATCGCCTCTATTTCCCAGTTATTAAATTCCTGTGCCAATCAAATTGAATTAAAATAAAACACAAGGACCTAGCTTAAATTGAGACCAAATTCGTCTAATTTTAGATATAATTGAAGAATTAAAATCATGATGCGGATAAGCAATAAGAAGAAGTAGAAGATTTACCAAACTGTTAGAGTTTCGCCGGAAGATCTACTAGAATAACCTTTTTTTCCCTTCCTCTTGTTCCTAATTGGCCGAAAACCGAGCTATAAGGCATCGGCATCTCCCTCTCCGGTATATTTGTCATCGGCAGTTGGAGAAGAACGAAGGGCACCGGAAGAATCGACTCAATGCTGGGAGTCCTCCTGTGGCGGTCATGATGTCCATTGTCGCCGCCAGTCACCGGAACGAGAAATAACATCTTCAACAACGAGAGGGAAAAGCTAATGAACGAGAAAGGGGAACGTTTAACAAAAAGGGATATTTTTAAAAACAAAAAATTAAAAAAAGGTAATTTTAAACATTTATAAGAGATGGCTGTATTTTTAGAAAGTAGGGTTAAAAAATGGGTAATCTATATAATTTCCTCAAAGAAAAAATCCATGATCCGGCCACCCTAACAGAAATTTTAAGCCCAATTGAGCTCGGGTTTAACCTGAGCATGTCCATTGTCATTGTCCGAACCGAAACCCTAAAAAGAGCAATGGGGTGGTGTCACTGCCATTCGAAATATTGCGCTGCTGGAAAAATCAGAATCGGAAATGGGCCATCGCCTCAAGACCTTGTACCTTGAAACGATCGTTCCTTCACTTATGGAAAAATTCTTCTACGCCAACGTTCACCAGGTGAGCGCTGTATTTTTAATTTTCCTTTTTTTTTTTGGAGTACCATTGCTGTAGCTGAATTTTGAGGTTTTGAATCACCAAGGAGACATGAAGCGGGAATTGCTATTGTGGTAGTTATGTTGGGTTACAATTTCGGATAATTAAAGAGATTGCTTCTACTTGATAAAGGTTGGTTAGCTTGTTTCGAGGTAACGAGTTTGTTTGGTTGATAAGGAAACGACGAGAGTCCTTGTCATTTTTTGTTTCTTTTTTGTTCATAGTTAAGCTTTATTAGAAGTTAGCTTGAAATTCTTATCTAGGGGGTGCGTGTTAGTGCAATATTAAGGTTGATCTTATGTGAGTTGATAGTTCAAGTAGTTTTGAAAGAATCCTTCGCAGCGGATGGAAAAAATATGCTGCTTATGATGGAAATGTTAGTTAAAATTTCTCTTCCGAATCAAGGGCAAAGGATTTTTGCTTCCTCTCATATTTGATAATGGAGTTAGAAACATTTAACTTTTTTGTTTTGTTTACCTGCAAATATCAGTCTTTATATGGAAAAGGAATGCTTTCTGCTGGATACTAAATTTCTTTTGGTTAACTCTGTTCACTTTTTATGATATGCATATTTATACTCAACTCTTGATAAATTATTTTCATTTGCAATTTTCCTTAGGTTCCGAAAATTGAAAAGATTGTGGTGAAGTGTGGTATTGGAGATGCCGCTCAGAATGCCAAGGGTCTGGAAGTCGCGATGAATGATTTGGCTCTCATTACTGGACAGAGACCTACTCGGACAGGACAGGAACCTATCAAGACGAGAGGAAGGAACAACATTGCCAGCTACAAGATGAAGGATGGTCAACGGATGGGTGTTGCTGTTACACTCAGAGGAAATGTAACATGTTTTACTCTTCCTTCAATTCACATATGGTTCAAAGTTTGAATTTATAGCTATTGTTGTCTTCCAATGCTCATTCCGTTGCTTTAGACATAAGTGCTTTACAGTTTTGACTCCTTGCTAGCCATGCTATCGAACTTTTGACATCACCGTTGCTTGATTCTTCAAACACTTTCGGGAAATATCTATCTTCATTTTCCTTTCCTGTTCAACATCTAATCTATGTTCATTTTGTAAAGATAGCCATAATAATAACATTTCATTTCATTTATGTATTGGAAAGATGATGCTGTGTGATGGTTTTGTGAAATCTAAATGGATAATCGTGTTATTTCACTGCTATATTTTTTTCCTTTTGGGGCCAAATGTATCATTGATAATGTTCTATACTTGTTGATTATTGCTGTTCAGATGATGTATTCATTCTTAGATCGGCTTATGAGTCTTGGGCTTCCTAGGACAATTGAACTTGAAGGTGTAACCCCAAGCAGATTTGATGCACTTGGGAATTACCGGATCCGAATTCATGAGCAGAGTATGTTCCCAGAGACTAGGTATGACGCTCTTGGTGTAATAAAGGGAGTGAATGTTTGCATCTCAACCACAGCTAAAACTGTCCAAGAAGGCCAAAATCTTCTGGCTCTTATGGGAGTGCCATTTGGAGAAAGTGCCCATGCCATGGAAGAAGAAGTTGAAGAAGCATAAATTTGTTTCAACATCAATTGGGCAGCGATAAATGGTTGGCCTCATTTACATTTTGCAATTGGCATACACCTATGCAAATGTTTCTCTGTACACATCTCTATCTCGAAATAACAATAAATTTTTTTAATTACTCTTTCTACCTTTATGGATGTGATTCTCAACGCGGAGGAAAGATGAGAAACTGTTTGCTGGGTTGCGGAGATTTTTGGTTTGATCTGTGCATTGTGTCATATGGGCTCTATTTTATTTATTTTGCCTTTGGAAATTGGTTTCTGAATATTCTGATTTAATTGGAATGCAGTTGTCATAATGAAATCCTATATGAAAAAACAACCAAAATGTACTGTATTTCATTTGTTTTTTTACATAATTTGATCAAATGATTATTTTTATTCTTCATAGCAAAAAAAAAAATTATAATTTGACCGCTTAACAAGGTTTGAAACAAGGACGATGTATGCCCAGTGGTAAAATGTGATATCTGTGATTATCTCGCCATTTTCATTAACTCCTCTGGCAGCCAACTTTTGCTTCATTGGAAGGATGAGCTTTAAGATGTTCAACAACTGCATCTACCACTTGATTGCCAACATTTCTCAACGACTGCATCTAGCAATCTTCCTCCTGCCTCTAGGTTGACCTTCGCCGCGGCCAATTAATTCTACGGTTACCATTGTCCCTGATTAATGAAATTGCTAAAACCGACTTCAATGCTAAACGGCTTGATTTCCGTACAGTGGGTGCAATACAATTATATTCGCCTATATAGCTCTTTGGTTATAATCAATTTTCACCAAGCAGCCAACCATATTTGCCTCGAAACCCTTTGTGATACAAGTGAATCAAAGATTTTTATCACAACCATAAAAATGCGTGCCATATCAATATCAAATTCCTTGTCCCATGCTTGGCCCGTAAGATAATGACCTGTGACCGTCCATGGCCCTCCCATCAATGATATCGTATAATCAATCTTCTGCTCCTCACAGGTTTCCACGTCCATTATTAAATAGTTCTTGGAAATTTTGAGAGCTTGTATAATTTTTTTTTTTTCTCTGTGACAACGTTGCCACTGATTTGATCATGGGTCCAGTCGAAAATTTTCCAAATAATGGAAAGAGACGAATTCATTTGTGGCTTAGAAAACTGGGGTAGTTGGCTTAGCCCATTTTGGAGTTTCAGCCTGTGTAGGCCCATTCTTTGCTTAAAAACTTTCCGTTAAGCGATAAAAGAAAATACGGATTTAATGAAGCTAGAACTGTCTTAAACTTAAAAAAGCAGAGTTAAGAAAAGATGATGGTAATTAATTATCAGATGTCAGTTGGTGGAGGAATGTTGTCTACATCTCCAAAGCCCTGCGTTCTTCAAGCTGAGTATTCTATGGCTTCTGATCTCTCTCTCCATCGCTCCATCTTCCATGGCACTTCCTCTTCTCCTTCTCGTCGCGATCTTGTCTTCATTGTCAATCCCAGAGGTATTTTCTTTGTTTCTCTTCCGTTTTTTATTTTTATTGTTTTTTGGGGTTCCGGAGAATTTTTTAGAAATGGAAGTAATTAGGATTTTTTAGTTTAGTTTAGTTCAACTAGAATCTGAGAATTATAGATTGGAGTTATGATTGGATATCAGGAGCTAATGGAGAACAGGCAAGGAATGGAAGAAATTGCTTCCGTATCTGAGGTCTCGCCTCGACAAAGGTTGCAATGTGAGCTTCCTTTCTGCTAATTCAACTTGCTGTATCTCCGTTTTTGTCTATTTTTGTAGCTTCACTCTCTAGTTCAAGCCGCTATTCTTTGTGCTTGAATTGTGAGTTTGAATTCGTTCCAAAGCGATGTATTTTCTTGCCTGGCTTTTTGCTTCAAAATGCTGGGTACTTTTCATGTTTCTTCATTTAGTCTCTGTGGCGATGGATTTCATGCACTCGAGTTATTTCTTTCCTTTTTACTTTTTATTTTTCTACTTTGTTTTTCTTTAGAGAAAAAAATACATATAAGTTCATGCTGGTGCCATTGCGAGAAAAAGAAAAGTTGGAACCTAATTACGATATATCTTGTTTGTCTTCTCATATGGAATTGTTTCACAATCAGCAAGTGGGACGTTACATTCCAGAAACGATAAAGGCATACACCTCCTCCATTGCGATTGATAATTTCTATTATTTTGTTTATTGTCTGCAATGTTTATAGAAATAGCAAAACGTTTTGTATGAATTACCTTATCATCTTGTGATTGATCGTGCATTTACTTCTTGTCACATGTCATTGAACAATAATATATTTTCTGAAATGTTTTAGGTGATTGTGATCCCTTGTTTTGACAGTAATAATTGGATAATGAAAGTATTACATTGTGTTATTTAATTTAAATTGGAAGAATTTGTTGGCTGTCGCAGTTAGTTTCTTTGGGTTATGACTAATGATTGTTTTCTGACTTGTACTCTTTAAACTGCATGCTTGCTTGACCATATATTTCCTCTAACAAGTAAGAACTTTGCTTCATTGTGCCCAGATATGTGAATCTTTGACTTCTGGTCCTTATCATGCAATTGATATAACAAGAGAGGTGTGAACTGGAATTTTCTCAATAGTGAACTTGGTTGAGGCTGTTCAAAATAAGATTCATAAAATATTAATTGCTCATAAGAAATATGATGACATGCAGGCAATAAGGGAAGGGGCAGATGCTGTGATTGCAGTTGGAGGTGATGGCACTCTTCATGAGGTGCAACTTGCTTTTTTCTGGCTCCTGAACTATTGCATGTGTTGGCCTTCATGTGAACTTTTCTTTTTGACTAAAGAATATTTGCTTACTAAAACAAATGACTAAGAGGTTAAGCTTTATATCCTTGTTAATCGATAAATCACAGAGCTAATTAGATCGAATTACTGTTGCTTTATTCAGTTGGTGGATTATTATTCACTGACTTTTACTTGCCTGAGCAGGTAGTCAATGGATTCTTTTGGGCTGGGAAGGCTGTTGTCAATCACAACAGAGAGGCTGCTCATTCAACTGCCCTAGGTGTAAGTGACAACAATTTCTTGGTAGTTTTGGATAATTCCCTTAGCTTCTATCATATTTTGTAAAATGGGATGCCTATTTGATACAAGAAGTGCATGATATAAATAGCTCAAGGGCATATATGATTTTGTAATTCTGATACCTTTATACAGCTCATCCCCTTGGGGACTGGGTCCGACTTTGCCAGAACATGGGGCTGGTTAGTTGGTCCTACTCTAATCTGGATTAATCTGGTTGAGGATCTTTATGATATATTAGTATGCTCTTGATTATGACACATATGTTTATGAAATGCTTGTGTTAGGAAAACTGATCCTTATGAAGCCGTGGATCGGATTGTTAGAGGTAGTTACCTTTCACTTTTCCGCATTATGTTTGCATCAATCTAAACCTGGAAGAGTTTATGTACTTTATCTTATGCTCAAAAACTTCTTCTTAGTTCTTTTCTATGTTCTGTCATTTATACATTTCCAATGAAGCTGTAATGCAGGGGTGAGATCACGGGTAGATATTGGTGTAATTAATGGAGAAAGTGAAGAATCTCATTACTTCTTAAATGTTGCCGATATGCATTTGTAAGGTTTACTTGTAAATTAGGAATCATCTTCACAAAAGTGACACTTATTTTAAGTCTTACTGCTATTAGTGGAATTTGGCAGGAGTGCAAAGGCGGGTTATTATGCATCAAGATACAAGAAATTTGGAAATCTATGCTATGTGATTGGTGCTCTACAAGCCTTTTGGGGGCATAGTAATCAAGACGTCAGAATCAAGGTTATCTGAAAGTATTCAGAATTATGTAATGATTGTGATGCTACTTTCACGTGTCTGGTACAATTATAATGTTCTGTTTTCCCCATGATATTCACTCTCCTATGAAAGTGTTGATAGTCTAGTCTCTGTATATAACCCCATAGGGTGTTTTGAACTAGGTCAATGGTGGTGAATGGGAAACATGTTCTCAAGTAACAGCTCTTTGCATTGGAAATGCAAAGTACTTTGGTGGAGGCATGAAAGTCACTCCAAATGCTGACCCTTGCAGTGGAAACTTGGAGGTGAAATACTTCCCTCTTCTTAGTTTTGATCACGTAGCATAATCAGGCACATCATGCACCTACTATGTTTGTGTTGGTGATATTTGTTCTTGCAGGTTGTAATTCTTCAGGACTTTAAATGGTATGACTTCATTCTGAAGCTACATAAACTATATAAAGGGACACATTTATCAGTAAAAAATGTATCTTCAAGAAGGTAGGGTCCCTCCCTCATAATGGAAGCATTCGTTTATGATTTTTTCTTTTCCCTGCATATTGTTATCTATTTCCTTGGAAGCTCTTTCAGTTATTTTAACCTAATTCAATAATACGATGATAAAATTCTAATTGTTTTGGGAGTGTGATCTTGAATTAAAATTTGCCTTGGGAATCTATTATTTCTGCATTTATACCAAGACAAATGGTTATTCTAGTTTATCAAGCTAAATAGCATTGTAACTGGTTTCGATGTTGGTTTAGTCCTGTTAATGTTAAATGTGATGCTTATTCAAAGCTGTGGGCAGTTTTTAATAGTTCATACTTCTTTCCTTTGTTTATTTTTTCAGTGTGCAGTCAATTGAAGTGGAGGACATTTCTGGAGCTGACGGAATTTTTGTCCAGTCTGATGGGGAATATCTAGGGTTCCTTCCTAGGAAGTTTTCTATTTTACCTTCTGCTATTGAAATGATATGCTGAAGGCCAAATAACGTCTACTGTGTTATTTGCTGGTGTGAGAGAAGCCGATCCATAGTTAATTTTCTTGGTAGCGACTTGAGGTCAAGTAATGCGAGGAGAAAGAAACACAAGAAACAGAAAATACAATCAATAGTTTCAGTAGAGGAAAAAATAAATGTCATGAATCCCAAACTTCGGAATTTCTAACGTTGGCGGGAGGAAAGCAGGCT
The DNA here is from genome assembly GCA_037975025.1 of Excoecaria agallocha. Classification (NCBI taxonomy): domain Eukaryota; kingdom Viridiplantae; phylum Streptophyta; class Magnoliopsida; order Malpighiales; family Euphorbiaceae; genus Excoecaria; species Excoecaria agallocha. The sequence continues at coordinate 72,631,318 of CM075806.1, read as the reverse complement.
TCTCTTCCGATGCATTGCCATTCAGTTGGAGATAGTGCTTTGGACTTGCTTTGATATGTCATTTGATATGTATTGACCCTTCCAATGCCTTTCACGCAGGCTAGAGAGGAAGTTTTCTTGTTTTACAGAATAGAAAATGATACTTGTAAATTGATGTTGCAAATTTCATGCAATTTCTCTTCAGAGAGAGAGACGCCGATACGCTGCTTTTTTTTTTTTGGTGTTGTGGGCGGGTGGGGATGGTTATTTAAATTTCTGTGAGTTTAATTAAGCTTTAATTCTCGCTTATGCATTTCCTTTTTTAATATTTATACGAGGCTTAAAGTTGGATATTTGGAGAGGATGTAACTTCACAGTTAACCCTGTTAATATATTTTCCAAATAGCAAATTTCTTATGGCTACCGTTTCGCTGGACTTGAGATATTTCAAAGGACCGGCGGGAGTTACATCTCTCTTTATCTCGAGAAACTTGATGGCGAACTCTCTCTTCTACATACCCATGACTCCCCGTCTCAACTCCCACCATAAAACCACCACTTTGTCGCCAATCTTTCAAAAGAAAGCCAGTAGAATCGGCTGTAATGGAGAGAACCTAACAAAAAGTTCATCTACAGCACAAGAATCCGTGACCGAAAATGCTTTACTCAAGGTAGCTTGGTACGGTTCCGAGCTTCTGGGAATCGCCGCTTCATTACTGCGTTCACCATCAAGTCCTGAAGCTCCACAAAGTGCTCGCAACCTTCCTGTTGATGACTTGGGAGCCATTGATCGCGCCACCGTCGTGGAAACCATCAAACAGGATTTCCAAAGATCATATTTCGTCACAGGTATTTGGAAATTAGCCTCTAAATTTCCTTTTCTTTTTAGCAAAGTCAAATAGGGTATTGCTGCTGCACCTTTAGCCGGATTGAGTTTTCAGTTACTAATTTAAGAATTCGGTGTTATGGGTATTTTTACTTCATATATATGGTCCTCGTTTCTCCTTTGCAGGAAATCTCACTCTCAGTGCTTATGAAGAAGATTGTGAATTTGCTGATCCAGCAGGTTCCTTCAAAGGACTTAAACGTTTTAAAAGAAACTGCACAAACTTTGGATTACTTATCCAAAACTCAAGTATGAAGCTTATGAAATGGGAAGATTTTGAGGTGAATTCTACTGATGGAATTTATATGATTGCTATTCCCACCATCTGAGCTGATGATCATATTTGATAATGCACATATGTAGTTAGTTTCCTTGCACGACAACTATTTGGTTGGTTTTGTTTCAGGAAAAGGGAATTGGACATTGGCGATTCAGCTGCAAAATGTCATTTCCATGGAAGCCTATCCTTTCTGGTATGGTTCATTAGAGTAAATAATGTTTTCCATTTTGCTGCCCCTTAAAAGTGAAAATGGAATTATGTAGAATATTGCGACATGAAAATTGGATTACTGATTGGAAAGCTGATGGGTTTCTACAAAAACTCTTTATTTATATACAGCTATAGTGTTATGTTATTTGAGATTTTAGCACTTAATCCGCCATATCTATATCTGTCTGAGAGTTAACTAGTCCTAGTTCTTAACATTGTATTAGTTGCCACCAAATCAAATTAATGAATAAGATGATTATGAGTACAGTACAATATTGTTTTGATCTTGCTTGTTTCAGCCCAAACAACAATAAGTATAATATGAACTCTCTTTTATGCATATTGCAGCCACTGGATATACAGAATACTATTTTGATGCACAATCTGGAAGAGTATGCAGGTAAAGATTATTTATAGGATTATGAGAGTAATTCTTTTTATATTTTTCAACATATTGTTGTTTTGGAAATATTAATTTCAGGCATGTGGAACACTGGAATGTTCCCAAAATGGCACTTCTAAAACAGATTCTGAAACCCAGCAGGCAGCAGGGATTTTGGTTTGGTAAGAAAACAGCCTCTTGAAGGAACATTTAAAACTGGTTTGAGAATATTTGATGTTACATTTCGTGAACAGTAATATGAACCTCTTTGCAGTGTAAGGATTATCAACTTCATGTTTGCACACTATTTAGTAGCAATTTAAAATGTTTGAATTTATTTATCGTGTATCAACTTTTGTAGCTATGATTGAAATTTATCAATATTTATATATGATTTTTTTTAATTGAAAAAAGGGCATAAAGGTTTCTGCAATATGAACATGTCTAATTCAAAGGAAATTATTATAATTGAAAAAAGAAGGAATTTTATAAATATTTATGCATTTCAAACCTAATCCTCTATTTATGGCTAATCCTCTAATTAATCATGCAATGGGAATTTCTGCTACTTGGAGAAAGGTAGATAGACCAATTGCAACTGTTTCTGTGTGTGTACATATATATATATATATATTCCCTTTGCTTGGCAAGATTAGCAAAAGTTTTATATTCTGGATAAAAATATTTTTTAAAAAATCAATTTCAAGACAGCTGGATGAAAAAAAATAAAAAAATTCAGGTTAACCTTGAAGTCAATGATAGAAAATTAGGCTGTATATAAATTAACAGCAAAGTAGAATTTGATATCATATTAAAAAAATTCCAAATTAATCTTAAAATTCTAGTGTTGATATGATATATGTTAATAGGTATAAAAAGAATATGAGATTAATAATATATGTAGAAACTTTTACTGTCAAATTTCTTTAGGATTTCTCATCAGCGTCACAAAGGCTTCTAAATTTGATTTTTTACCTAAATATATTAAGGTTTTTTTTTTAGGAACCTAAATATATTAAGGTAATACAAGATGAATATGACTTGCTTAACTAGATATACATACAAGAAGTCAACAATATAATATTAGATAAAATCTTTTTTTTTTGTCTATATAATTTAAGTTAATAAAATCAGATCTACGGTTGATCACAGGGCGAGAAATGCATCCTCACCCACTGCCTTGCCAGGGGTGGGGAATCCCCGTCCCCTATTGAATAAGGGGAAAAAATTTTCCTAGTTCCCGTCCTGCGGGGATCCCCAACCCCCGCGAAAATTTCCGTCCCCATGAAAAATAATTTTTTTTATTTTAAAATACAATATTTCACCATTAATTATAATTAAAATGTAATATTTAATAAATACAAAATATATGGATACATAAAATTGATTTTCATTATCAAAAAATTAATGTATATTTATACAAATGGGATAAGTATAAATACGAAAAAAAACCAGGTATATATATATAATATCGGGATGGAGATCTCCGCGGAACGGATATTCCATTCCTCGCTCCTGTCTCGAAATTAAAATCGAATTTTTTTTATTTCCATCTCCATCTTCACAGAAAAAAAATTCGAAATTTTTTTATCCTATTCGGATCGAAAATTTTTCGTCCCATGATCATCCCTGAACATATCAGAATTTATAAATAAATTCTTCTTTTGGGACTTCTTCCATTCTAGCTAAGCAAATTTTTCTTTTTTTTCTTCCGTCATTATGATCGCAAGAAATTTCCAATGGAATTTTTTTATGAAATATATAAATTGCCATTAGATTATTGACTCATCTTTCTTTCTTTTTTTAAATGATATTTAGCAATTAATAGAACTCAAAGAATTTGAAATTTGCTTAGAATTTCAGATACATTAGCTTTTCTTTTGAAATTGCTTCGTTTTACAAATCAAATGAATGAAAAGAAAGTTATATACACACATTGTGTATATTGAGTTTATCGAAAATTTAGTTTTTTTTTTTTGAAAAAAAGGTCATAAAAAACATAGTAAATCTAAAGTCCTTGCAGAGCCATTTGATTTTCAAGTTAAATTTTACTTGATAAATTACATGTTCAGTCATTAAAAAAAAAAAAAATCCTCTATTGCTAACTTTTTTACATCATATCACTAAAAAATCTATGTAATATTCTATTTTCTTCCAAAGGCCCCGAAAAATGACTTCTTAGGTTGTGTTTAAGCATTTCACAATTCTATTTAATTTAAATATATTGATTAATCATATATATCTACAATATTATTTTTTTAGGTCATAATTATTTTCTATATGTGCACTATGAACTCTTTAAAAAATTAGGTTATATTTTTATGCTTTTAGTATTGCATATAGAGTTTTATTGATAATTTTCTATTTTTTTAAAAATTCATTAAACTCAATTGAACAAGTGATTCTGACGAGGAGAAATATGCCAAAAAAAAAAAAAAAAAAAGAGACCTGAGATAATATCAGGTCAATGAAAAAAAATTGGGTTTATATAAATATCGAATCTTATATGAATTCCCATCGACACGCAAATCAATTAACAATTTGTGAAGACTTTCTTCAATTTATTTATTTTTTGAATGGTCCAATATGAAAAACTTTCTTGCGGAAATGGTGAATAACCTCCTAAATAATACTACTTAATAAACGATAATATCCCAAAAAATATAAATTAAAGGTCCTAGAGGTGTCGAAGGCCCCTTCAACTGGTTAGTCAAACATAAAAATCGAAACCGTCCGATCGGATGCGATTTATTCCTGACAGGCAGTAAGTAATCTGACACATGTCACCATTAAATGGCCGTTACCTACAAGAATAGGTCATGCCTGTCACATGGTAGGCAACTATTTAAGAGCACTACTCAAACTTTTTTAGTTTTATAAATAGTAGGTTACATTTTGAGAAACATACACTCTTCTCTCTCTGTAAAACATAATCATTCTCTCTAGAGATCTTCTTACTCCCTTTGCTAACTTAAGTATCGGAGTATCAATACCCGGTATAACTGGGCAAACACTTTTTTTTTGCAGGTTTTCTCTACTCTGATTTGATTAGGACCTACCCATTTAGCCATCAAGTCTCTCGTCGTCCATCCTTACATGGAAAAATCCTTCGTTTTTGTGAAAAGCCGTGATATATCATTTTATTTTTTCGTTGAGAGCCGATGGTTGAGCCAACAAATTCAATTCCTACGTTACCTGTGAAAAGGTAGATACACGACTACAGAAAGAAAGAAGAAATGCTTGAATTCCATTAAAGTCTTCGAGACTACATGGAAGATCACACAACAAAAGTAGAATACTGTAAAGAGAAAGGCAAAACATCATGATCCGTGAAAGTCTCCGAGACTACACAAGAGGCTAGACGATGAAAGCAAATCCTAATACAGAATGAAAGCAGAATTGTAACACCCTACTCTTCCATAAATCCGTACCTTATAAATAGTGCTACTAGACAGATACATGCATATATCTATTAATCTGAACTCAATTACTAAAGCAATAACAGCTCTAATTATAAAATATCAGGCATTAAAAAATAAAATCGTTCTACCTCAAATTATGCAATTCCATTATCTTTATATACATACAGGGCGAAAATTCCTTCTTCACATCCCGAAATCTTCTTTTCCTGCGCGCAGTCAACAACCGCACGCTAAGCAACATTGTCGCTTAGTGGTGGATACAACAACTCAAAATTTCATTCGATTAAATTTTGTTTTTCAATTTTATGATCTCTATTATCTTAAGCAAGTCTATTCCTTTGATCATATTATGATTTCATTCATTATTTATAAAAATTCATTCAAATTCTCTCTCTTAATTTTAAAGACAGTTTAATAATCAGGTCAACAATTCTATTTATTTTCGTTTAAGTTATTTGATCTTCTTTACTTGTCTTTATTTTTATTATATATTTTTCTTGTTTGATTATATTTCTTTCCTCACTAAATAGAAAATTAAAAATTAAATTCTTGTAATCTCTTTCTATTACATCAATCTATGATTTATTCTTAATATATTCATAATTTACTTTAGATCTCTTTATTATTTATTCTTCCTACTTAATTTCTCAATTTTTCCGAAATTGACAATTCCTTAACTAATTTTGATCACAATGTTAACTGGTTTAACTTCTTTTATCCTTTAATTTAAATTACGTGCATAAATTGTAATTTAGATCCTAAATTTCTCTCATGATGACAAACTACATTTTGATTCTTAAAATTTTTACTATTGACGATTTTACCCTTCTTCACTTGTCTAATAAATTTAATTTCTCTAATTGCTATCTTAATATTTCAATTTACTATTTTCTCTAATTAACTTATATTTTAACTCATTTGGCTTTATTTGACTTTTATTGAATTTCCGATGTACAACTTGCATTCTGATTCTTTGAATTTTTCAAAGATGGTAGATTTACAATTTAGCCCTCTAATTTTTGATTAATTACATTCTTGCCCTTTTCTGTCTTATTTAACCAATTTAAGTTTCGAACTGCTCTTTTTGGTCCAACTAACCAATTTACTTTTATTTTATCACGTAATTACAGTTTTACTCTTACTCATCACATTGATCTTATTTTGCACATTATTTATTATTTATTTTTATTTATGACATCCAAATTATCATAATTATTCTTTCATCTCGATGTCAAACAAGATTACCATTTTGCCCCTAGTAAAATCCGGTGGAATTGCAACGAGCTGGATAAACGGGATATAATCGGGAGATTCAGTTCTCGGAACCATCCAATCTCCTTTAACAATTTTTCTTATTACACACACAATTTTTCTACTAACTATATATATTTTCATAAACACGTATATATATACATGCAGTTGTGGATTCAGCTCTCGGAGCCATCCAACCCACAACTCAATTAAATTACATACACCGGATTCAGCTCTCGGAGCCATCCAATCCGATGTTACACATCAAGGCGCCGCATTACAATTTTTCCTAATTGACATGCCAACCTTATCCGATTACCCCAATTCCTATTTAATTTTACTAAGGGCAAACATAACATTATCATTAAATACGTTAAATAGTATCATCTACATGTATTAGCATTATATATATATATCCATGGTATCTGTCATTTTCCTTATCTTTGATAACTTCATATCATCATTATTTCTTCTTTGTTCCTTTAACAATATCATTTACCATTGTAGGCACCGTAGTGCTATACTCTACTACTTTTCAACTCAATTTATGAACTATTCTCCTTATATTAATTCACAATATTATTAATTTATATCAATTTATTTCACCCTTTTGTTCACTTATATGTATAGTTACACAATGTTACATTACTATATATATATACATGGATCCATAGTGCACCTTATGTTAAGAAGTTTATTTAACTCAAAATTATACTTTTCTAAATTAATATAACATATTATATACGTAAAATACTATTTAATATCAATTACTCACTTTATATACCATTATATACAATTTGACTAACATAAAGTTTAACACTCACAAATCTCTTCATACTTTGTTTTATGCCATTTATGTTGCTAACATCAATGTATATTACTATATATATCGATTATCACTTAATGTATTTTAATGTCTTTTTATTAACTTCATGAATATCATTATGTTATATATATAATTTCATACCCATATATTATCCTTAACTAAATTCCATCATAACACATATATTTATCATTAAAATATTATATTTATACATAATTCCTAATAATTCACCATATCTCAATTTAGGATTTTCATGGGGATTATTAGGCACCAATTAGCTTTTCAACTAATTACTTAATTTATTCTTCTATTCTCATCTATTTCATACTATATCATTAATTTCTATTATTAACTCAAATTATTTCTCATTAATTCCTAAATTCATATACTTACCTAATATAAAATTCACCATAAAATTTCAAAATTAAATGAAATTAAGGGTAGTTTGTATCCACATACCCGTTAGCATCGATCTTCGAATTTTTTTGCATTTTGTCATCCTTGGACTCGCCGGACCGGTCGCCGGAGACTCGCCGAAAAATGCACCAACAGTGTCCACTTGAAGATCCAGGCCCGAGGATTTCACGGTGGGTGATCACGCGCCCAACAGCCACCGGAGTTGACCGGGATCTAACAAAAACCGTCGATCAAAACTTTTCTCCGATCTACCTTCCACCGGCGAGAGAGGAGGAGTGAAGGACGTCGGAGAAGCGCCTGGCTCTCGGGATCCCACCGGTGCCATCAGCTCCCTCAACCGCCGTCGGGATCACCGAAAAATAAGAGAAAGAAGAAGAAGAAGGAGGACCACGATGGTGAGGAAGAAGGAACGGAGGAGATGAAGCCACGGGAGGAGGAGGACTCTTGCAGGGATGACCGGAGGTGGCGTGGCAGCGGCACGATGGTCCGAGCCTCGCCGGCGTCATGAGCAGCGACGGCCAGCACTGCCTCCCCTCCTTCTCGCTTCCCTTTCCCCTTCCCTGCTCTCCATTTCTTTTTTTTTCCACTTCTTTCTTTTCTTTCTTCTTTCCATTTGTCCCGATTCTTTTTCTTTTTTTTTTTTCAAACCAAACCACACCTACCCCCTTTTTCAAACCCACCTTTTGACAAACCCGATTCTTCTCTTTTTTTTTCTTTCTTTCTTTTTATTTTAACCACACACACCATATCACATCACCTTTTTATTATTATTATTATTTTTTTGGGGCGTTATAATTCTCCCTCACTAAATAAAATTTCATCCTCGAAATTTATTTGAATAGCGACATCGTTGTTACTGTTACTCATGTTTTCCCATGTCATGATATGTTCGGAACACTATAATAAAACATATGTTTGTTCCTTGATTGATTACTTCATCGACCCGAGATATAAGCAATCTTTCGTCGATTAACAGATCTTCTGTCTAATGATAACTGGTCTTCTATTACTCCTTTAACCCCTTTATCACTTAACCACATCGCTCCTCTAAACTCTTGGTTATCCTGATCTCCGTTGTTCAACTCTAATATTTGATTTCCGTACATAGGCTCCTTATTAAGAAAAGATCCATATTTACCGTTTATTCTTGAATGATTTAATAACTAATAGAAATCAAGCATCCCTTTTATCTCATTGAGACCTTTATTCGATGGAACTGACAACATCTATGCTCGGATTTAGCTATACCCCTTACTAGTATAACAAAACTGCCACTAACAAAACCGAATACAAGACATGTAACTGTATAACTATGCAATAACAAATGCATATGTAGACTATGAAGCATGTGGCCATATGACTGAACTATATGTATGTATATCGTATGTCTATGTATGGACAAAAACACAAATATACTCATGGATGACTGATGCACATTATTAGTGGCAGTGTATACCAGCTGGGTTAACGAAATCACCCAGAAGCGTTATCTCATAACTATCGAGATAACTAAGAGTCTAACTCTCGTCCTCAATCACCAACTTACTTATTTATACTCAAAATATCTGAGGAAAACAGATAAAAGCAAGCTTGCCCTTTTCAAATTCACTCGTTCCATATGGCATGTACATAAGTTACTTATAATAATTTCTTCGCTTACATATCAACTCCGATCTTAGAATCGCCTAAACCTGGCTCTGATACCATAAATGTAACACCCTACTCTTCCATAAATCCGTACCTTATAAATAGTGCTACTAGACAGATACATGCATATATCTATTAATCTGAACTCAATTACTAAAACAATAATAGCTCTAATTATAAAATACCAGGCATTAAAAAATAAAATCGTTCTACCTCAAATTATGCAATTCCATTATCTTTATATACATGCCGGGCGAAAATTCCTTCTTCACATCCTGAAATCTTCTTTTCCTGCGCGCAGTCAACAACCGCACGCTAAGCAACATTGTCGCTTAGTGGTGGATACAACTACTCAAAATTTCATTCGATTAAATTTTGTTTTTCAATTTTATGATCTCTATTATCTTAAGCAAGTCTATTCCTTTGATCATATTATGATTTCATTCATTATTTATAAAAATTCATTCAAATTCTCTCTCTTAATTTTAAAGACAGTTTAATAATCAGGTCAACAATTCTATTTATTTTCGTTTAAGTTATTTGATCTTCTTTACTTGTCTTTATTTTTATTATATATTTTTCTTGTTTGATTACATTTCTTTCCTCACTAAATAGAAAATTAAAAATTAAATTCTTGTAATCTCTTTCTATTACATCAATCTATGATTTATTCTTAATATATTCATAATTTACTTTAGATCTCTTTATTATTTATTCTTCCTACTTAATTTCTCAATTTTTCCGAAATTGACAATTCCTTAACTAATTTTGATCACAATGTTAACTGGTTTAACTTTTTTTATCCTTTAATTTAAATTACGTGCATAAATTGTAATTTAGATCCTAAATTTCTCTCATGATGACAAACTACATTTTGATTCTTAAAATTTTTACTATTGACGATTTTACCCTTCTTCACTTGTCTAATAAATTTAATTTCTCTAATTGCTATCTTAATATTTCAATTTACTATTTTCTCTAATTAACTTATATTTTAACTCATTTGGCTTTATTTGACTTTTATTGAATTTCCGATGTACAACTTGCATTCTGATTCTTTGAATTTTTCAAAGATGGTAGATTTACAATTTAGCCCTCTAATTTTTGATTAATTAAATTCTTGCCCTTTTCTGTCTTATTTAACCAATTTAAGTTTCGAATTGCTCTTTTTGGTCCAACTAACCAATTTACTTTTATTTTATCACGTAATTACAGTTTTACTCTTACTCATCACATTGATCTTATTTTTCACATTATTTATTATTTATTTTTATTTATGACATCCAAATTATCATAATTATTCTTTCATCTCGATGTCAAACAAGATTACCATTTTGCCCCTAGTAAAATCCGGTGGAATTGCAACGAGCTGGATAAACGGGATATAATCGGGGGATTCAGTTCTCGGAACCATCCAATCCCCTTTAACAATTTTTCTTATTACACACATAATTTTTCTACTAACTATATATATTTTCATAAACACATATATATATACATGCAGTTGTGGATTCAGCTCTCGAAGCCATCCAACCCACAACTCAATTAAATTACATACACCGGATTCAGCTCTCGGAGCCATCCAATCCGATGTTACACATCAAGGCGCCGCATTACAATTTTCCCTAATTGACATGCCAACCTTATCCGATTACCCCAATTCCTATTTAATTTTACTAAGGGCAAACATAACATTATCATTAAATACGTTAAATAGTATCATCTACATGTATTAGCATTATATATATATATATATCCATGGTATCTGTCATTTTCCTTATCTTTGATAACTTCATATCATCATTATTTCTTCTTTGTTCCTTTAACAATATCATTTACCATTGTAGGCACCGTAGTGCTATACTCTACTACTTTTCAACTCAATTTATGAACTATTCTCCTTATATTAATTCACAATATTATTAATTTATATCAATTTATTTCACCCTTTTGTTCACTTATATGTATAGTTACACAATGTTACATTACTATATATATATACATGGATCCATAGTGCACCTTATGTTAAGAAGTTTATTTAACTCAAAATTATACTTTTCTAAATTAATATAACATATTATATACGTAAAATACTATTTAATATCAATTACTCACTTTATATACCATTATATACAATTTGACTAACATAAAGTTTAACACTCACAAATCTCTTCATACTTTGTTTTATGCCATTTATGTTGCTAACATCAATGTATATTACTATATATATCGATTATCACTTAATGTATTTTAATGTCTTTTTATTAACTTCATGAATATCATTATGTTATATATATAATTTCATACCCATATATTATCCTTAACTAAATTCCATCATAACACATATATTTATCATTAAAATATTATATTTATACATAATTCCTAATAATTCACCATATCTCAATTTAGGATTTTCATGGGGATTATTAGGCACCAATTAGCTTTTCAACTAATTACTTAATTTATTCTTCTATTCTCATCTATTTCATACTATATCATTAATTTCTATTATTAACTCAAATTATTTCTCATTAATTCCTAAATTCATATACTTACCTAATATAAAATTCACCATAAAATTTTAAAATTAAATGAAATTAAGGGTAGTTTGTATCCACATACCCGTTAGCATCGATCTTCGAATTTTTTTGCATTTTGTCATCCTTGGACTCGCCGGATCGATCGCCGGAGACTCGCCGAAAAATGCACCAACAGTGTCCACTTGAAGATCCAGGCCCGAGGATTTCACGGTGGGTGATCACGCGCCCAACAGCCACCGGAGTTGACCGGGATCTAACAAAAACCGTCGATCAAAACTTTTCTCCGATCTACCTTCCACCGGCGAGAGAGGAGGAGTGAAGGACGTCGGAGAAGCGCCTGGCTCTCGGGATCCCACCGGTGCCATCAGCTCCCTCAACCGCCGTCGGGATCACCTGAAAATAAGAGAAAGAAGAAGAAGAAGGAGGACCACGGTGGTGAGGAAGAAGGAACGGAGGAGATGAAGCCACGGGAGGAGGAGGACGCTTGCAGGGATGACCGGAGGTGGCGTGGCAGCGGCGCGATGGTCCGAGCCTCGCCGGCGTCGTGAGCAGCGGTGGCCAGTACTGCCTCCCCTCCTTCTCGCTTCCCTTTCCCCTTCCCTGCTCTCCATTTCTTTTTTCTTTTTTCCACTTCTTTCTTTTCTTTCTTCTTTCCATTTGTCCCGATTCTTTTTTTTTTTTTTTCAAACCAAACCACACCTACCCCCTTTTTCAAACCCACCTTTTGACAAACCCGATTCCTCTCTTTTTTTTTCTTTCTTTCTTTTTATTTTAACCACACACACCATATCACATCACCTTTTTATTATTATTATTATTTTTTTTTGGGCGTTACAAGAATACTGCATGCCAAGATCGAAAGAAAGTGAAACATCCCCCTTTCGACCACCCGCTGCATAAATGGCGCAAGAGAATCCTAGAACTAGCCTACTGGAAAATATATTGGAAGGGATGAAACGGCTGCCTCCCTCCTTATCTTTAGAAAAATTAGACAGGACTTGGTGACATAGCCAAAGACTGTCTTGAAAGCACCTTTTCCCTAAAACAATGGAGAAAGTCCCGCCTCCCTTCATGCGTAACGACACCCCTTTTGCAAACCTAGTCGATTTGGAAGGCATTAAGAGGAAGAAGTCGGATAAGAAAAGATGACTCCGAAAGAGAATAGCATCATGCGCAACACCCTATGGATGAAAATAACTCGAAAGACATCAAATAGGAAAGTAGAAAAATAGGCGAATATGCCCCTTAAAGGCTCCCCCTGATGATCAAAGCCAGGAAGCAACCAAGCTACATCCACCAGATGAAGACACCTAGACGATAGAACCTTGACCAATTCTTATAAGTGAAGAAGGCTCTAAAAGGACCTCATTAACCAAAATCGAAAAGCAAAAAGGGGAGATCGATGAAATTCATCCTAATCGAAAGGTCGATGGAAATGATCCCGATTGAAAGATTGATAAAATTTATTATTATATTCCGATTGGAAGGTTGACAAAACTCATCCCGATCGAAAGATAAATGAAATTTGTTGTTATCCCGATTGAAAGATCGATGGGAGACTCTTTAGTTGATGCTTTTCCAACCAAATTTAATACATTTCCATGTACACATCGCAAATCGAAAGCAACAAAGGAAAAATAAAAGTTTATTAAAAGTGTTACATATGAAATGTACAACCCCTATGCCTAGTTTCTATTGCTACTTTTTCCATCGTCCTCTGAAATGTTGCCAACGTCTCCCACTTGCGACAAGTCAGAGAAGCAGAGCGAGTGGCAAAGAGGAAAATAGGAAAAGAAGGCAACTAAGAAACAATGGATAGGCAAGAAGGCTAAAAAATTGACCCTATTTATAGAGGTACCAAGACATACAGGGCAATCCCCCTAAATGGGGAGTCAAAAGAAATAAATGGCCATAATAAAGGGCTACAGAAATTGAAGAAGCTATAAAAGGTAATTAATCATCTTCGCTCCCTATAAGATAAGGGTAAAGAACGATGCCATATGAAAGCCAGATTATCTATGGGCTCGAGCAGGTCCCAGACTTAAAGCCCAAGAATCATTTACAGAAAGGTTCAAAAGCAAGCAACCGTAGGAAAGCAATCAAATGTTGTTCGATCGAATTGAGAGGACCTTCGATCCCATCAAATCCACTGACACTCTATAGAGCTCCATCCCTATAACCTACCCCATATCATGTCGTCGATCGCTTGCCCCAACACCTTTGTAACAATACTCCAAGCTACAGATGCACCTCTAAATCTTTCATAAAATAACCCAATGGTCTCAGGGCTCACAAATTGATAACCTTCGACCAACATTTATAAGATGACTGGATTGTGTGGCCATTATTTCATCCTAAGGTCTTAATGAACCAAAATTCATTAATTTTGAAAGAACGATCAAGGGCAGCCTTGGAAGGAGCAGTCCAATATGATCACCGAAAGAGTTACAGTCGGACGACTAGGCTGATCGAAATAACTCGATATCTCCACAAAGATAAATGTTGCTCAAATCATGGTACTTTCTAACAATATCTTTTTGCTTAGTCCTTTAAACATATTTATTGGATAAACAAGCAAGATATAAGATATTCAAAGAAGAAAATTCATTCAAAAGTTCAAAATACAAAGTACACGGATAAAACATTTACTTTCCGAGAAAAGTTCATGGATAAAGAGCTTTTTGCAAAAAAATAGACAAAAGGAAGAAAAAAAGACAAGAGTCACCCCGCCACCTCGATCACCACCTCCACAACAAGACCACCTCTTATTAAAGCTCATTTTTGATAGGTCAACATCGTAAAAATGGAGAAAAAAATACATATATGTACCCTCTACCACGATCAGTAGAAAGTCCAGAGCTGAGAGGGAAGGGCAACAAGTTCAGGAGGCCATATGGTCTGCTATTGCAAGTTATGAATCGACAGGCAATGACCCAACTTTTCATTCAACTTCCTAAAATGAGAGAGTTAAAAATTGCAAAAAGGTCTGAAGGCTTTATGGTCAAGGAGATAGAAGAAAAAATAGGGTGCGATCTCCCAGGTAGGGAAAAGAAATAGGAGGAAGGGAAACGCAAAATAAAAAGCATAAAAAGATCATTTATAAGCACTGTCAAGCATTAATGAGAGCACCACATATCAAAAACCATTAAATCAAACCTAAAAATTGAAGCGTCACAAAGAAAAATCAACCATCGACACAGAAAATGAAGTGGCACTTGAAAAAAACATCAGATTGGTTAATGACGAGACAAAGTCGCTCAAGATCGGCCCGAATAAACAAAAGAGGCATGACCCGATCAGAAAAAGTAAAATAGCCGCAGTATAAATCGTCTCTCAAAGTGGCAAGATAGACTAGCCAGGCTAGAATCATGCAAGGCAAAATGATAATTCTCAGAAACACAACCTATACTTGAGGAATGAGATTAGGAAATGCAGCCAAGTAATTGAGACAACTAGGGCCCCGCTAAGTAACCTTGCTTCCCACCTGATCATTAAGTTACTTCTTTGCAGAAACTGCAAATATAGCGAACAAAAATGACTAAGAAGAGCCGTAACTCTTGACACCCACAAAGTTGATCAACTCCTCAAGGAAGGACAACATAGTAACAACAGCATCACTAGCTGTCAAATAAGAAGACAAAGTGTTAAAGCTCCTAATTAAGAAAAGGGGTACGATCTCAAAAAATTTCCCGAGCAGCAAAAGCATCCAAAAAAGGACATCTGCTAGACAGGTTAGAAAAGCAAACTCTGAAAAATATTGCTAGAAAATCATTTGCAGGATAAAGTTCTAAGAAAATCTTTAGTCTACTAAAACTTTTGCTTTCCAGCCTTTTAAGGCTGATGATTCTATTTCGATCGATGATTCATTCTAATTGATGTATTTATCCTAGTCTCTTAAGACTGATAATCTATTAATCTCGATCGATGATTCATCCCGATCGACATATTTATCCCAGCCTTGTAAGGTTGATGATTCTATTTCGATCAATGAATATCCCAATCGATGCATTTATCCTAGCCTCTTAAGGCTGATGATCTATTAATTTCGATCAATGTATTTTTCTAGCCTCTTAAGGCTGATGATTCTATCCCGATCAATGCATTTATCCCAGCCTCTTAAGGCTAATGATCTATTAATTTCGATCGATGATTTATCCCAATCGATGAATTTATTTCAATCTCTTAAGGCTGATGATCTATTAATCCTAATCGATGTATTTATTCCAGCTACATAAGGCTGATGATTCTATTCCGATCATAGAATATCCCGATCTATGCATTTATTCCAGCGTCTTAAGGTTAATGATCTATTAATCCTGATCGATGGTTTATTCAGATCAACGTATTTATCCCAGCCTCGTAAGGCTAATGATTTTATTCTAATCGACAAATATCTCAATCAATGCATTTATTTTAGCCTTTTAAGGTTGATGATATATTAATTTCGATTGATAATTCATCTTGATCAATATATTTATCCCAATCTTAAGATTGATGATTCAAACCCGATCATCCCAATCAGGGTAGTTCAGAAAATGCTACATGGTCGCATCCCAGCCCCAAGTTTAAGAGACTCTATTTACTGGTCGCAACACAGTCGAGTGACCACCAAGAGCTGTCAAAACCATGCGACTTTGATTTTTTTGATTGAACTAATTGGCGAAGGATAAATGATAATACCTTAAAAAATATAAATTAAAGACCCTAGAGGCCTCGAAATATCTAAAGTAGAGGCCCATGGAGGTCCCTTCAACTAGTTAGTCAAACATGAAAATCGAGGCCGTTCGGTTGGACGCGACCTCTTCCTGATAGGCGGTAAGTAATCTAATACATGTCACCATCCAGTTGCCGTCATCTACAAGAATAGGCCATGCCTATCACAGGGTAGGTAACTATTCAATAGTGCTGCTCAAGCTTTTTATGCTCTATAAATAATAAGTATCATTCTAAGAAACAAACACTCTTCTCTCTCTACAAAACATAAGCATTATCTCTAGAGATCTTCTTACCCCCTTTGCTAACTTAAGCATCGGAGTGTCAATGCCCGATATAGCCGGAAAAATACCTTTTTTGCAGGTTTTCTCTACTTCGATGTGATCGGGACCTACCCATTTGGCCATCAAGTCTCTTGTCCATTCCTACACGAAAAAGTCTTTGTGAAAATTCGTGATATATCAATAAATACATTAATTAATTATTTTTCTTTTCAATTATAAAATAAAAGAAAACTATATACGTACTACTATATATAGGCTTTACATGAACTGGGGAAGAAAATCAACCAATGCATTTGTGTAAAGAACAAGCTTAACTCAATTCCTCTCTTTAGAGATCTTATCTCCTTTGCTAACTTAAGCATTTGTACCCGTAAATACCTTTTTTGTAGGTTTTCGCTACTCTAATCCGGTCGGGACCTACCCATTTGGCCATCAAGTCTCTTATCCATCCCTACACTGAAAAACCCTCCATCTTTGTGAAAATCCATGATATATCAATAAATACATTAATTAATTATTTTTCTTTTCCATTATAAAATAAAAGACAACTATATACGTACTACTACATATAGGCTTTACATGAACTGGGGAAGAAAATCAACCAACGCATTTGTGTAAAGAAGAGCCTCAAGTCAATTCCTCTCTTTACAATAAATCATTTCTCTTCTCCGAAAGGTTTGCACCCTCCTACTCACCCCTACTTATTTCACTTATCATTTAGATGATTATTTTTAGAAAAAAAAATTATATATAATTATGTTAAATAAATTATTATATTTTTTAAAGTCATTTTTTAAAGGCAATTCGGAGGCAAATAAGTTAGCTAGAGCTTCTCTGTTGTTTGACTTTTTTCATTCTTGGAATATTTTTCCCCTTGTTCTTGATCTTTCCTTCCACAAAGGTCATGCTTTTGCTCAATTTTATTTATAACATTAATTTAAATATATTGATTAATCATATATATCTACAATATTATTTTTTAGGTCATCATTATTTTCTATATGTGCACTATGAACTCTTTAAAAAATTAGGTTATTGTAAGTTTATGCTTTTAGTATTGTATATAGAGTTTTATTGATAATTTTCTAATTTTTTTAAAAAAACATTAAACTTAATTGAACACGTGATTCAGACGAGGAGTAATATGCTAAAGAAAAAAGACTTGAGATAAATTTAGGTCAATGAACAAAATTTGGGTGCATATAAATATCGAACTACAGATCAGAATCTTATATGAATTCCCATCAACACCCAAATCAATTAACAATTTGTGTAGACTTTCTTCTATTTAATATATATTTTTTTAATTAAATGGCCCAATATTGGAAACTTTCTTGAGGAAATGGTGAAGAACCTCCTAAATAATACTACTCCATATTTTACTAATAATACATTAATTAATTATTTTTCTTTTCTAATATAAAATAAAAGACAACTAATATATATATAGGCTTTACATGAACTGGGGAAGAAAATCAAGCAATGCATTTGTGTAAATAAGAGCCTCAATTCCTCTCTTTACGGTAAATCATTTCTCTTCTCTGAAAGATTTGCACCCTCCTACTCATCCCTACTTATATCATTTCGTATAATTATTTTTTGAATATATATATATATATATATATATATATATATATATATATATATATGTTAAATAAATTGTTATATTTTTTAAAAGTCATTTATTAGGGTATAGATGCTTAATTACTCGGGGATTTTAGTGCATAACTTATACATAATCAATAACAATATACTCAAAATAAAAAAACTTACCTTTAGTAGAAACTCTTCTTAAGTTAGCTATATATCTTAGTTCGAGTTATTATGAATTATTTCTCATTATATTTAATTTTAGTGCACTTGGATATCTAACTTTTCAGAATTATTGGAGTTATATATTGTTTTTCTATATTAAAAAAAAAAGAGTTGCACTTTTTTCTTTCAATTGTTTTCGAATATGTGAAAAAGCACTTGGATAATTATATGTTTAAGCTATAATTAAGAGGCTAAATATGGTTTTTATATTTGAAGTAATGGTTGGGTGAAGATTGGATGAAAATTTTCTTTCATACATCCTATGATTGTGAGTCAGCAGTTGAATTTTTAATTACAACTTTAATTAATTATATTCTGAATCAAGCTGATAACTTTGATGCTTATCAAATCGAAAATCTTTTGATCATTTATTTTTTATTTTTTATTAAATTCTTGAGCTATTTTGAATTATATTTTTAGAACGGATTTAAAAAAAAAAAAACATTAACAGTTTCACACAAAATTAAAGTAGGCGCAGTTGACATGGAAACAATCGAGATAGAGAATGGTACGAATGGAAGTCAAAGCAACAAAGAAGCATTAACGATTGAGATTCCAAAGAATTTGGATACAAGAAATGGAGTCAAACTCAAGATTCAAACACAAGATGAACAAATCATTGAAATTCCTCCTCCACCCAAAGTTTCTGCAATAATTGAGATTCCACCAAATCTGGTTAAAGACGTGTCGGATCCTGCATTCTGGCCTCATCAGCTTTGTATCTACACGACTCCTAAAAGGCTTCGACGCATAAATCCCAAAGCTTACACTCCTCAATCCATTTCCATTGGGAGCTAGTTAGTACAGCTGATTGTGGTACTATTGTAAATAAAGAAAATAGAAAAGAAGGGAAAGTTGGTTCTTAGTTAGCTGATGTATGTGTTAAATTTTCAATAAATCAAGCTAAGGGTATATTAATATATGAAGACAAATGTGTTACTATACAAAAAAATTTATGTGCAATATTTAATTTGTTTGGTCCATGATCCTGACCCCTAGAACAGAAAGAATTTTCCATTGAAAATCACTAGGATAATTATGAGTTCAACCAGTGGGGTTTGTTTAAGCTGTCATCAAGAGGCTGAATTTGGTTTCTCTGAAACTTCTTTAGAAATAATAAAAACGGACGGATTAGTAGAAAAATTTCTGTTTTCATTAATAATAGAAGATTTTGCATGAAAAAGTTTGCCTCCTGCATTCTGGCCTGAGCTTTCTATCTACAAGACTCCAGAAAGACTTCGAGAGCTGAACCCAAAAGCTTACACTCCTCAGTCTGATTGTTACTTAGCAAGACCTAAAGTTACTTTTCAAAAGCCCAGGTACGAGTGCTTCTCCCTCTGGCTTTCTAAATGCTTCTCTGCTAAAAAGGAGCATTCCAATAAACAAACTTTTGTAACAAAATTAGACAACACCGAGCCCTTACACACTTCACTGATTTAGTAAGAAAATCTTCAGCTTACCCACATTCTGCAACACCAAAGTCAAAGCATATCAAGGATCACTTTAATGAAAACTCCGCCCAATGCTTCCTGGTTGAAGGCGGGCCGAGTAAAATTCCAGGTGGACGAAGATCCTTGGCCGGCTTGCATAAAATTCGAAAAAGGAATTTCGACAATGGCAAGATTTCGAGTAGAGAGCAACACGGAAAGTGTTATAATTAATCTAATGGCATTCGAGCTTTGACACCAAACTGAGCCTTCCTTATGCGAGTACATGGATGCTTGAGTTTCTGATCACAAATGAGAGTGATGTGGAGGTTCTGGTAAAAGAGGGTGTGGTTGTGAACCGTACCAAGCAGTGGCTGAAATGGTGAGTAAGCTTTTCTGGGAAATCCCACCAACAGACTCTAGTTTTTGCGATGTGAGCGTGGAGCTGAATGATTACTACGAGAAGAGGTAGGGTCAAGCTGTGGCAATCTTGAGAAGGGTTCATTTCAGCAATATTTGGGTAGGAATTGGAACTGCGCCTTTGGTGTTCTGCTTGTCTTTCACACACTCGTACAATCAATTGATACTATAAGAAAAATGTTCTAGCTACCGTTTCAGTCCTTGTTTTTCTTTTTCCACTTCCTACAGTAGTAATAAAGACTTAGCAACTATTTTTCTTATGGGAGATCCATATAATTATACAACAATTTCCCATATATACTGCCGTTTGTTTTTGAGAAAATTACCCCAATTGCCAACTTTTTTTCTCTTTTTTCAAAAAATACAACCCTATCTCCTTAATTTTCATAAATTTCACTTTTTAAATTTTTAATTTCATAAATAAAATCCCGTCTCATTTTTTCATATTTTTTCATCTCCCATCAAAGTTGCTCTACTCTCTATTTTTTTTCGTCTAAATGCTCGAAGAAATACCTTTTTTGCTATTGTTATGCTCATTATCCAGGTACTTTGATTGTTTTAATGTTTATCCTTTAAATTCGTCATTCAGTGTGTGCTCCTTCAATGGCGTCTAATGGAGCAATAAAGCTCTTACACTCCAACGGAATACTACAAATCTACACAAAACCCATTAAAGCGGGAGAGATAATGGAGGAGAATCCAGGAGAATTTGTGTGTGATTTTAGCAGCTTGAAAGTTGGGCAAGGGATTCAAGGTTTATCAGCCAAAGAATTCGAAAGAAGGAGACTAGTAATTTACTTTCTACTTCCAATGGATCTTCTTTACTCAGTCCTTACCCACGAAGAAATGAGGATTATGGGTTTTAAAGCAACCTTTCCTCCGTCGTCTCCTCTCCGGTTCTGTCTGGTTTTCCGACGATTCTATCCCTTAATTTATCCCATCCTCTCTCCATCCTAAATTTTCCCAAAAAATCACTAAATTCCAGTTTTTAGTTTAAAGCTTATCATTCACATTCCAGTTTAGTGTTAGCGTCGTAGCCATTATTGTCTGTGCGTGTTTTTTTTTTTGCGGTCTCTCAGTATTTATCTTCAATTAACAAGAGGAGAGGGAAAAAAACACAAAAAAAAGAGTGGTTTGTTTTTTGGAAGCCGGCAAAAACTCCGCTCCTCCTCCGCCTCCTGCCGCCATTAGATTGAAGAAGGAGGGACCCATGTGGTAAATAAGGAGAAGCTATCATCTTTTTAACCCAATTGTGTGGACCGCCATATTTCACTTTTTCAAACAATAAAGTAGCACCGATTGGAAGCATTAGAGATAACGTGTCGATTTGTGAGTGGGTATTTTGCTACATAATCATTAAACTGTTAGTGTAAGGGAAGCCCTTAGTTGGCTCAAGAACGTATATTTCTTAATTGGAAAGCTTTCTTAAAGAAAATGATTCCTTATGGGATAGCATATTATATCATATTTTCATTTAACTATGTCATTATATAAATGTGAGAGATAAAGAATGAGCTTACTGAACAAGCAGAGAAAGAAAGTATTGTAGTGTACTGTACATGACAATGAACGATCAATTTAATATTGGTTATTTTTGTTTTTGGATCTCCTACTATTTATTGATGTATTTAGCATCACCCTTTATGGCATGAACCTTGTATCTATTTTCCAATAAGTTTTATAATTCACTATTTATTTATTTATTTATTATTTCAAAAAATACTTATTGGAGAATTTGAATAATATATATGTCAAGTATTATTAAATAAAAAATATTAATTGTGTACAGCATGTACACACGGTGTGTACTAAATGTACACACTGTGTACAGCATCTACACACAGTGTGTACTAAATATACACGTTGTGTATAGCACATACACACGATGTGTACATGATATACACACTGTGTATAGCATGTACATATTATGTGTACTAGATGTACACATTATATACAGCATGTACACACAGTGTGTACTAGATGTACACGTTGTGTATAGTACATACACACGATGTGTACATGATATACACACTGTGTACAGCATGTACACATGATGCGTACTAAATGTAGACATTGTGTACAACATGTACACACTATGTGTACTAGATGTACACGGTATGTACATGATATACACACTGTGTACAGCATGTACACATGGTGCGTACTAAATATAAACAATGTGTACAGCATGTACACACTATGTGTACTAGATGTACACGGTCTGTACTAAATGTACACGCTGTGTATAGCACATACACACGGTGTGTACATGATATACACACTGTGTATAGTATGTACATATTATGTGTACTAAATGTACACACTGTGTACAGTATGTACACACGGTGTGTATTAGATGTATACGCTGTGTATAGCACATTAATTTCCTTAAACTATAATTATTTAACAAATTACATCTAAAATTGTTAAAAGTATAAAAATTATATAAAAATATTTTTTTAAATTTGTTAAAAGTGTAAAAATTATATAAAAAATGTTTTTTTAAATTTATTAAAAATATTAAATTACCATTTATCGTTGTTTGTACATGTGTGCATATTTTTTCATGTACTTTTCATAATATATTTTTGTAAAAATTTAACACAATATTTTAAATAATTTTCGAAAACAGTGAAAAATAACCAAAAGATATAACTTTTTTTTTTTTGTTTTTAACTGGTTTAATTTAAAGTTGTTAACTTTCTTGTAGTGGAAGCATTGAAAGTACTATCATAATAAGAATTAGGATTTAACTTATCATCAATCTAGAATTATCATAGTAAGTATAGTTGGATTTTAAATTATTTTCCTTTCCAATATTTCTTTAATAACAATCCATTGCCCACGTAAACTTAATTGTTTCTACTAATTTAGCATTGAATACAAGGTGAGAGAGAGAAATCTAGGAATAAGGACTCTCACTTCTGCGACGTAACACCACAAAGTGAGAGAACCTTAACAATGTTTTGTTTCTTCACGCTTATCCTTCTTGCTCAACCCCTGACTTCTCAACAACTCCCCACAAATATTTTTATTCTCGCCGGACAGAGCAACATGGCTGGCCAGGGAGGCCTCGTCAACGATTCAAAGACCGGCAACCTCACCTGGGACGGCATTATTCCTCCCCAGTGCCAACCAAACTCATCGATCCACCGCCGCCCCTCCAAGAAAATTCTCCTCATGGTATTTTCTAGATTATTAATGGTTTTGTTAGGTGTGGCTTTAATTACCGGCCCTCAGGAATCCCAAAAAAACATTCATTCACAAGAAGATGCGAATGTGGTTCCATTAAGCAAGTCGGAGGAGATGGCGAAGCCGGAGATTTTGAGACCGACCTCCCGCGGCATCTTCGCTGGCATTTCGGAGAAGGTCAATTTGATTGCTACCGGTCCAGAAACGACAGCATATCCATGGAATAACAGCATGTTATCATGGCAAAGAACAGCTTTCCATTTCCAACCTGAGATGAACTGGATGAATGGTACATTCCTTTCATAGGTTACTTTTTATTATTTTTTTAAAGAAAAGAAATCTCACTTTTGTCATTTAATTAATTAATTATTTATTTACAGCATTAGATCTCATCACCCCTTTTTTTCTTATTATTTTTTTAATAGTTTTTTTATTTAAAAAAAAAGAGTCAGAACTTTTGGAGACGTTGAAAAGGTATTCAAATCAAAGTTCAGCATCACAAATGTAAATACAATTAACATAGAAGACAGCGAGGAGCTGGGACAGAGCGGCAAAGACGGGAGGCCAAACAAATGTAATAAGAATTAAAAAGTTGTATTTTTTGAAAATATAAATTGTATTTTTGTTATTGAAAATTTAAAAAATTGTATTAGTGAAAAAATTATAGATACATTGCATTTTTTGTTATTTTTATTTTTTTTCTGTATATTTGTGTTAAAACCCCTTTGTTTTTTAGGTCTCTTCGTGCCGTGTGCTAATTATGGGCTCCTTTATAAGTTGGGCTTGGTCTTTGGGCCTTCATTGTTTCTCAATTTCTTACTTCCCTACAGTTTGGAGTGGAGCCTTTATGATAAAGGGCATGCAAGTTTTTTTTTTCTTTTAATCATTTTTTAATGGAATATCGGAATAAGTTAAGAAGCCATGTATTTAACATTAAATTCATGATGTTTGGTTTTCAGCAGACTCAAATGGACGGCCATCAAATAACATTTTTTTTTGGTAGAAAAAGGCGGGTTAAAAGTTAAAACCCACAAAACAAACAAGTTACGAAAATAAGAGAATGAAGGAGCCCAATGGGCTGTTGATCAGCAGGATGGTTACTGCTATGGCACGTACTCTGTTTTACTTTTTCCATTTCCATTTGCATATTTCTTGGACAAATAATGACAGAATCAAAGATTCGTGAGAATACTTCCATTATTTTTCTTACAATTTATATTACAGAATACAGAAAGAACTTGAAAATGGAAATGGAAAAGTACAAAGTGGTAAAATTCAGTAAAAATGCTACTTAACCGACTAAATTTTTGTTTGTCTGGGCCGGCACCATAAGAGACATATAAACATCCTTAATTTGAGCTCTCTTTCGATGGCGGCGTGGATCAACTTCTCCTATCACCGTTTAAGCATACCATTCTGGCTCTCTAACGGAAAATTTGCGTCAAAATCTACTATATCTACCGAGATATCCCAATCTCCAATCGGCGAATTGGTAACTGAAGCTGGATTTGAATCAGATTCCGACGTCCCCTTCCCAAAACTGCTCATGTGGCACTGTGATACAGAGAAATCGGAGGTTGCCGGAGATATAAACGCCGGCGAAAAACTACCCAACAAATCACTTTCCATAAAAATATCATTTTCCCCATTCCCATTCCCTATGTTGAAAGAAAACAATGGAAAAATATCTTCCACGGTTTCCGATTCCTGGGTTTTGAGATTGAAAGAGATGTCTGGCTTCTGGTCTTCATGCTGTTCAAAATTTTCATTGTTTAATTTGGGGTTGTGATTGAGGACAAAGGGTGAAGCCATGACTGAACGAGGAGAGGATTGAAAACATGTGTGTCTTCCTCTATAGGTAACTTCGAAAATTGTAGGGTCCTGATCTGATCTTTGCACTTGTTTTGTGGCCAAACAACCTTGTGAGTGACGGTGAGTGCATCTATAGTAACCTCTGCAACATTAATCAAATAATCACGTGAGACAAAATCATCAAATTGAAGCCTATAAATCTGGTATGGTTCTTTGGAAGTCAAAACTGGCATGCTAAAGTACTTGGTAGTTAGTGGTAGTTAAAAATCTTAAATGGGTTACATGTATGTGGGCAATTTTCAAAAAACAAACAATTGAAGGAACTAAATTCACCAAAACACGTTCTGATTTCAGCTGCCGAAGGATAAGCTCGAGTAGTACTATACTGTACCACGTAATTTATGATATCTTTAATGTTCTAGGTTTTGGTTGGCTGTGGATCCAACAGATATATTATGATTAGATAAGATTCTACTGGCATAATCAGAAGGCAAAAAGTTTAGTTGGGCCATTAGCTTCTTAGTGGACTTCCTACGTGTCGTTAACACCTTTCCTTTTTTCTCTAACAACTCAAGATCTGAAAGATGGAGATTCAATAATTTCTCACCTTGGAAACTTAGCTCCTAGAATATCCTTTTGGCCATATTTTCTCCAATTATAACCATCATCAAGGGGGCCTTCAAGACCACTCCCTGAACAAACTTTCACTTGTTCACTCCATCTAGGCTGTGTTTTTCTGCAATGATACAACACCAAATTATACCCAGTTCAAACTTAAATCAAAATCAAAATCAAAATCAGCCATAAATTAATTAATTAATTACCTTTTCTTGTAAACATTTTTTTGAGAATTAACATCCTTGCAGTCTTGATAAGAGACATCATCACTTCTTGGGCTGCTATTGGCACAAGAAAGTGGCGATTCTAATGTAGTGATTGCAGACTTGATTTCAGCAGCAGAAGCATCCCAATTTAGCAAGGAAAGTGCTTTCTCGTAGGAAGAAAGTATTTTCTCCACAAGAAATTGACGTTTTTCAAGGGATGATGAAATAGGGTTCAGATGCTTCCTTAGCTGCTCTGCTGACTCCTTCCCTTCTCTCAGCTCATTGAACAGACTCTTCTGCTCCCAATCCATTTTCAAATCACAATGCAAGCACTAAAGAACAGCCAAGATTGGAACTTGGTAGAGAATTTGAGGTAAATGGAGTGAAATGAGAAGTGGGTAGCAAAGATCGGTAACAGGAATGAATCCAAATGACAAGAATTGATGACTTATAAATATAAAGAAGGGGAGAATGTACGTAACTAGAAAACGAGAGGTTTTTTTCTTAGTGACGAAGCAGAGAGGAAGATGGGGTACAGTTTATATAGAGGAGAGAAGAAAAAGAAATTTTTGACTTGAAAAAAGAAAAAGAGAAAAAGAACATTTAAGATCGAAGAGTATGGTAAGTGATAGAATTGCTGACCAATTCAAAATCAAACATAACAAAGGCCATTACTAATCAATTCTCTTCTAAGTTGCGATATTTAATTAGTGCCAACGCGGAAGAAAGGTTGAAGATTCTTGGTGATTTCTCTTTCTTTTTGTTGGTTTTCTGACTTTTAAACGCTATAGAAAATTGTTGTGTTAGTGTTCACTCTTCAAAAATACTATTATTTTAGTAGTGGAAGGATCTGCGACGTGTATTTTTGCATCATTTTTAGCCCCTTGCTTACGACTGATTTTGATGCATCGCCCATGTGAAGAGATTCTACACGTTTACATTGTTAAGGGATATATACCACATTTTATCCTGTATTTATCTCTTACTCTATATTTATCTTTCCAATATTTTCTCCCATGTAGCTGTGTATAAATATCTCTTTGTAACGGTAAGTATAATGGTGGAAATACAATTCTGATTCTTCAAATTTTACATAGTATCAGAGCTAACCTAAACCTCTCCATGTCCTCTACTTATTCTAGCAATTCCACGCTTGCAGATCCATCACCTCCCTCAATGCCAACAACACAACCTCCTGCCATCACCTCCTCCATCGTGGTCACAAACATGACAAATAACTTAACCACTTCAAATTCCCAACCTTTTTCCACCAACCATGCTTTTACCATCAAACTAAACTGCACAAACTTCATGACCTGAAAAATCCAATTCCTCCCTATTCTCCGCTGTTATAAGCTCATGAGTCACATAGACGGATCTAGCCAAAAACCTCCTACCACTATTCCCTCTCCAATTGATCCTAATTCCTTTATTTCCAATCCAGAATATGAATCATGGTTTACAAAGAATCAAACTCTTTTGACATGGCTCTTTGCCTCTCTAACTGAAGATGTTTTTACTTATGTTGTAGGTGTTGAAACTGCTTATGATGCATGGCAAGCCTTGGCAAATGCTTTTGGCTTTGTCTCTCAAAATCGTCAGTTACAAATACACATAAAATTGCAGGAACTCAAGAAAACAGCTATAGGTGTTGCTATCTACTTGCAACGTGCCAAAGCACTTGTTGATGAGCTTGCCTCTGTTGGCGCATCACTTTCAACGGCACAATTCAATGCCATAATATTCCGCACCTTGGACACGGGTATCATTCTATCATCACCACACTTGATCTCCAATCTCCACCTGCCTCTTTTTATCAGTTGTATGGTCATTTAGTTGCCCATGAAGTATTGTTGAAGTGTTTTCAGGAGTCTCCATCCGCCCTCCTTGCACAAGATCCACCAACATCTGCTTAGCCTACCACGCCTAGCTCCAAAGGACATAAAGCTTCCAATCAACGTCAACATCATGGCACATGCCAAATCTGTAACCTCCGTAATCACACAGTTGATCGCTGTAGATGCAGGTTTCACTTGCCTTTTTTTATCAGTTGTATGGTCATTTAGTTGTCCATGAAGTACTGTTGAAGAGTTTTCAGGAGTCTCCATCCGCCCTTCTTGCACAAGGTCCACCAACATCTGCTTAGCCTACCACGCCCAGCTCCAAAGGACATAAATCTTCCAATTAGAGTCGACAGCGTGGCACATGCCAAATCTGTAACCTCCGTAATCACACAGCTGATCGTTGTAGATGCAGGTATGAGCCAAACATGCCCGATAATTCCAATTATAATTTTGGTTCTTTTTAGTCTGGCGGTTTCTATGGAAGACAGGCCAACATAGCCTGGACGTAGAACCTTGCTCAACCATCTCCTACATTTTATTCACCTTCTCTATTGGCTCCCATTCCTGCTCGCCCTTGGTATCCCGATACAGGAGCAACTCATCATATGACTCCCAATCCCACTCAACTCCAAACCATGGAACGTTTTCATGGATAAGACACTATAAAGGTAGGTAATGATCAAGGTATGCCCATCACTCACATTGGTACTTTTGTCTACTCTAAATTTAGCCTTAATGATGTTCTTTTTATTCCTAAGCTTACTAAATCTCTCTTATCTATCCAAAAATTCATTAAAGATAATACATATTTTTTTGAATTTTGGCCTTCTTATTTTTCGATCAAGGATCAGATATCGAATGACATCCTCTTGAGAGGCCCAAGTGATGGAGTTTTGTACCTGCTACCGTCCGCACTGAAGCAAGCATTTCTTGGGAGTTGGTCTCATTTGATACATGGCATGCTCGTTTGGGCCATTGCAATAATCACACTACATCACATATTTTGCATTCTAATTCTTTACCTTTCTCTCATTCCAGTAATAAGTGCTCCTCATGCCCTTTAGGTAAACTTTTAAAAAGTCCTTTACCTTCACTTGTTCGGAGCGGTACTGCTCCTTTTGAGGTTATCCACTCTGATGTATAGGGTCCAGCGCCTATTTATTCTTTCTTAAATCAAAAGTATTTTGTCATTTTTATTGATGAGTTTACTAGATATACTTGGTCTATTGTATCAAATTCAAGAATGATGTTCTTAATACCTTTCTTGAATTTCAAGCACTGGTTCATCGTCAATTTAATTGTAACATAAAATAATTTCATTCCAATTTTGGTGGTGAATTTTAGAAACTATGAGCTCATTTTCAGAAATCAGGCATTACTCACTTCCTTGCTTACCCTCACACTCATGAACAAAATGGTATTTCGGAACGAAAGTTTCATCATATCATAGACACAACCCTCACTTTACTTGCTCACTCTAAAGTACCCTTGCGATTTTGGAACTATGTTGTTAACACAAGTGTTGATTTAATCAATTGCTTATCATCTCCTTCTTTTAACAATATGTCTCCTTACTTATGGTTGTTTAACAAACCTCTTGCCTATACCCATTTAAAATTTTTTTGTTGTGTTATTTACCCTTTACTTTGACCCTATAACGAAAATAAATTTTCATTTCATAGTCATCAATGTGTCTTCTTAGGCAAATCCAAGTTCCATTCGGGGTTTGTACGCTTCCATCCGTCCAATGAGAGCATATATATTTCTAGACATGTCCAATTTGAAGAGTCGTTATTTTTGTTTGCCCAACCATCTTCACGAGATCCTCGTCCTAAGTTGGCCTTTACTCCTGGAGTCGCATCGGTATGCTCTCTTACTCTACTTCTGTAACCCCTTCACCATCCCCTTTACTTTCTTCAATCTCACCTCACATCAACCCCTCAACCTCTTCATCCCCTATGACAACATCTACACATGCTTCACCTTCAATCTCTTCCTTCGATAACCCCATACCTCCCCTTACTATGTCCAAGATGCACCCAATGACACTCTGACCACCGAATTACGTAAGCCTCCCAAATATTTATGTAACACCCTATACCCGATCAAAGAGAAGACTCGGATACCGGATGTAACAATCGGGTTTAGGCAATTTGACGCAATAAATAATCCTTTAATGAAATACTATTTATTTTATAAAAATTTTGGCAGAGTATCCCCTAAAATTCAAGTTGCTCCCTGAAAACAAATTCATCCAAAACACTTCTATTTGTTCTCATCCTACCGTCCATTCTCCATTCAAACTCCAACACACAATCAATGCCCTTCCTCCAACAACTCATAAGTCAGCAACTAATAAACCATTCATATTTCTTAATTTACAATATACTTGCTTTAAATACAAAACCAAATTGTCCAAAACTATTTACATCATATTACATGTCCTTAAGTTAAGTACAAACCCAAAAGAATTAAGAAAATCGTAAAAGAATATATAGTGTATCCACCTCAAAATTTTTTCTGTATTGCGATCCAAATTTTGATGCAGATTCACTTACGGCTTTCCTTCAAAAAAAACTTCTTTAACCTACGCGCGGAAAGAAAATCACGCGCTAAGCATATTGCTTAGTGGTGTTCAAGCAATTCTATTTTTCCACATTATATATATATACAGAGATAAATTAAGTAAATCATATACATACTTAAATTTCTTAAACAATGCACATTTTAACCAATCAAGCATTTACATATGGTAGAAGACCTATAAAAGCAATTTAAACAAATATATACATATGGTTACTATTTATTAATTAAATCAAATGTCAGACTAAACTTTGCGATTTGTATTTGCCCCAAGTAAATCCAGCAAAATCGCACCGAGCTGGATAAACGGGATATAATCGGGGGATTCAGTTCTCGGAACCATCCAATCCCCTTTAACAATTTCTTATTCCATATATGCAATTTTTCTATTAATTATATACATTTCTATATACACACACATATATATATACATGCAGTTGTGGATTCAGCTCTCGAAGCCATTCAATCCATAACTCAATTAAATTACATACACCGGATTCAGCTCTCGGAGCCATCCAATCCGATGTTACATATTAAGGCGCCACATTACAATTTCCCTAATTGGCATGCCAATCTATCCAATTTCTCCAATTCCTATCTGACTTTACTAAGGGCAAAAGAGACATTTTCATGACAATTATATTTTACTTGTCTAAATTAGATAATTTAACCTTCAATTTACTCTTCCTTGCATTTCGTGATACCCTTATCTTTGGGAATCACAACCAATTCATATGTGTACATGTATACAAATATATACATACTACTTATTAAGTTATCAATTTAATATTTACAATCTTGTACATAATTATTCAACTATAATTTAAATGCTTTATGTACAATACCCATATTAACTATAAAGTTTGTGCATAATAAATGTTTATTAATTTTTACATTAAAAATCACATTTATAACATAACCTCATTTAATTTTAAACTCAATTACATTATTTTAAATATGAGAATATTAACAACAATTAAATCCATCCAAAACATAAATTCACTAACATACATATTGCATAATTTTAAAGGAAAAATAAATTTGCTTGAACACTTACTTGCTATTTGATTTCTTCTCAAAATTTTCAGCTTTTAAAACACTAAATCTCCATCAATTTCCTTCTCTTTCTCTATTTTCTTCATCTACTCCATTTCCTCTCTCTACAAAAATTCATAATCCACAAAAATTCCTCAATTCAACCACCAAATAATAATTTATAGCAAAATCCAATAATGATATAACCATAATTTCACTTAATTACCAATAATTCCATTTTTCCCCAATTAATCAAAACCCTAAATATAAAATACATCATCTCTACCTCATATTTTTCACCATAAATCAATAATTAAAGGCGAATACATGCTTACCCAACAAAAGAGAGAGAAAAGCAACCAAATAGAGAGAGATTTGGTGGAGGAGGAGCCAATCCAAGGCTGTTGCCACGCCAAAAAGAGGAGGAAAAGGAGGAGAAAAAGGAGAAGGAGGAAGGAGAGAGAGAGGGCGACGGTGGCTGCTGGCGGTGCCGGTGAAGGAGGCGGCGGTGGTGGCCGGACCGAGTAAAGAAAGGAGAAGAAGAAGAAGAAAAAGAAGAAAGAAAAAAAATAAAAAAGAGGAGGAGGGGCTATCGGGTTCTAAGGGACCAAGAAAAAGGAACATTGGGTTCCTTAAAATCAAAGAAATTAACATGGCCAAAACTATGTAGTTTTGGCCAAATATCCATTTTAGTCCCTTAAATTTACTCTATTTATAAAACAACCCCAAAACTTTTAAATTCTTTGCAATTACATCCAAATTTAATTACAATTTACCCAAAATTATCTTTAAATTTATAGTTTTATCAAATTTTCTCTATATTTCGGGTTAACCCATAAATCGGGGCGTTACAATTTAACCCTCACTCACACCCTCTCTACCACTGACTATCTCAAAATAGAACCTACATCTTATAAATTAGCACGGAAGTACCAGGTCTGGCGTGATGCTATGTCCAAAATAATTCAGGCTTTACTGGAGACCACCACTTGGACCTTAGTGCCTTGACCATCTAACCAGCATATTATTGGGTGCAAGTGGCTATTCAAAATTAAGAGGAAAACTTATGGTTCTGTTGACAGATACAACGCCCGTCTTGTGGCAAAGGGATACACACAAAAATCAGGCATTGACTACAAGGAAATCTTCAGCCCTGTTGTAAAAGCTAATACCATAAGAACCATATTAGCTCTTACAGCGGCTCACAAGTGGTCCATCCATCAACTGAATGTTTCAAATGCATTCCTCCATGGACATTTGACAAAGATCGTTTACATGAGTCAACCACAAGGCTTTACAGATAATACACGACTTGACCATGTTTGCCTTCTACACAAGTCTTTATATGGGCTCAAACAGGCCCCAAAAGAATGGTTTTCTAGGTTGTTTAACTTCCTGGTTTCTAATGGCTTCTGTAAATCAAGGGCTGATAACTCTCTCTTTATGAAAATCACTAATGGCCATTCCACTTATGTTCTCTACTATGTTGATGATATCCTTGTAACAGGTGCTTCCATGGCTGCGGTTCAGCATACCATTGCTCTTATGGCGACAGAATTTCCCATTAGAGACTTAGGGCATGTGGCATATTTCTTGGGGGTCGAGGTTAACCATACTCTAAATGGCCTCCTTCTTTGCCAATCCAAGTATATTCAAGATCTGCTAGAAATAGCCAACCTCCTTGAGGCAAAATCCTGTCTTACTTCTATGGCCTCAGCTCCAAAATTGTCCAAAGCAATGGGTACCCCTCTCTCTAATGGTTCGGAATACAAGCAGGTGGTTTGAGCTCTCCAATATCTCACTTTTACTGAACCAGACATTTCATTCTCAGTCAACAAACTTTGTTAGTTCATGCATGCTCCAACTGACATTCATCGGAAGGCTGTTAAAAGACTCCTGCGATGCCTTCAAGGAACTAGTAGACATGGTTTGTTGTTATCTTCTTCCCCTTCCACTCAGTTACAAAGCTTCTCAGATGCGGATTGGGATGGATGCCCAAATGATCGACGGTCCACTAGTGGCTATGGTATCTTCTTGGGAAACAGCCTTATATCGTGAGGAGCTAAGAAACAACCTACCATAGCGCGTTCAAGCACTGAAAGCGAATACAAGGCCCTAGCAAATACTACTGTTGAGTTATTGTGGATAAAGTCATTATTACAAGATATTGGTTTCAGTTACATGGGCAAAATAACTATGTGGTGTGATAATATTGAGGCTATCTATCTTAGTCAAAATCCTGTGTTCCATGTGAGGACGAAACACATTGAATTAGACTATCACTTCGTTCGTGAATTGGTTGAGAATGGGACTATCAACATCCAGTTTCTCCCTACGGAAGGTCAGGTGGCAGACATTTTTACTAAGCCGCTAGGTGCCACTCGCTTCCTTCAACTTCGGACCTGTCTTCATGTGCAGGACACCCATCGTCATGAAGGGGGGTGTTAAGGGATATATACCACATTTTATCTTGTATTTATCTCTTACTCTGTATTTATCTTTCCTATCTTTTATTCCATGTAGTTGTGTATAAATATATCTCTTTGTAACAGTAAGTAATATGGTGGAAATACAATTATGATTCTTCAAATTTTACATACATCTTTCAGTTCTGCTCTAATATTTTACTGCTTTAGTATAATCTTTAATAATGTTATGCGTTGAAAGTTGCAAAATAAGAGACTTTGCTACTAATTAAATCGATTTTATTCTGAATTTTAAGATTTTTATCGGTCCATCCATACTGTGAGATGTTTTCATTGGCTATACGCATAATCACACAAATCCAAAGTATGTAAAAAAAAATTAAAATCTATATATATATTTAGCATTTAAGTTCAATTTTAATTGATGACCTGAATAACAAAAAATATGTATTTATTTTTAAATTGATATTTTGAACTTAAAAGTGCATTATTAGTGTGACGATATGTAGAAATAAACTTGAGATGTAATTAAAGGTTGTGCACTATATATATAACTTAAGAGTTGCAATTAAAAATACAATTTATGAGCTGTGATGGTATGGAAGAATGAATATGTCAGAATCAGTTCTTGAAGAAATTTTAAGGTTCAATGTTACACAATTTGCTTATAATTAAAAATATTGTTTAGCTATTTGAAGCAAACTCAACAAGAGATAATATTACTATATTATATACTCAACTGCATTGTTTATTTGTTTTTTTATGTTTTCACTAGAAAAGGCATTACGATTCTTCTTTTATTAAGATAAGCTATGGTTGTCGGTTTATAAAGAAAATTTTCGTGATTTTCTATTTACAAGACAAGTTATTTTCATTAAAGAAAGCTTAATTAATTGGATTTTTTTTATTAGGCCTTTAAAAAAAAATTGAAGTATGAGTGAATATATAAAAGATGTGTTTTGGAATCAAAATTTCGAACTACAACGGAAATTAAATGCTTTGGATATAAAAATGGAAGGCAAGTGCATTTATTAGTTTAGCTGAGGAGCACATGGGTCCAGCAAATTAATTATGTTGTTTTCACTCTGATAGATTTAAGTGATAATCTTAATTAAATAAAATCTCTAATTTGCATTTCTTGTAATAAGATCAAATTGATCTAATTAAACAATAGCAGAATGTGATGGCAATAATACTGATTTTCTTGCTTGAGATTTGGTGTAATGGCTTATATAACTAATCTTATTTTGTAAACCTATATATTACTATATTATTGTAAGTTTCAAGGTGATTGCGTTCGGGGGCCACTCTGTATACCTTTGGACTTTGATAAAATAAAATAAACAAACAAGAAGGATGATTTTCAATGTAAAGAAATGTTGGTTGAAAAGTTTAAATCTAAGAAGAATAATTCTAGACGTCCAAACTCAATACATATGAAAAAGAAGAATCATAGAAAATCTAGATCGATGTTTATTGATTGAATATATAACTACTGACATTAAATTCACCATATATTTTCAATAAAACAGATTGGTCCCAATTATTTTCCTCTGCTTGTATTTTTACTTCCTCTATTCTTTGGAAAACACGTCTTCGTGATACCTAAAAATTTTTAACAACCATGATTTTTACCCATTCAAATAAAGATCTAATGCGATCCAAAGTCTAAATAACGTAACAATTTAAGGGTGTGAAAATATGATTTTTAATTGTAAGTGGAAAACTAAGTGAGTCGCGATCGACATGTCATACAATTCAACGACAGCGAAGAAAAAGAATTTCAATGAAAATTTTAAATTTAACGTACATATCACGCGGACCGTCGTGAAAGGCAAAGCCAAAACTAAAATTTCCATGAAATTACCGAGAGCTTTACTACAGGTGCGTGACAGGAGCAGGGTACCAGCAGCTATTTCTAGCCACTCTTTTTCCTTCTAGATCAAACCGCGTGGCCCGCCCATCGCTTTTTTTCTTTTTGTTTAATTAAGGACAAACTAATTAATTAAGATGGGATTATTATTGTACCAGGTCAAATTTTATCATCCAAGAACGTTGGGTGAGAAACAGGCATGCGCCATTTGGTACTCATGGCTTTGATTTCATTAATTTCCCCTCGGTTGGAGTATGCACTGGGTCTATATTATTTCTCTTGATTTTAGATTTTGGTTTGAATTTTCGTATGTTGTTCCATTTTTGATAGAGATAATCAATCATTGCTGCTGTAGAATTATGGATACCACAAATGCAATTCCCATATTCCATGCAATAAGCTTATCATGACTCGTTCCAGCCCTTTGAATTTTCCATCGTTATCCATGTTTTGATTCTAAAATTAGTTGGGAATTTTAGAGAGATGGAAAAATATGGAAGAGATAATGACGGATTTTGGATCATACTTGCGCTTTTTGATTTAATAAAAATTTTCAGTTCTTTAAGTTTGAAAACTAAATTTATAATTGTGGATTTCACACGCTTATTATTTATTTCAGAATTAATTGATGTTGAAAAAAAAATACTACCATTTTTGGTAAAATATCATGAAAAGTAAGGATAATCACAGGACGGGGCCAGGGGATGGCTCCCCACCTACTGAGCCTCTCGAGGGTGGGGCGGGAGCGGGACCATTCTCGAACGTATTACGAAAACATCAACCGTTTTGGTAGAACATCATGCGAAGGCAAAATGTACCCTGGTGGTGTAAAAATTCTAGGGGTTTTAACAAAACTATACAGAAAAAATAAAAAAATAACAAAAAATACTACACCTAAATAATAATTTCATTAATACACTTTTTTAAATTTTTTATATCAAAAATATAACTAATATTTTCATAAATTGCAACTCTTTTCTTCTTTTACTCGATTTCCTTTCACAAATTCCTAATTTTCTGACTTTTCTTGTTCTCACTCTCCTCTCTCCTATAACCAATACTAACAGCATCTTCGATCACCGGCGATCTCCATCTCCCTTGATTTCTGACACCACCGATGTTAATTTCTGCTTCGAAGTCACCTTCTCCATTCTATAACAGATTCTTCCCCTTTGATGAAAACGTGTGTGAATAATTTTGTCTCTGGTTTAGAAAGAGGAAATATTTCTCATTTTTTGTCTCTGTTTTGCAGTTATTGAGGCAAGATGGAGCATTGTCCGGTATGAAAAGCCTAAGCAACCCAAGGCTATTGTCTTGTGCTCCATTGAGGAGCTCTCTGACGAGGTCTCTAGTATCCATTTTACCGAGTAATTTTCTGATCTTATTATCAGGACATCAAATTGACCACGTGATTTTGAATTTTCTGTGAAGGGATTTCATTTTCCTAAGTTCATTAGTGATTTTGCATGATTAAAGGTTACAAAAGAAACTGGTTCGAACCATTTGGGTGCAAAGGATTTGTCAAGTGCCCTAATTGGCATGCTGATAGGAACACCTAGGGAAGTTGTTCAGCAGATGGAGGAAGGAAGCATTGTAACTGACAATGTCAAATACTTGGTAAGTTTGCCATTGTTTTATTGCAATTCCTTAATCGTGGATCATAAACTCTTTTTCCTACCTCTTGCTGTGAAGTATCAGCCTCTGCCAATGATTTCAAAAATTGTGTATGTGTTTTTGATTGAAAGTGGAGGCATGGGTGACTTTGTATTAAGTATGTTAGACAGTTAAGTTACAGCTAAAATATAATGATAGGTATTGGATGACATAGATGCTATGCTTGAACATGGATTTGCTCCTCAAATCAGCAAGATCATAAACCCATTAAAGGACTATACCTCTGGACTTGATGATCAAACGCTTCAAACTATTTTAATCACTTATACATCAAGAAAGGTATACAAACCTGCTCTATAATTTCATCATATTGCTCTGTTGCTTTTCTTTATCTGGCCTTTTTGTCTCTCTTTGAAATTTTATAAGCATTGTGTTGAAACTTTTGGGGGGCTACTGTTTCTAAGTTGGTTTACACATTCAAATTTAACAGTGATGTGAGATCAGAAGGCAATACAGCATATAAAGCCAACTTTGAAGTTCGTCTAAAGAGTAAAGATTTTCCCATAGAGCAAGATCAATCCGCATTCAGTTTGTCGCTGATGAAATGGAAAGGGGCAGCCTCTTTTTTAATAATAATTTGAGGTCCAAAATGCAGAAATTACTAATTAGTAAATAGTTACATAAATCTGTTATAATTAGTTTTATCATTTTGTTAATTCTTGCATATTTGTGTGCTTTGAGCTTTTTAAGTGAATCGATTAGATGTTTATGTGTTTTTCTTTATGTTTTGGATGTCTTTTTAGAGTAGATTAGGATAAAACATTAAAGATATTGTGTGGTTAGAATCATCATTTGTTAATTAACTAATTTATTTTTTTCTCGTTACAATGGAATTTATTTATTAGCATGCTCATTAGTTTCTAAATGAATCTTCCTTAACTTTACAGTTGACAAAATTGGAGATGTTAGCTCAAGTTTAGTGGTCACAAGACAGACAAAAAGAAAAAGTAAAGCAATTGAAATATCAACTTATGATTCTAAAGAACGCAAAAAAACAAAAGGTAATTATTTTTTCTCTATGTTTATATCTAAAATGTATTATATTATGTTATGATAATATAAAATTAATATAATGCTTAACAATTTTTTTTGTATATTATCTATACACAGTGTGTATTTGATATATACACGGTGTGTACAAGGTGTACTTGATATATATACAATGTGTATAAGGTGTATACAGTGTGTGTATTTGCTATATACACAGCGTGTACAAGGTGTATATAATGTGTATTTGGTGTATACACAGTGTGTACAAGGTATATACAATGTGTATATGGTGTACACACAGTGTGTCTATAGTGTATACACAGTGTGTACAAGGCGTATACATTTGTACACTTGTTGTACACACAGTGTATACTTGGTATATATACTGTGTATACAAGGTGTATATAGTGTGTACTTGTTGTATACAGTGTGTACTTATTTTACACACAGTGTGTACTTGGTGTATACACTATGTATACAAGGTGTATAAAGTGTGTACTTGTTGTACACAGTGTGTATTTAATGTACACAGTATGTGTACTTGATGTACACATAGTTCAAAGCTAGTTGCAGTAACCAGCCACATGGATTATTTGTATCACATGGAAAACATAGTGGCTTTTGTTGTCTTCAAACAATTGCCTTTGTTATTCATCTATACTGTACTCTTTCTGAAACTTAGACTATTGTTGATGCAAAAAAGACAATCAACAAATCATACTTATCTCTTGTATGTAATCAGCTTGCAATGATGATGCATGATGAGTATCCAGTGGGTTCGAAAGAAGTTTTCAAAAGATTAAAAGAATGATGCATCGTAATTTAGGAGAGGTGGATGTTGTTATTTTTCCTGTTTCAATTTTCTTCTTTTGTTTGTTGCATTGGCTTGAATAGTATAGAATGTGACTGCAGAAGAAATTTAGACTGCACTATTTTTGTTGGTGTCGTGGGCCATATAGTAGCTACTTCATTCACCTTGATGTTTGTGAATCAGTACTCTAAATGTGTATATTAACATTTCTCTTAGTAATTAAGCATTTTCAGCTATCCCTTGAAGATCAATGTTTATATTAAATTGCGACATATAGTGATTGGCAATAAGCAAGTGAAATATTCAATATATATCACTTTTTGGTAAAATTGTACTTGCCTCAATAGAACGACTATAAATATATACAAAGAGAGAGAATAGTTTCATATGATGGAACATTAAAATTTAAATCTCAATGATTAATTTTAAAGCTTCTATATATTTATTTATTTTGAACTTTTATGCAATACACAATATACAACCAAATTCACCGCCTCTTTTCCCGGCCTTCTTTGGCAACATAGTTTAATAGATGTTGAAACATCAACGGTAGCCATTAGAATAACACATTATATTACATCACTAACAACGTAAAATAAACGTCATGAGACTATTTTAACGGGATTGGGTTTATTAGTTGTAGTAAGAACATCTTCTGTCTAGGAAGATAAAAGAATTTAGATTGGCTTTGAAATGAAAATCTCTGGGAAACGTAGGATCAAGAAGGCATTAATAGGCTAATTTTCAAAAACTTATATGATCTTTTATTTGTTTACTAGCTTCGATTTCTACCGGATCGAGTGTTAATAATCCTGTTTGAGTGCCATCGCTATCCGTATCAATGTCTTATTCGATTGTCAATCCTTTAATTCTTGCTGCAATTGAATCTGCTTTAATTCCACTTCTGCAAATTAAAGCTTCATTAAGAACGCATACAAAAAAAACCATTCAACAGAAAGGAATGGCACTGAAATCTAATTAAATGCACAACATTATCTACAAACTTAGAACGTGATTTCTCCTTCTTTGGCAACATATGAATTCAAATCCTCACCTTGACATTAGCATAAAAAAAGTCTCCACCTATTTTATCCCACCTGATTCGGTTGCTAAGTAATTGTAATCTTCAAATTCATGTAATTTAACGATCAATGGAAATCATCCCCAAGCATAACACGATTCACGGAACAACAGTTAATTATATTCTCAAGCAGCAATAAAATAAAATCGTTGTTTTAGACTCTAATACCAATATAAAGTACTATGTACAACATAATAGTTGTATTCAAAATACTGAAGGTTGGGTATTTTTGGAAAAGCTGAAGGAAATTATATGCAGCTCGTTATCAAGAGATGAGTCAAATTCAACAACAAAGATAGAAACATTGAAAATTTCAATTCGATTTTGTATTATCTATCTGCATAAGACCATATTACTGCCTTTAAGATCAATTGGTTCATTGTAAAGCCACCCTTGTCAAGATAACTATATATTTCTTCCTTAAAACTTCATTACCCATCCCCAGAAAACCAATACAGAAACACCATACATATTGAAACAAAGGCCACAAAATCAATAACCAGATTCAACTACAACAAAGTAAATGCTCACTTAGCAGGCAAAGAGTGCCTAAGACTTCAAGGCCAGAAAAGGAATTGATATAGACTGCAAAATAAATAGTAGTGAATATGGCTATTGTCCAATAGCGACCAAGATATGCATCAGCAAGAAACCCACCAAAAACAGAAGATGCTTGTGATATCCCTAAGAAATTGTTAACAGAAAGCATACAACTAACCTTTCTAGAGCTGAGGAAGCCAGTGATTACCATGGCAGGAATGCGATTATCGAGGCCGATGGAACGGCAGTAGCTTCTTCAAGACTAAAATCAGAAGAAGAAATGAAGCTCCTGGAATGCAGGGGAGAGGAATTACAGGAATAAAAATATGAAGAAATGATGGAATGGAAATTTTCAAGAAATTTGGTAAGAGGCAAAGATTTTAGGAGGGTACGATACAGAAGTTGGTGGAGGTGGTTGCGTGAAGTTCCTGAGATTAATAACCTAATGGCCGTTGATCGGAGAATGAATAGGAAGACAAGAACGCTAAATAGGAGAAGCTAAGGAACTTTTTGTTTTGAAAAAAAAAACAGATGTATTTTTGAAAATAAAAATTAAAAAAGTAAGATTTATGAAAAAAATTTAAAAGGGTTGTATTTTTTGAAAAAAAGTTACAAAAGATGGCATTTGGGGTAATTTTCTCAAAATTCTAATGTCCGATCCAACAGAAGCAGATTAAGGCCCATTTCCAAATAAAACCCATATCCACCGGCTACTCTAACTACTCTTTCCCTATTCATGGATCCGAACCGCTATAGCCCTTTTCTCATTAGTGATACATTCCCGTCCTACCTTATTTAACTTTACCCACGCTATACTGCACGTGAAGTCTCGGCGACAACGGATTTCATTAATCATAATTTTACCACTCATGAGTGGTTTGGATTAATCATTATCAAATATAAATATTATTTTTTTAGCAAAAATAACAAGTTATGCAATTATAAAAATAAATATTTTTATGTTCACATTTATATAGTAGGTGATAAAATGCGTTGCATTGCATGAATTATATATTGAATTTAATTTAATTTTTTTATAGATTGATAAATATATCGAATTGTATATAAATTATTTTTTTATAGGTGAATATAAAAAATTTATATCATCAGCTCGTAATAAAGTTATTTATTATTTTCTTTCTTTTTCTTTTTCTACAACAATTTATTTCAAATTTAATATTTAGATTATAATGCTTATCATTTTACCTCACTTGGTCTCTTGTAACAATTTTTATCTTTTTTTTTTCAAAAATTTAGTTCGATAATAATTTTTATTTACATTGCAAGAGTAAACCAAGATATTAACAAGGAAGTGTCTCTATTGAATGAAATGAGAAAAAATATTCATAAATTTGAAATTTTGTAATAATTTCCTCAATGATTTTAGAGTAATTATTTAAAAAAGAAAAAAATAAACTAGAGGAAGTAGGGCCAAGGCGTATCGGAACGCACCGTCTGGCGGTGTAGTAAATAAAATATCACGACAAAGCACGAGATTCGGGGAAGCAAAACCCCTATTTTATCCCACTCTTTCATTTTCATTCTGCAACTCTTTCATTTCGCCATGGAGTTCCCTTACATGGAAGCTGTATTGGGTATTCTATTTAATCTTCATATTCCGATTCTTTCTTTGATATATGAATGCGTTTCTTTTGATTTTTTTTGATGGATTATGTTATTTGTCTTTTTTAAGCTTTGGTCATTTGATTTTCTACTGCCTATCGGTATCCGATTTGAGATTTTGTTTTGTTTCTCAGTTCGTAATTTTTCTGGCACTGTTATTTGTTCCAGGTTTGCAATATGCTGGCTGGGGGTTTTTATTGAATTTTTGCGTTTTCTTTAATGCAGTTTTTTGGATGTGCCTTAACTTATATTTCTTGATCATTTAGGGTTTGTTTATCGCGAAAAGCCTCTGTTTGGTTTTCAAGAAAATTTGTTGGCGGAGAATTTACCCTTGGTGACTTACCCAAGATGCTAAAACATTTTTTTCTAAAAAGAGAAATGGACTTTTTCTGTTGCGGCTTTTTCTAGTTTTAGAAAAGAAAATGGAAGTAATAACTCCGCTTAATGTTAAGTTTTTGAGATTTCTTATTCCGCGTCACTGAAATGTCTAAAATCATGGATGCGCCTTTTCTATTTCACCCCACTTCCTCTGACTTCTAGTTTATCGATTGATAAGTATAGTGCACAATGGAATTTGTAATTGATGCGTGTTTTCTCCATTTTTTAGGTTTTATGGTATTGATGTACTTCTTTGAAACATATTTGGATTTGCGGCAACAC
Source organism: Excoecaria agallocha (assembly GCA_037975025.1). Lineage (NCBI taxonomy): Eukaryota > Viridiplantae > Streptophyta > Magnoliopsida > Malpighiales > Euphorbiaceae > Excoecaria > Excoecaria agallocha. Next base: position 72,587,854 of record CM075806.1, on the reverse strand, counting down.
GCTGCACTGAAACTGCCGACACTTCCTAAAACTTTGGAAGGTGTAATCAGCCAAGAGAAATTTCAGAAGTCTCGAGCTTATAGTCTTGACAAAAGGTTTGCTGTTTTTTCTAAATCTTTCTTTTTCAACACTGTTATTTAGCTGATATAAGTTTTCTGATTGCTAAAATGCTCATTCTTTTCTCTCCCTTCAATTTCACTGATCTTTCTCTTGATGCCCGACTTGATTTCAGCCATTTCAATTTTGTTCACGAATTTGTTACTATACTTCTGGACTCAGCCATTTTGTATTTTGGAATATTGCCTTGGTTCTGGAAGGTAACTGACTACCTAGAATTATATGATCTCGGTGAAGCCTCCCTTATGGCTGCATTATTGTGATGATAACTTCTTCTTATAACTGCAGAAATCAGGAAACTTTCTACTTTTGGTTGGTCTCAATGCAGAGAATGAAATACTACACACCCTTGCTTTCTTGGCTGGTGTGATGATATGGTCACAGGTGTATATATGATGTCCTACTACCCTATTACAGTATTATGTTCCTAAACTATTACTAATGTTTTCCCAAATTTTGCTGGTGCAGATTACCGATTTGCCATTTTCCCTCTATTCAACCTTCGTGATTGAGGCCCGTCATGGTTTCAATAAAGTTTGTATATGCTCCCTTATCTTTCTCACTTGTACTTTTTTTTTTTCTTGACTTGATTACTAGTTCTTTAATTGGTATTTTGCATTATCCTTATTGTATTGCCTGCAGTGGTATGGGGCCTTCATTCATTTATATCTCCTTTCTTTTAGCATTCTTATTTTCCTTTTTTTTTATTTTTTTATTTTTTTACAGCAAACAATATGGCTATTCTTTAGGGACTTGTTCAAAGGAATTTGCCTCTCCATTGTACTTGGCCCACCTATTGTTTCGGCAATCATTTTAATAGTACAGGTACAGCCATCTGCCAGCATTATTGGAACATCTAATAGGTTACAAAGGCATAAATTGGTTGTTGCCTTTTTCTTTTTTTCCCTCTTTTCTATTGAGTGATATCGATGATTTTTCTCTGCTCTTTGGGAGTAGTTTTGCGTGATGGTGAATTTTATTTGCATGGTTGCAGAAAGGAGGTCCTTACTTGGCCATCTACCTATGGGCATTTATGTTTGTTCTTTCTCTTGTGATGATGACACTCTATCCGATTTTGATTGCACCACTTTTTAATAAGTTCACCCCTGTGAGTATTTGAAATGATTTTCACTGCTGACTTCATCCTGGCATGTATCTTGTTTTGTTTTTCATTCTTCTTTTCCCTGATCTTTATGTGAGAAACAGCTTCCAGAAGGAGAGCTTAGGTCAAAAATCGAGGCACTTGCTTCTTCCCTCAAGTTTCCTCTGAAGAAATTGTTTGTTGTTGATGGATCTACAAGGTCAAGCCATAGCAATGTGAGGATTCAACTCTTGATCATTTGTTGAGATGTAGATACATGCTCTATAACATTTTTCTGTTCGTGAATTATTGTTTGCTGGTTACTCCAGCATGAGTGAATATTACTTTTCTTGTTTAGTTTCATATTTCTTTATTTTTGTTGAAAGAGATAGCTAATTCTATGGCCAAATATGCATGCTTCACCCAAGGCCAAATATAGGGAAGGGGAATGGGAAAATTTGGGAAGTGGGGAGTTAGATACATGCTGCTTACCTTAATGGAGTTGTATTGTCCTTGGACAGCAGTACACTTTCATGATTACCCTATTTTGTTAAAGCATAGTGTTGTAAATCCATTCTTTTTGTCAAATCCTATTTTGCAACTTATGTTTGCTATCATTATTGATGTTCATTGTGGCATTTGTTATTAATGTGCAGGCATATATGTATGGCTTCTTTAAGAACAAGAGAATTGTCCTTTATGACACATTGATCCAGCAGGTGAGTGAGCTTTTGTTTTACGAGGTTTTGCTATTTTCAAATTAATTCTTTGAAGTTTTTGAAGTCCAGTTGTTCTGGTGCTGAGTTTGCTCAGACCCTATACCTAATTTCTTAGTACATTCTAGATTATCTGCTTGCAACTGACAGCTTGGGTTTGGATTTGGCTGTTTTATGGGAAGGACATCCAGTCTTGCTATTATTGTGTTCTAGTGACGAACTGGCTAGCTTTTTTAGCTTTTATGTGACAATTGCTGCATGGTGCTATTTTTAGTGTAACTATCTTCTTTTGGATCCTTATTAGATCCATTTAGCAAATGAGTTTTGTTGGTTTTCAAATTAGAATAAAATTGTGATGCTTGCTTAGCTTTTCCCCACCTCTTTATATGAATACCTGCCTAGTTTCAAAGAAAGGAAATTGAGATTGCTGTATGATTTTGAGAAATCCAGATTAGGTATTCATCATGAGGGGAGCCATTTGATCACTTGTAATGTACAGAAAGAAGTTAATTGTGACTAGCACTCTGGCAGTGTTGATAACTTTGTGCTTGCAGCGAGAAGTTTCTTTCCTTTTAGTATTTAATTATCAGCATGTGATTCTGCTTTTCTTTGTAGTAAATGAATGTCTTTACATTGTGATGCATTGCAGTGCAAAAATGATGAGGAAACTGTAGCTGTGATTGCTCATGAACTTGGGCATTGGAAACTGAATCATACTATGTACTCATTCATTGCCGTGCAGGTAAGTGTTTTATGAAAGATTTATTCTGCTCTTTTTTTGCTTATTGTCAATTTTTAATTCAATTGATTTCTCTTTCTGTCGACTCGCAGTAGTGGTAAATTTGTGAGGAGGTCATGTTGTATATGACCTTTGAATGCATGTATATTATGTAAATTGCCCTTCTACTTTGAAAAGGCTAAAGAGAACTTGGGCTTGGTTTATGTTACCCATAATTGAGCCAACTTGATGCCAAGGTTTAAAATTCACGTAATATTTTTCATTAGCATTATGACAGTCATGCTGCTAACTGCCTTAATAAGGGAAATATTTAGTGAGAATATCAAATGAAGAATGCATTTATTAAATGCTCTACAAAGTATGGGAACCTGAAACTTTTTGATATTTTACCAAGGGAGGGAATCACAGCATTAGTTTGTATCTTAATCATCCATCACTTTTCCAGTTAGAAAACATTAAGACAGATGGTTGAACCTCAGTATATGCTTAAGCTGGTGGGTGTTGTTTTCTATGAGTATTTTTCTCTCTTCATCTGCATTGCCTTTGATTTTTGTAATCATCTCACTGCATGTTTGATGAAAAAGCTTTGGCAGAAGTAAACTATGCAGAATTTAGTGTTTGGGTGAATTATGGAAGGGTCTCCATATAACCAGCCACAGCTAGTGTAAGATCATATTGTTTTGCTTCCAATGCAGATCCTTACATTTTTGCAATTTGGAGGGTATACTCTAGTGAGAAATTCAAGCGATCTGTTTCGAAGTTTTGGATTTGATACACAACCTGTGCTGATTGGACTGATCATATTTCAGGTATTTTTTGAGCAACAAATATGACATGTAGGGTTTTGATTTGATGTTTGTGGAATTTATTCATGTATAGATAAATTGGTTGCCCGAGTATGAGCTGTTAGGTCAATAATAGGTTTATCTAATCTTCTTGTTTGCAGCATACCGTTATACCTCTCCAACACCTAGTAAGCTTTGGTCTTAATCTTGTGAGCCGCTCTTTTGAATTTCAGGTAATGTTCTCCTTCTGTACAAACAGCTCCCCATTTGCTGAGAAAAAAAAGTTAGATAATAATTATAAAAGAACAAACCCATAAATTCTTGTTCTCATTTGATATATTTGCTTAATGCAGGCTGATGCGTTTGCTAAGAAGCTTGGTTATGCCTCACCTCTTCGTGCTGGTCTTGTGAAACTACAGGTGATTTATCAATACTATCATTTCTTTTTTATCTTTGTATCGACCAAAAAAAAACAGAGAGAGAGACTTGGTTGGAGTTTTATCTGGAAATGATATTTACTGAAATATTGAGCCAACTTTCTTTCAGGAAGAAAATTTGTCGGCTATGAACACAGATCCTTGGTATTCAGCATATCACTATTCTCATCCTCCTCTTGTTGAAAGATTGGCTGCACTTGATGAGCAAGACAAGAAGGCAGACTGATATGAGCAACTTGTGGAGTAGCTCAGAATTTCATTCATTTCATTGCAATTAACAAGATAGTCTTAATCAGCTATTGTGATATATAACTGTTGTCAGTCTGGTCAGTTCGGTCAGAAGTTAGCATTTCTGTAGTTTACGTCACACTTTGTTGTGTGAAAACTGGGTTTACAGGCGAGAGATGAGAGGTAAAAGAAAGAAACGGGGAAAGAGGAGAAAGAGAAAACAGTGACATTGCCGTGTATACTTAATGGTCAAAGAATCTAAATTTCTTTGAACTCGTCTGTGCATGCATGGTTGGTTTTAGGGTTGAGTAATTAGCGATTCCGGTGTTGAATATAGAACAAGAAATTCTTCAAGGGCCAGTTATTAGTCTTTCTATGCACTGGTTTTACTTGCTTTATACGTTTGTCATTCATGAAGAAACCTGATCACGAATTAGAATTTCAGTTAGTTTGAAATTTTCATAAACTTTGATTGATATTATTGCTTGAATTTTTCCGTGAATTCTTTGTGATTTATACCTATAAATCACAATTTTTCATAAAAAGGGAGAAGTTCCCGTGTAAGGAGAGAGGAGAAGGTCAATGCTTTGGAGAGCAAATTTTGATGGGATTGAAGTAGACAGAAGCTACAAAAGTTGCTTGTCCGGTCGTTTGAACGTTAGTATTTTGATGTTTAAGTTAGAAATGAGAGAAAAGTTTTTTAAAGAGAGAATTTATGTTTAACTTAGAGAGATAAAATTTATGTTTCATAAAAATGAATCTGTTATTTATAAAGTTCGAAAAAGTTTGAATTGTGCTTTTAAATAGTTGATCTATTTTGAGGCAGGTATAATTTGTTATATAGGTAATGGCAATTTGACGGTAGTATACGTCAGATAATTATATCGTATTAGGAAAAGGTCACGTCCCATCGAATGGTTTTGTTTTCCATGTTCTTTAGCTGGTAACTTAGGCTTTCTTGGATTTTTTAGTTATAGATCTCTTGACGTTGGACCTTGTGATTTTGAATTTTTCAAGTATTATTATTATTTCTTTTTTTCAGAAATACAAGCTTGTTTATGTTATGATTCAATTTGTAGTTTAGACTTCAGGGAAAGTTGATTCCCAGTTCAGGATGCTTATCTGATAAGAAAACGGTGGTTTCTGTACTTTCCAATTAAAATTAAAAGGACAAACGGTGAGCGGGCAGAAGAATTAAGAAATAAAAGAAATGGAGAGTGCTGCAAAAGTTCCAAGAAAAGCACAAATCTTTTATGAATTCTATCAATTCCGTAATGCTGTCTACCCGACTCTTATGGGGCACTCCACTGTTTAGCCAATCATTTCAGCCATTGCTCTCTTTGGTTGCAATAAATTATGATAAAAAGATTCTTAAAAGATCACTAGCAATTTGTAACATGCAATTGTGCGGCTGCGGGGACAGTGCTCGAATCATAAAAAAGCATTTTTTGTTTATAATTTAATTTGCCACATGAAAGTTTGAAATAATTAAAAAACAAACATTTTTGCTTTTTGCAAATTGGAAAAAAAAAATTGCAGACACATCCACACAGACAGAAAAAGGGTTAATCATTGTTGGTCCTAGTCTGATGGGCTTTCAAACATCACTCAATGACTAATTGAGTATTGGTTTTAGCTTCATTACATTGGCGTTGACTTGATGGGTGCATGATAACTTAATCAATTCCTTAACAGAAAAGGATAACTTACCTTTCACTGTGCGATCACATATCTACTTTAAAACCCAGAAATAAGAAAGTACTTTATTAATCTTGAATCTATTGCCAACTACCATTTAATAATTCATGTCCAAAAATAAAATATTGTGCATGAAGATTGTTTAGGATATTTTTTTTATTATTAACTTAATCTCAAGTCTTCGTTGAGTTGACCAATTATTATATGTGAGTTTATGCAGAGATCACGGAAAAAAAAGAATAACCTTAATACAGATAATATTTGCAATCAATTTATGTAAATAATTTTTTCATATTAAAATAATTTTTTTAAAAATTAAATTTATATCATTTTCGATTTTATCCTTAAATATAAAATCTTTTACAACACAAATTTTCAGATATAATTCTCAGCAGCAGCACAACGGTTAACTTTCTCAGCTATAAATTATAAAAGCAATTAGCACCAGCAGAAGGTACCAAAATTGTGGATCCCACGAAAAGAGACCATAAACTCGGAAAATCCAGCTTGATGTCGGGGACAAAGCCGTCATTTTATATAATAATCTTAATATTTTCACTCACACTCGCTTCTCTTCCACCTACACAGACAAACTGACAGCTCATCTTTTCTTCTCTCTCTCTTTCCTTCTTCTCACTCTCTCGCTGTTAGTTTATACTTTCAAATTCCATTAATTCTTCTTTTTTCAACTGTCCTTTTATTCGTTTCTTTTTATATATTCTTCGCCGGAATTGTTTTTCTCCGGCGAGGGTTACCCAATGCGGCCGAATCTACTGGTGGTTTCCGATTCCGATACCTCCGAGTTTCACTTCCTGTGACTTCTTCTATTTCTGAAAACGAAGATTGAATATATAATGTCGGTATACGACGCTGCTTTTGTCAATACGGAGCTATCCAAGCCGACTTCAGTCTTTGGCCTTAAGTTGTGGGTGGTGATTGGGATCCTTTTAGGGTCTCTCATAGTCCTTGCTCTCTTTCTTCTTTCCCTCTGCCTAACATCTCGCCGGAAGAGCCGCCGAGCAGGGAAATATGCCGATACTACCCCTCCTATCTCCAAGGAAATACAGGAAATCGTGAACTTCCCCGCACAGGATCACCATCATCATCACCACCCGGTTCAGGTACCAGAGATTCAAGTAGAGATCGGGAAGATCGAGCATCGTGTGGTGTTCTCGGACCGGCCGTCGAGTGGGGAGAGTAGAGGGACAGTGAGTGGGTGCGAGACGGCGTCGTTTGGTAGTGGGAGTGTGGGGCCTGAGGTATCGCATCTCGGTTGGGGCCGGTGGTATACGTTAAGGGAGCTTGAAGCTGCAACCAATGGGCTTTGTGAAGAGAATGTGATTGGTGAAGGCGGATACGGGATTGTATACAGTGGGGTTCTTGGTGATGGTACTAGAGTTGCTGTCAAGAACTTGTTGAATAATAGGTGACGCCTTCGATTTATTAAATTGTTGTCGATTCTTTTATTGTTACGAGCTTTAATTGTTTAATTTCTGTATATCTCCAATTTGTTGCGCAGTTAAAAGAAATTAGATTTTGGATCTTGTCTCTTATCTCGGTTTATGATCGTTTAGTTTATGGAGTAAAAAACACAGGGAAAATTTGAATTTCCTCTGTAGCTACAGCGACCCATTATTCATTGTTTTCTCTTTCTATGTGCCGCTTTTTTCTCGACCTTTATTCTTGTCTTGCGTGTGTTACTGTATGTGCTGTAAAAGACATGCTTTAATTATGGGACTAAGTAAAGGAAAAAACTTTTATTTCTTGTCTGAAATTTGAATTGATGATATTGGCATAAGCATATTCATTATAATTTTTTGTTACCATCATGCTTTGCGATTATGATTTCATCGTTCGTCAGCTAACGAGAATGAAACTAATGTTCATCAGGGGTCAAGCTGAGAAGGAATTCAAAGTGGAGGTGGAAGCAATTGGACGAGTACGGCATAAGAATCTTGTTAGGTTGCTTGGATACTGTGTCGAGGGTGCATACAGGTATGGATAGTTGGCTTCTGATTCGAGATAGTGTTTGAAGCATTTGTCAATTGTTTCAGAAGATGTAATTTTGGTTTGTCGTTTTGTTTTGTAGGATGCTTGTGTACGAGTATGTTGACAATGGTAATCTGGACCAGTGGCTTCATGGTGATGTTGGAGAAGTTAGCCCTCTAACGTGGGATATTCGTATGAATATTATATTGGGAACAGCAAAAGGGTAACTAGAGCACTAAATTATGTTTTTCTGTACAGGTCTTCCATGCTGATGCATGCAATTATCTCTTAAGATTATACTTTTTAAATATTTTGGTTAAGATGTTTTTTTTTTTTTCACTACCATCACTTTTGCAGATTGGCCTACCTTCACGAGGGTCTTGAACCCAAGGTTGTTCATAGAGATGTAAAATCCAGCAACATACTACTTGATCGCCAATGGAATCCTAAGGTTTCAGATTTTGGTCTTGCTAAGCTCTTGTGCTCTGAGAGGAGTTATGTAACAACACGGGTGATGGGAACATTTGGGTTAGTGCATATTGGTTTTTCAAATTTTCAGTTTTATCTTTTCCTTTTCCTGACTCAGTGTAGTTTGTTGTAAAAGATGCAGCTTTAATAGATAGCAAGAACTGTTTACAAACTGTTGCTTGTCTTCTGATTCTCTTGGGAATTAACTAAAGTTTATTGCTTTTGCTAGTTATGTTGCACCAGAATATGCTTGCACTGGGATGTTGAATGAGAAAAGTGATGTATATAGCTTTGGTATACTTATAATGGAGTTGATTTCTGGGAGAAGCCCTGTTGATTATAGTCGACCACAGGGAGAGGTTGGTCTTGATATAACTGGGAAATAGGTCTCCTTTTGCCTTCAGAGTATAACTTGGAAATAATTGCAGGTGAATTTGGTGGATTGGTTGAAAACCATGGTTGGGAACCGAAAATCTGAAGAAGTGGTTGATCCTAAGTTGCCTGAGATGCCCTCATCCAAAGCACTAAAGCGCGTTCTCCTGGTTGCTCTTCGGTGTGTTGATCCCGATGCAACAAAGAGGCCCAAAATGGGATATGTGATCCACATGCTTGAGGCAGATGACTTGCTATTCCGTGATGTATGCACCATTTCTTTTTGATCATGAAGTATAATATAGAGCTTGTGAAGAGAGAATGAGATTTTTCTCTGTTCATCATACTTCAGTTTTCCACTCATTTGTGCATTTTTTATTTTTTTGCAGGAACGTCGAATTGGGAGTGTGAAAGAATCTTCCAATTCACACCGTAATTATGAGCAAGAAAGTCATACTGGTGCAAAGTTAGTGGATAAACAATCGGGTGAAGGCACTTCAGATACGAGTGAAGGTGATAATGGTAGGAAACTTCATCAACCAAATAGATGGAGATAACATTATTGAAGGATTAGGTGATTAACTAATTTAAAAAACTCCAACTGTGGAAACTGCTTTTTCTTCCATTTCCTCTGTTTTCCCTTCTTTTTTTCATTTAGGTATATTCTAAAGGGTTTGTTGTATTCCCAATTGAAAGAAAAACAATAATTTGCATTTATATTTTTCCTAGCTTTCCTATCTTCAGATGTATTCTACTTTACAATTGGATATAATTGTACCATTTAATGAATTCATTCATTATTTTTACAGAAACCACAATTATTATTACATAATTTCCTGTTTGTAACCAAAAGTTATCAGTTTACAATGTATGCAGCCTATTTGTCGGAAGAAGTCCTCTCTTTTTGAATGTTTCCGCAAGTTCTCAGATTTTAGTTATTAGAATACTCTGGCGTGCGCTTTGCTTGTCCTATTCTTCTAGTTATTTCTGCACACATATTACTTATCGTGGATAGCTCTTGACTCTTTGCCATCGTTGGTGGCCATGGAAATGGATGCTTGCGGGCGATGGATAAGTTTACCGTCCAGTTTGATGGAAGCATTGGAAAACTTAAGATTAGCTTAACATCAGAGGTAAAGAGTTTTGGATTGTTGTGGGGTATAGAACCGGTAACGAGCCAAACTCTTAGGAAGCTGATAGCTCTGTAAGTCTTCATTCCTGTGAGTTTTTGTCTTGGGTTGGACGAGCCAGCTAGACAGCAGCCAAAAGCTAAATTGAATTGAATTGAATATTATATGGATTGTTGGCAGATACACTTGGAGGTTCCAATTATATATGGATGTTTATGATGACCCCTCTTGGTGTCTTTTTCAGTGCTATGCTAGCCTGCTTCCGAGGTTGATTAACGTATATTTGCTGGCTTAAGCATTTCCCACGGGTTCTTGTATTTGATGAGGTTGATTTGGCATGTTTTTTACAGTCTTTATTTCTTAGTTGAGCCAAAGGTGAAGTAAAATAAAACTCTCGGCTCTTGAAAATATTAAATTCTATTCCTATGTAGTCGGCAAACAATTTAATGGTGTTGAGGTATTACAATGATAGGGTTATTAATTATTTTGAATCCCAATGTATCCGCTTATTGTTTGGGGTTGTGGATTCATGTGATGCTTTAATGGTGGATAGGTAGAGACCAGAAAGTAAATTTTAGTGGGAGCGGCTAGCCCGGTGCTTGTTAAATTGAATTGGAAATAGGTAGGAGTTATTTCTGAATACCTTTCCAAGATTTGCGTGAATTTCGCAAAGTGGATAAAAATTTTCCTAACCATACGACAACTGTTTGGTAGCGTTTATTAACTTTAAAAAGATTGAAATAAAAATAAATAAAATTATTTTTCGACCTTTTCAAATATTTATTAAAAAAATAGATCTAAAAAAATATTTTTTTAACCATTTATATTTTAAAAAATTAAGATATGTATATCTTGATATATGATCAAGTTATACATTCCTATATTATGACAGATAATAAATAATTAAAAAATTAAAGAAAATATATTTTTAATTCATTCCAAATAATTTAATAAACAATTAAAAAAATTTCTGAAATTCTTTTCAATCTTAACTTAATTATTACATATTTTAATCTGAAAAGTATTACAGCTTTACCTTAAAATTTATTTTCTAAATCGATTTAATAAATAATACCTTATAGTAGTATACGACAACTAGCTTTAGGCTCAGCTCTCCTAAAATATAAAGCCGTCGGTTCAGCCCATAATGAAATCAATTTAATGGATTAACCTCATCATCCAAAACCTTAACTTACAGAATATTTATTACAAAAAAAAGTGACGGATGGCGTAGGATTTGAAGCAAAAGATAGCATGAATGCTTGGAAAGGAAGAGTGATGAGGTAAGAGGTTGATAAATAGAATGTAGGCAACTTGACGTTCATCAAACACTTGGTGTTGTAGAAATAGAAAATCAGGCGACACAAGTTTTGCCTTACAAAAAAGCAAAAAGCAAAACTAATTGCTTGGAATTCATTGTTAGGTAAGCAAAGTGTGCCTTTTTCTTCCCTTATGGCAGTAGAGAGCAATGCATGATGTGTTTTAGTTTTTTGATACGGAAAGCAAATCCTTACTAACAAATCTTTGGCTCTCCCACCATTACCTTTTTTCTCTTTCTTTATACTTTATAATCCCATAATATTAATTCCTCTTCTATTTTCACAAAATACAACACTTGATTCTACTTGCTTATAATTCATTCATTTATATAATATATGTCTATTATTGTAAAAATCAAAATAATATCTTACTATTATTTGCTGAAATAGTACAGTTAACTCATATGAATAAATCGAAAATTGGCTTACCTGAAACGATTTTTAAAGATGTTGAGAATCGTAATTTTTATAAATTATAAAGGGAATATTTTTAGATTTTATTTTTGTGGATCGTAATTTAGACATTATTATGTTTATATTGTCTATTTTTATATTAAGATATGATAATTATGATTATATTCAACATTTTATTATAAGATTATAATTTGAGATATGTTTAAATATTAAGTATCATTATTTTTTAAATCCACTTCAACTCCAATTTAATGTCAGTTAAACTTTTATCTATTAAATTAATACTCAATTTTTTAAATTTTATATTATGTCTGAATATGACAATCTTATTTTTATTATAAGAGAGAGATATACAACCTAATTATAAAATTACTTAGAATATTTCTTATTTTTTAATAAGTGTCTACTATTAGATTGCATTTTTTAGTTATTTATTTATTTTAAAAAATTAAAATGAATTATTTTATAATGAAAAAAATAATTTAATGAAAGTGCAAGAAATTTCGAATTTGTATATAATTATAATTAAATATTATGTGTATCTTGTAAAAGAGAAAAAGATGAGGAAATTATTTTTTTTTATTTTTTTATTTTTTGATGAAATGAGCAAATTATTTGGCATGGGGATATTTATTCAAGGTGACATAAGAGACAGAGCGAGACTAAGAACTGTGCATTAATTTTTTGACATTGGAAATTTCATAATATTTATATATGCAGCTGGCTAGAAACGACTTTCTCGAATATTCGTATTATTAAAAAGGAATTGTCGTAATTAACCGACAATTGTTTTCTATCCGTTGGATTTCCCTCTATGCCCCACACTTTCTGTCCCTTTTCGTCCTAATCTCTTCTTCTTTTCCTTTTCCTTATTTCTATAAAATATTAAAAATTCCGCTATAGTACACCCGCGGCTTCAGATAAGCCTCACCAACGGTCATATAACTCGCCCATTCTTTCCGTTCCACGTGTAACGTCTGTGACAAACAATTCAAAACAGCCAGTTACACCATCCTTTCCTTATATTATAAATAAAACCCTAACTTTTTTTCTTCGTTGTTTGGTTGTTGATGAGAAAAATCAACACCTAAGAACGAGTGGCAGATAAGCGAGAAGTTTTCAACCAAGCAAAACCTTTCATTCACCGTTTGATACTTTCTGCGAAATTTCAGATCTCGTGCGAACGATTCACTATCAGGTACGGATCCTTCTACTTCTTTGCTATTTCGTTTAGATCTTGTATTTCTGTCTCAGAAAGAGGTTTTTCTTTTTGGATTAGCTGTCTTTTCTTGGTTTAGATCTAAGGCCATTTAGTAGCAAAACTTTCTAGGGTTAGCTGTTTGACTTGTACATCTGTAAATTTTGGGTCCATCGGCGGTGGTTCTTGGCTTAATCTATCGCGTTCGCTATTTAATTTAAAGATCTAGCCCAGTGGTAAGTGGTTGTCTATCGGTTTGCTTTTTCAAGGTTCTCTACATTTTCTGTTTTAAGTTGTTCTGTGTATGTTTGAATTTGTTTATTCTTTGATCTGATGGGATGGATTGATTTCTTTCCAAATTCGCTAACTTCTTGATTTTCTTTCATTGTTCTCATTTATACTTTTGTTTTGCATGAAATTTTTTATGTTCTTTCAGTTCATGTAATTGGATAGATGGTCAAGGGAAAGACATGAAATTATTGTTCTGTTTTTCCAATTTCTCGACTCTATCTTTCAAATATAATATTACTTGGCCTGACAGGAGGGCTAGACTTGGCGTGCTGTTATTTTTGTTCCTCTGTGTCTGGGAGGTCCGCTGCAGGTTCCCACCTGGTAGCCTTTCTGGGAAAATGCATGAGGCTGCCTGCCCTCCCCCAGACCTCCGAAACCAAGGAGCCATGATGCTTCTTTTGTTTTTCTCTTCGGTTGCTTTACAATTCGGCTCGGCTTTGATGAAATTTGTCTGGCATTTTTTCTGTAGCGTTGATGGTTCTATGTTCTTTCCTTGCAGTAAATATTTGAGATGAGCCGACCACAGGAACCACACCGCCCTTTCTTTTCATTTGGAAACCCTTTCCGGATGAAATCACCCAAGGGGTCTCATTTGTCTCCACGGCTGCTTTCTGTATTGGACTCATTTGAGAAAACATTGGCCGAGAGGCTGAAGAAACTTAATCCAAAGGACATGGAGGATGTCCTTGGCTTAACATGGATGAAATCTGCAATGGAGTCACTTTGTGAAACGCATTCAGACATAAAAACCCTAATTACAGATCTCGAGCTCCCTGTAACTGACTGGGATGAGAAATGGATAGATGTGTACTTGGACATAAGTGTGAAATTGCTTGATATTTGCATTGCATTTAGTTCTGAGTTTGCCCGCCTAAACCAAGGGCATCTTTTGCTTCAATGCGTCCTTCACAATTTAGAGTCTAATTCGTCAAAGCAATTCATGCGGGCCCGCTCTTCCCTTGATAGCTGGAGACAACACATTAATTCTAAGAATCAAAGAGTCATGAACTGTCGCACCATCTTGGATGGTCTTGTGGAATCACTGGATCTGCCTAAGGTGAAGAAATCTGCTAAAGGAAAGGTCCTGATGCGTGCAATGTATGGCGTTAAGGTGCAGACAGTTTTTATATGCAGTGTCTTTGCTGCTGCCTTCTCAAGTTCTGCAAAGAATTTGTTAGGCCTGGATGTTGCCCACGATATCTCGTGGGCACAAGCATATTCTGATCTGCAGTCTAATGTAAATAGGGAGATCAGAGAGAGATTTTCTGGTGGAAAGTTATCGGTCCTCAAGGAATTGGATGCTGTTGATTCAAGTGTGAAGAAGTTGTACCCTATGATTCAAGATGGGCTGGAACCTGATCAATTGGAAGAGTTCCAGAAGTCTGTTTCTGATACGAGGAATGGAGCAGAAAAACTTTCTCAAGGGCTGGATGATCTTGCCAAGCAAGTGGATATCTTCTTCAAGATAGTTTTGAGCGGGCGTGATGCCTTGCTTTGTAGTTTGAGAACATCTGGTGCTGTTACTGACCCAAGGTTAGGTACTAATTTAGGAGAGCAGATTGTGAGATGATTAGACCAAAATGTGTGAAGCTAACTGATTTCATGTATACAAACGGTTTAGGCTTTAGATGGCTTTATAGGTATATGGTTTTTCATATTGTAGATGGTGTGATTGTGAGGCATGTTATAATGTTATGGTTTGTAAAAGTATGTATTATTATGAAATATCAGCAATGCAGTAAAACTTTCGATAGTGGAATCATGTTATTTGCTTTTTTATTATCCTTTTGTGTTTCTACGTAGGTGTCGTTGATGATTTTAGACATGGATGGCGAGTACCCTTTGAAGTTAAGAAACTTGTCGGATTTTTTGATATTTCAGATTTCCATCCTTGCTTCATTAATTGCTTGCTTTATCAGATTTGAGTCGCTTCTAAGATGGAACCCATAAAGCAATTGGATCGTAGTCTCCAGAAATCGTAGAGAGGAAAACTAGAGGTTGCATAATCTTCTGGAAAGTAATAAGAACTAAGGTCAAGTTGTTGCGAAATATTGTAATGCGTTACGAAATACTGTAGTGTGAAGGGTAATATATTAATTATTTTATTTATTAATTCAATTTTTTTTACGATGTAGTATAATCATAAATATATATGTAATCATCAATATATCAATAGATATATTTTTTTATTTATAATGTTTTGTGATATTTTTCAATATATTTTTTATGTTTTTTTTAATGTAAATTGTACTGTCTTTGCCACCACTTCTGTCGATAATATAACACTTTTAAAATCATAATTTGTATTAGTATCATTTTTCGGCGTTAAGTAGTGATATCAAAGTGAATAATACCGTTTAAAAGTTATTGAAATCTGTAAAAATTTTATTATATTACTGAAAAATACTATTTATGACGAGTTCGATGATAAAATTTGAGATGAAAATAAAGTTATTTAAGTTAACAAAAGTTAAAAATAATTGCAGAACCGTCAAGGGTTGATTAAAAACTTTAACCGGCTAAAAAAATATTTTATAGATCTGAAAAAAATTATTTTGATTGCATAAAATCCCTTGAAATAATATAAATAAAATTTTGAAAGTGAAAAATGAATTTTTGAATAAATTCGAAAATTTGGTTTTCAGATCGATAATTTAATTCTGTATTCTAAAATATATCGAAACGAATTTATTTTAGGAGAAAATTTTAAATACATTTTAAAAAATATTTTTTAAATAATTTTGATAAAAAATTGATAATAAAAAATAAATTGAATTAATTATAAGTAGATAGATGGATTAATTATGATCATTTGATAAAAAAATTTAATAATCAAATCATAACCATTGATTAAGGCATATATGAGCATCATATAATATATTTGCACTAGGAAAGTTAGAATTTATAATTAAAGGGGTATCAGTTTCCTTGCAAATGCAACGTACCCTTTATTTGATAAATTAGGAAAACAAAATTGGATTTTAAGCACTTGCACCTTCTTCACAAGCACTTGGGTGATTTTCTTTCTACTGGGTGCATTACACCTAAGCAAGCTTCACTGACAATGAATTAGCTCAGATCTTTATATACTCAGGTTAGTTTTATTCATGTAATTTATTTTGATCATTTGATTTAACCTCTAGGCCACTAGGACTTTTATTTTGAGTTATAATTTTTATGCTATTTTGTTTATGTGATTATATATATATATATATATCCATTTTTAAACCACTTGGTGGTGGGGTGGCGCCAATAATCATATACAAATGGGACCTACCGCATTGATGGAGAATGAGCAGTTTATGGTTAATGGGCAACAGAGAGAAGCACCCATATATATAAACCAACGCTCCCTTGTTACCCAGTGACCATATTTATATTTTTGTCACAAGGGAGCTCCATTTCCGCCATAGACTCCAGCGGAAATGGCAGCTCATTTTCGCAAGAGTTTCCAGTAGAAATGGATGCCGCTTTCGACTCCTGCATGCCTCGGTCTCTGTGAAGTCCACTGCCATTTCCGCAAAAACTCCCAGCAAAAATGAGGCACCCACACCATTTTTCCAAATATTTTCCAAATATTTTGCAAGATTTTAATTGGTAAAAAACCTTGAAACAAGTAAAGTAGAAGGCGGTGAAAATAAAATTTTAAAAGGGGCAAATATATAATTGTATTAATATTTACGTTACATTACTAATGTAACTAAATATAGTAATGTAATCATAATTATATTACATTATATTATATTTTTTAATTTATTATAATACCTAATATATTACAATCCATTATTTATTACCAAAAGTATAGTAAAGATTTTGGATTTATTGAGTAACTTAAACACAAGTCATTTTGTTTTTTCCCTTTTGCTTACCCAGTCTAAGCTATGGTTTTGGGAATACATATGGTTTTACCAGCAGTCGTTGATGGAGGCTTCCACATTTCTTTTTTCTGTGGGTGGGTGGGTGTGTGGAAAGACTGGATCATTGAGTTGGACCAGGGTAAGTTGCAATGCAGAGTTAAATTTATAACTGGTTTGATGGTGACATCAGCAGCCTAAGCCTTACTCCGTGTTTTGAAAATTCTTCGTTTGTTCCGTCCGCGGCTATTAACAAGGAAAATTGATGCCGAGTATTCATTTCCTTGCATTTTCTTTTTATTTTGCTTTTAAACACATGAAAATAATACTGACCAGCTTATTAGTTTTCCATTCCAAAAATATAAGCTAAACAAATCCTAAATTTCTTTTCAATGGGTTAGCGTGCAACCAACTTTCACTGTATGGCTTTATTCCCAAAGAAAAATAGCACGTAGCAGGAAAAGTTCTGGGTCCCTTAATCACAATTTCCACCTCAAAGACTGACTAATTGACTCGAAAAATTATCTTAAAAAGAATATAAAAGCAGAAACTTAACCCTCGATTTAGATAAAAGTAAATTAAATTTATTTTAACGGACAAAAATAAAAAAAAATTAAATAATAAAATTTATATTTATAGTTATTTTTTATTTTATTGTCTTATTAATTAAAAAGATATCAAAATAAATTAGATTTTCATTGATATATATGTTCTCACGTTGAAGCCCAACCAGCATGCGTTGCCGCGCTCAAAAGCCTTCTTCTTTCATACGTTGCCGCATGCTATTTAGCTTCCCTACGTGTGTTAGCATGCACGTGAAGATCCTCTTCAAGCAGCCGCGCATTTCCAACCGTACCCACATGCACGGCCGTGCATGGATACAATTTCTTGTTTTATTTGATTTTTCCTTCCTTTCTTATTCCTCTGCTGAAATTGAAATCAAAAAATGAAGAAGAAGAAGAAAAAAAAAAGAGAGGAGAGGAAGATACATCGAAACCAGCAACTAGTGAAAGATGCCGGGGATTGAGAGATGACGATAGTAGTTTTTTTTTATTTACTCTGCTTTTTTTTTAAATCGAAAAAAAATATTTTAAATCATATAAAATAAACTGAAAATTTTAATTTTTTTTATTTATTCTGATTTACTTTATATTTTAGAATATTAAACAGTAAAAAATAAGATAAATTTTAATTATTTTTTGTTTCAATTACACTCAATTTGATGGATCCAAACAAAGGGTAAGAGATTTGTGAATAAAACTTCACGAAAGAAAGACTTAAAAAGTAAGATTTCTATTTTTCTTCACGAGCCTACCTGTCTTTTCCAGTTAATAAGTTCACATTAATCACCCCTCACCGTCTTCCTTGTGGACTCTACACTTCTAAAATATAACCAAATAAAATTAAAGCTTTACACCGACCCGCACGTCTCTCTCTAATCTAGCCTTTCCTTTTTACTTATCCCTGATTTCTCTCTGCTCTCCTCAGATTTTACTTCCAAATCGGTTCCGGATTCGGATCCTCCCTTTGCTTCCTTTGTCCATGGAGTCAAGCTCTGGCTCCGCTGACCACACCATCCGAGGAACACCTACTCACGGTGGTCGCTATTTACAGTATAATGTCTACGGCAATCTCTTTGAAGTTTCCAGAAAGTATGTTCCTCCTATTCGTCCTGTTGGTAGAGGTGCTTATGGTATTGTGTGGTAAGATTCTTACTCGCTTCCCTATCTTTTTCTACTGTAAATTCTTGCACTTTCCAGCTTGTTTACTTCATTATTTCGAGTGATCTTGGAAAGTTCTTATTAATTTGCTTTGCATGCGTGTGGTTTAGTGCTGGGTGTAATATTTTTACCCACTTGCTCGAGTTTTCCGCTTCAGATTAGCATGGTCGATTTTGAAATTTATGGAGTTGACTTTTTTTTTTTTTGTGATTTGATTTGGTGTTTACCCTTTTGCGTAGTCATAATTTGGCACCGATTTATCATTTTTGTTTGTTTTAATTGCTTAGCATTTGTCTAATTTGAAAGTAATAATCTCTTCTCTAGTTTTGCTGTGAACTTCCGCTGGAATGAGTTCACTTATTCATTGCTAGGTTATTTAGAAGAAAGTGAACTTCAGCTGGAATGAGTTCCCTTATTAATTGCGAGGCTATTTAGAAGAAAGTGAACTAATTTTACTTGCTCTTGGCACATCGTGAGTTTGCAAATTATGGAGAAAGCGTTAGTGTTCAGTTCGGTTCAACTTTTTCAAAGATGTTTTATGCTTCGTGAGTTCAATTGTTTGACATACTAGATTCTGTAATGTTTCTGCAAGAAAAGTATTTAAACCTTTTTTGTTTACTTTTCTAAACAAATATTCTGATGAATTATGAAGGATCTCGCTCTGCTTACATTTGACTCTATTGCTTTGTTGTATCAACAATGTGAAGGAAAAAATGTGATTTTTTATTTCCTTCAGTGCTGCTGTGAATTCTGAGACTCGAGAGGAAGTTGCCATTAAGAAGATTGGTAATGCTTTCGACAACCGGATAGATGCTAAACGGACTTTGCGAGAGATTAAGCTTCTTCGGCACATGGACCATGAAAATGTGAGTTTCTTGGTTCTATGTAATAACCTATTTAGTTTGCTGTTCTATTCTATTGATTCTATATGTTAAGTTCTTACTGTGATTTCTGGTATTATGTTACATCTTTGTCTGGGTCGGATATGGCAACATTGTTTTGTGACTTTTAACTTTCCATTTTTCTCTATAATCCTCGATTTGCTAGCTTATTAAATTAATATTTATTTTTCATTGTTGGAAGCAAGTTTCTTAGTTAAAGATCCTCCTAACACATGGTAATTGAATACCTTTTATGAATGAGAATGGTCATGTATTTATGTGAGATTGTGAGTGCTAAAATTTTTCTCAGTGGGCATGAAAGACGGTCGTTGTGCTCTTTTTATGAGTTGGTGGAGTACCTTTTCTTTACGAAAATTTGTTTTTTTTTGTTTCTTCTTTTTGTGTACCCTGTTTTGGGGTTATAACTTACTTCTCCGTTCCTTTTCTGCAGATTGTTGCTATAAAAGACATAATACGACCTCCCCAAAAGGAAAACTTCAATGATGTCTACATTGTTTATGAATTAATGGATACTGATCTTCATCAAATAATTCGCTCCAATCAGCCATTGACGGATGATCATTGTCGGGTTAGCACCACACATTTTCATGGATTTCATACTTACTATAAATGTTTTGCAGTTGTAACTTATTTTTTTTTTAAAGAAAAAAGTTAGTTAACCATCACTTTGGTGCCTTGTCCCATATAGAATCTTACCCGAGGGAAATTTTGTCTCCTTTTGGGGATAATGGCCCACACACATTCATTGCATGGGGATTGAATGCCAAATTAATAGTCTTACATCTCCTATTCTTCTTTTAACTTTCTTGATTTAGAAGCTAGAAAAAATAATAATTTGAAAGAGAGCCAAGCACTTAGCAGCTAACGAATGGGCAAACTGACTTTGGATTGTGGAGGGAATTGTTTTTTGGTACACCCTTTGAACTCTGAAATTACCATCTATACATGTTGTTATGTAGGATGTTTGACATGTTCTTTCTCCAACAAAACCTGGGAAAAAAATTAGTCTTTTATTAAATCGTTTCTGTCACTTTTATCTTTAGCCCCTCCAAACGTCAAAGTTTTGCCTTTGATTGGCAGCCCATGGAATTGTTACAATGAAACAAGTGCTTGGCTTACCATATGGTACAGTTAGTAATTTATTACTCAAATATGTATAAGCACATATTTTCAAAATGTTCATGAAGTTGTTACTTTTGCAGTATTTTCTCTATCAGTTGCTGCGGGGGCTTAAATATGTTCATTCAGCACATGTTTTGCATCGTGATCTAAAGCCTAGCAATTTACTCTTGAATTCTAATTGTGACCTTAAGATTGCGGACTTTGGTCTTGCGAGGACAACATCTGAAACCGATTTCATGACTGAGTATGTTGTTACTAGATGGTACAGGGCACCGGAATTACTCCTTAACTGTTCAGAGTACACTGCAGCAATTGATATATGGTCAGTGGGTTGTATACTAGGTGAAACCATGACACGACAACCTTTGTTTCCTGGGAAAGACTATGTTCACCAGTTAAGGCTTATAACAGAGGTATGCTTTTTGAACATTGGTCAGTAAAACTGCCCTGAACTATCCTAACTAGTTGTTGTTCTTTGTTTAAATTGACTTTCTATTGTAAATTGAGATGCTTTATTGTTTGTGGTGGAGACATAAATTCTTCTTTTACTAAAGTCATCATTGCTTTAAAATCTCGGGTCATTACAGGTTACAGGCCTGAGGGCCTTTCTCATGTATCATTTTCCTATCCTCCCCACCCCATGCTTTATCTCTTTTTGCACCTCCTTCTCTCCATTTCTCTTCAAATCTCAAGAATTGGATTCTCTCTCCCCATCTCTTGATACATGGCTTCCTTTCTCATGGCTGGGAACTGCATATGCACAAAGTATGGGTTACTGTCATGAATCATGATATTTGAAATAGAAGTCTATGTGTATGCAAGGTATAGGAGAAAAATGGTCGGCGAAGTGAAGTCCTACCATGTCCAGTTTGATTTGCTTAATTTCCCTATTCATATGAATTTGTTAATGCTCCCTGAATTTGTGCTACTTCATTTCTGCTTTTTTTGTTCCTTTTTGGTTTGCTTGTTGTGCTAGATGAGACCTAGTTCTTAAATGTGACACAATTTTTAGACAGCAGTTCATTAGTCTTGATTAACGATTGGCAGCTGGGAAGAGAGGAGCATATTAGGATGAAAGAGAGGGAAAGATTAGAGACTGAGCTTACTCACTAGAAACTGTCATGAGTTAAGCTATTGTTGTCGTTAGCAGGCAGCTAATTAGCTTCATGTTTTCAATCATCATTCCTCAGCAGCGCGCCTTTGAGTATTGTCGAAGGCATTGTTCTTAGCACAGTCTTTGATTTACGGTGCATATGACTTGGTTTGATAACTTGCTCATTGATCGTTCTGTTTCCACAGCTCATAGGTTCACCAGATGACAACAGCCTTGGTTTCCTAAGAAGTGACAATGCTCGAAGATATGTAAGACAGCTTCCACAGTACCCAAAGCAAAATTTTGCTTTTAGATTTCGTACTATGTCTCCAGGTGCTGTTGATCTGTTAGAGAAGATGCTAATGTTTGATCCAAATAGGCGCATTACAGGTAATGATTCTGCATTCTAATGACTATCATATCATGTTGACAATCTCTTACAAGATTTAAGGAAGCATTGCATAAGAAATAATGCTGGTAATTCAAAAATTGGAATCAGAGTCATATTTATTTCAACTTGTGAGATATTTATTGATCCGTTGTCGAGTTTTGCAACTAATGTGGGATATATTGGTTAGACTTGATGAGTTGCTATTGCATATAGCCGGAAAACAAGTTGGAATATGGTTTTGTAATGTAATTAGATGCTTATATTGGTTACCTTGCTCATTTATGAAGCTTTTTTTCATATTTATGTTTGCCCTGGTTGTTTGCAGTTGATGAAGCACTGTGTCACCCATACTTGGCGCCACTCCATGATATCAACGAGGAGCCTGTTTGCCCAAGGCCTTTCAACTTTGATTTTGAGCAGCCATCTTTTACTGAAGAAAACATCAAGGAGCTTATCTGGAGGGAATCTGTAAAATTCAATCCGGATCCTTGAGAATAATCCGATAGTTTGTTGTATACTCCTAGGGATATAGTCCAGGATTCCAAGTTTTATCATATTATGTAAAATGCTTCATAGCCTCTTTGGAGAGAAGACAGGAATACAATGAGTGTACTGGGATTAGCTTATATGTGTTCACAAAGTGTTCGATCGACTTTCATCTTGGATTATTTGTGATATTGAAGTATGTGAGATGGAAATGGGCTGCAGTCAAAATGATCACAAACTACAAAGGGTCCCAATTTGGTTCAGTGTGGGGTGGGCTGCACGTTGCACGGCAATCTGTACTGATTGGAATGGGGATTCTGCAAAATTGTGAGATTACGTGTTCCTAGTTTTCAGTTTCTAAATGCTGATTTATATGTGAAGAATTTCTTTGATTTGCTGATGCCATGCCTTTCTCTATTCTGATAAAATTTTCAAATTTAGAACGTAGATGGTATTCAGCATTTATGTTATATAAAGATCTAGCAAGCGTTGTATCTCCTGTAAAATTTAAAAGCAGTTATTGAATTGAGTGCAAAGTACATGCAAGCATGGTCGCTCCATCAGAAAACATGAGTAAGCATTTAGGTTAACTCATTTCATTGGGATTTTGAAGGTGAAGAAATTACAGCTCTTTCTTCAAGCGGAACTTGAACATTTGTTAGTGTTAAAATTGAGATCTTCGTTGGATTAAGGCCTGAGCGTCAGATTCAGGTATGTTTTAACGTGTTAAAATGGGGATTGCTGCATGCTTCAGCATTTTCAGTTCTCAGATTTTAGCATCCATCTCTTTTGCATGAGCAACACCTGAGTACAGGTTCGCGTTAGGCAATAACTATGCTACGTATCAAGATCAATCTTATGACTTAGCAGATGAAAACATCAAACACACTAATATCTAATAAAAATACTTATAACACTGTTGCTTTCCCTAAAACACATTCACATGACTTTCCCTGGAACATATTCACATATAATGCTTGCCATAAGTGCACTTCCGGAGCTGTAATGAGTCTATCGGTATATTCTCCGGTGGAAAATCACAGGCTGTAAGTTTCTGCGGGCCTTGATCAGGCAGCAGATCGCAGGGACGAGGAGACACCCCACTGGTGATGCCCTCGATATCAGTACATGTCCATGGTATCTTCTTGGCCTTTGCAGCCATTCCAATGGTGACATTAGAAATGCAAATTTGCTTAAAAGGGTCACCTGCAATCCCCTCCAATCTGGCAGCCATTGACACATTATCAGCAACCATATCTCTGTAGTTAATCCCTTGAATGAGGGGCAGTGCATTTGGGTCATAGTTCTTATCAGCATGTGACCCATAATTTCCAGTCATCCAAAAGGCCCATTTCATAGTATGCATGGTCATTTTCTTCACATATATATCCTTCACATACCCACCTCTCCCTACTGCAGTTTTAATCCTGATCCCTGATTCTGTATGAATGGCTGTGATGTCCTCTGCTCTGACATCTTCAATCCCACCTGACATTTCACTTCCCAATGCAATTGTAGCACTGTATGGAGAAATGCATGTGAGCCGTCTGATTACTAGTTGCCTTGTGGGCATCCCAAATGCAATCCCATACTCATCCCAACCGCTCTTAACCGCCACACAATCATCCCCGGAGACTATGTAGCAGTCTTCAATTTTAACGTTCGTGCAAGAATCTGCTCACCGTAGCAAACAGCCAAAATAACTTTATTTGCAAAATGAGCTACTGATAAAATGCTAGCGATGCATAAATAAAGCAAGTTTTATCACCGTTTTGATTAAAATCATGAATAGAGTTTAGATATAAATTGTCAGGTTATGATGAAAGTTTGAAACTTCAATTAAAAACCAACCTGGGTTGATGCCATCAGTGTTAGGAGATGAAACTGGAGCAATGATGGTAATGCCTTGAACAAGAATATTACTGTAATTCCATAATTAAATCAGAGTCAGCTCACATTCAAAAAAAAAAGTGCATTTAACTTGGTCCATAACTTTTTTTTTTTATGGAGGTAATACTGAGGTTTAGAGTACCTGCTGTAAACAGGATGAACGTTCCACGAAGGAGAATTCAAGAGAGTGAGATTTGAGATTTGAATGTTATCAGTGAACATGAGCTCAATCAAGTAAGGTCGGGTGTATTTGAGCTTGCTCTTCTTGAAATTCTGCCACCAGAATGCTCCCTGACCATCAATTGTGCCATTGTCACCTGCATTTCAATTATACACAGTTCGGTTCGGTTTTAATAGAAAACCAAATCACACTAATTAGGTTAGTAAAATTTTGTTTATACGCTCAATTCAATTAACCGAAAATTTAAAAAATAAAAATAAAAATTTTCAAAACAGTTTCGTATTGTGCCTCGTAAAATTCTTAAAGTTGTTAATTAATCTAGTTTCAATTGGTGACACGCTAGCATTTAATTATCGGTTCGGTTCAATTTGATTTAGGATTATAATTTTTGGCAGATTTAAATTGACAATTATTTCAGTTTGGTTTAGAATATAACCAAAGACTGCCATCTCTCAGACTAACCAACACAGTGAATGCTATCTGATTTAATTCACTAATAAAAATCTTTTATTATTAATACAGGAAAACAAGTAATTAAATTTCAATTTTCAGTTACCGGTAACAACAACATCAGTGAGGTTTGTTCCAAAAATGAGACTGGCGTATCTTCCAGCGGCTGCATCCCTTCCTCTGCCGTAGGACGGCAGAGGTTTCAGCACAGGCCATTCCTTAATATCCTATAACAGAATTTAATTTCATAATAAATCACTAAAATCAATAAAATTACCCAACAAAAAAAAGTCTTAAATGAAAAAAAAAGAGACCTGAGAGCCAAGAAGAACAGCATCTTTGTGGAGAAAGAGAGTGAAATGGCTGATGAGGTTAAAGCTACCTGTCAACCATTTCCCAGCGGGAACCAAAAGTTGCGACCCACCCTCTGTTTCATACTGTCTCAGATGATTAATTGCATCCTGAAATGCCTTTGTATTTGATGTTTTTCCATCTCCAACTCCTCCAAAATCTGTTATTGATGCACTGTGTGCTCTGCAATTCATAGCACTGTACTCAAACGAATCCAAAATCCTTGCTTTTCTGCTCTCTGCTCCTTTACTACTCACCAATGCCAATATCAATACCACTAGAACCAATTACCCACCTGCAATTTCATTGTTATATGCAACTTATTAGAACAAAGATTGTGACTTTATGATTAAAAATGGAGAAAGGAAAATGGGTTTCAGAGTATTACTCGAGATTTCATTGAATTTGTCTGCAAAAACTCCATTTTCAGATTAGGTATTTGTTATGTGGTGGTTGTGGAGGAAAGTGTATTTAATATTTATAGGGAGAAAAGTTGTAACTGTAGTTTATCTGCCCTTCATTCAGCAATGCATTATTGTCCATCTTATAAGCAAAGGAATATTATGCATTCCGTGACTCTATCTTTTGAATCCTTCCTTTGCATTTACATCATACTGACAGAAATCTTCCATCATAAAATAATTTTAGTTTAATAACTCACATCATATATTGGCTTTAATTAATTTAATACTTTCTTTTTATAAAAAGAAAGATAAGTGGAATATATTCCAATACTTCTAATGTTAAATGCTTGAAAGGACAATTTAACAAAATTAGTCGCACACAAGTGATAAATTACAACTTTCCTTGAGCATTATTGTCATTTATTGTTTCAATTAAAATAAACACTCATTAACCATAATAGCAAAACAACAAAAAGAAAATGAAAATTAAAAAGAGAAGTTACAATAAGTTAATATGCCCATACTCCACATTCACTACCTCTCATCATTACAGAATAAGCGTGACATTGTCAACTATTATCAATACCATAAAATTACAAAGTGTTTGTGTTTTTAAAACTGAAGAAATGGGTAATGGGCAAGCAGTGGTAGACTTGTGGTGGAGGAGAGGTGAAAAGAGTTTGCTCCACTTCGTTATGTTTCTGTTGGAAAGTAGTTAAGTGGGTCCGAGTGTTTGTTGTTTTTGTTGGAAGTGTCAATCAAAAGTATATGATCTCGTGAACCTCCGCCGCACTTCATGGGTTCATAATCCTATAAAAATCGAGTCCCCGCCACCTTCTCACCGGCCCACTACTTTTTGACCTTCCTTTGACAATGTTAAACCCTTTACTACAACTTTAACTTTTGATATAGATAAAAAAACTAAAAAAAATACAGTATGTATTAACATTAATTCTATAAATTTTATTTAACTTGGTCCATAACTTTATTTATGGAGGTAATACTGAGATTTAGAGGTCCTGTTGTAAACAGGATGAACGTTCCATGAAGGAGAATTCAAGAGAGTGAGATTTGAAATTTGAATGTTATCGGTGAACATGAGCTCAACCAAGCAAGGTCGGGTGTATTTGAGCTTGTTCTTCTTGAAATTCTGCCACCAGAATGGTCCCTGACCATCAATTGTGCCATTGTCACCTGCATTTCAATTATACACAGTTCGGCTCGGTTTTAATAGAAAACCAAATCACACTCATTTGGTTAGTAAAAATTCTAAATGATCATCACATGAATTCATAAATCCTCTCTTTTTAGGGTTTTTTTTTTTTTTATATTTGGGGTATTTTTAAAAAATATTTAGTATTTTGGGGTATCTTTTTAAGACACTTTTTTTTGTCTGATCTCTAACAACTTCTTTGTAGTTTAGGAATCGGCACAAAGTTTGGATGGTTTTGTATATATAATTTTACCATATCTGGAGTTTAATTTCCACACACATTCAACAAGATAATAATATTATTTTAATTAAAACGAATTGAATCCTTTCCATCCAATCATTATTCAACACCACATCCAAATGCGATAATACAAATATATAAAAATTCACTTCTCTCTTTGGACTAAAAGAATATATAGGGCACATGGTAAGTCTGAAATTTTATTTTATTTAATTTTTTGAGGAGTTTAATTTGTTGTTCTTATTATTATTATATCAGAAGATTTTTATGTATGAAATTTGGGGGAAGTGGGCTTTCGTTGGATAAAGGGCCTTATTTGTTGTTTTGGAATTAAGCAAAGTTTCGTTAGGATTTTTACTTGAAATCTCCTTTTTCTGATTTGATATGTAATTCCTATTCTGATTGCTTGTCTAATTCTGATTTAGGTATTCAATTATGGAACAACGTAACAGCAAAATGTTGGTTGCTAATATGCCATTAATAAACATATACTCCATATATGGAGAAAGAAATCAAACTGCATTGAACTAAGAACCAGCATTGCAAATGGGATAGAAATCCCATGACGTGAAACCAGCACGACCTATAGAGTTAATTGTACACAGCATGTGGCATTATGTGGCTGATTTGAATATTCCACCTAACATCTGAAATTCCTCAGTCACTATTCACAAATATATGTTTTTATAATTTTGCAATTAATTTCCAAAATATTAATACCCATGCTGGCCTCATAACATTTCTATCTCAATGTTACTAATATTGGATTTTTTTTGTTTGATGTGATTTATTAAAAAAAAAAAAGAATTTTAGGGTAACATTAAAAGAATTTTGAAAAATAAGATATTAAAAAACAGCAGTTATATTTACCATTTTTTGACGAAGTAGATTTTACCCATTTTTTTTGTATAAAAATGTTATTTATGTGTGCCTTTTTTGATAATAAAAATGATGGCGTTTTGAAGACAGAGATATTTTCTGAATTCAAACAAGTCAAATATGGGGATTTTGTTTTTTAATAATGTATTTTTAAAAAATAATTATAAAAATAGGATGTATCAAAAATTATTTAAAAAATTAAATTTTTTTGAAAATCGCTGCCACCTGTTACTGTTTCAGACATGAAATTCACAGTAAAAATTTAATTTTTTCTTCTGAAATCGCTACAGAATACAGCAGTTTCAAATTGAAATCGCTATACTCTGTAATAATTTCAGGTTATCAAATTTTATCCCATTTTTATTATTAAATTAATAAAAAATTATTAACATCCAATATCAGCTATTACTTGTAGTTCAGTTGGTTTGTATTCCTTGTAAGTTTATAGATAGTTCTGAATTTAATTTCCATCACCAATATTTATTTATTCATTTTAGTATATTTTTGACATTATTAAATATTAACAATAAATATCAAATTATACGTAATAGCTACAATGGAAAAAATAAATTAAAAAAATATAAATTAAAATTCTACTACCTACCATATTTTTTATTTATTCTATTAAATTCATTTTTTTCATTTTTTTATTATTCAATTAGAATCACTCTTATGCTTTTCATATTTTTTTTTCTTTATTCCATTAAATTTATTTTTTCTATTTCTTTCATTATTTAATTAGAATTACTTAAAGTCTTTCTAACACTTAAATGGAATAAAAATGAAACAATTCTAATAAAATTAGCTTATCTCTTACAATTCTAATATAATGAGCATATGTCATAGGGGCTCGAAGAATACAATCTGAAAAAATTTAGTCCATATGCAATTAAGCATACGGCAAGCTGATTGGATGCTTGCTTTTGGTTGTTATTCTTACACGATATTTTATTTATTTTGTTTGTTTAATATGGTATGAAAATAATATTATATATTATATTAAAAATTTATATCCATATTAATAATTATATAATGTATAGACAATCTTTATATAACTTTACCAAACACTTAACATTAATTATCAATTAATTACAATCAATAGACATCTGCTTCTAATAACAAACATCAGTTAATACACTAAACCAAACTGAACCTAAATTTATTAAACCATTGGTACCTTGTATTTTATTTTATATCCAATTTTCTCAAAGAAAAAAAAATGGCCAAAACAGTCCTGGTAAGCATAATTATTTTCTTTTTTTTTTTTAAAAAAAAAAAAGAGAAAAGCTTTCTTATTATTTATAGTTGTCTTTGAAAAGTCGTAAGCCAGCTAACCGTTTTTCGGATGGTGGTTTAGGAAAAGAAATGAAGACAAAAAGATTCGAGCGAAAGGTTACATAAATCAAGAGAGGACAAAAAAAAAAACAATAGAATAATAGTTTGAACAATTAAATGCAGATAAATTTTAAAAAGATATTTTCACTTTAAATAATTAGATGCCCCAATTAGCGAAGTGCAAGAATAAAAGAAAAAAATATGGTAGGTAGTAGAATTTTAATTTATATATTTTTTGATTTTTGAACTTATTTTTTTTCATTGTAACTATTACATATAATTTGATATTTATTGGTAATATTTAATAATATCAAAAATATATTAAAATAAATAAATAAATATTGATGGTGGGAATTGAATTAAGAACCACTTATAAACTTATAAGGAATGCACACAAACTCAACTACAAATAATAGCTAATATTAGATGTCAATATTTTTTTTATTAATTTAATAATAAAAGAGGATAAAATATGACAACTTGAAACCTATATAGAGTACAGTGGTTTTAGAATTTAAAATTATTGTATTTTATAGCAAATTCAGAAGAAAAGTCAAATTTTTGCTGTGGGTTTCACGTTTGAAACTGTTACTGTAACATCCCAAAACTCGAGTCAGCTGATAATTGACGAATCGTATTTTGATACAGTATTCCAAGGATAAAAATTTAGTAAAAATAAGATAGTAGCTAGCATTATTATTTTGAAGGCCTTTAAATTTATAATTGTAACTAAAATACAATTTAGTGTTAAATAAGAAATTAAAAGTAAAAGAAAGTATAAAATAATAGTAGTAGTAATAATAATAATAGGAACAAAAGTATCTTGGGAAAATCTCTAGAAATGTCCGGACACGTTACAACAATTTTCAAAAAGACATAAGAAATAAAAGGAAATAAGAAACAAAAAACAATTTAGGAGGAGAACAAAGGAAAGAGGGGAAGAAAAAGGAAAGAAACAAGAGAGAGGGGGACGGAGACTAAAGATCAGAGGTGCGTGGTAGAGGCTGGACCATCATCGGTGATGCCTTCCGCCACTGCCATCCCTCCAATCATCGATCAGGCCACGTCATCGTAGGTCATCTCTTTTGCTCCAATTTCCTCTCGTAACGAAGGCTGCCATTTCTCTCTTCGGCAAACCACGATGGCGACAGCAGGTGGTGATCCAAATGGCTCCGATGAGGTTCTTGAAGGCAAGGCCTATCATCGGAGTCCTCGATTCCTATACAATCGTTGGTAATGCAATGATCGGATGAGGGAGAATCGATGATTTTTGGAGCAGATCTCGAACAAACAGTGAGGTGGTTGGGTGCATGATCATCGAAAATGAAAAAGTTGGGGTTCTGACCTCCATGGCGGCAGCACTGGTGCATCTTCGGCGAGGCTCCGATCAAGCTTCAGTGAGCCTCCGGTGAGCAAGGTAGTTGACAAAAATGAGAAAAATGCAAAAAATCGATGTGTGACTGCCAAAATTACATCTATAAATTTCTTTGAATTAATTTTAAATATTTGTTAAATTTTGTTTCATTTTCCTTTTTAGGATTAAATATATGTTTGTGTGTTCATAAAGTTATTTTGTTTCCCTATGATCTCAATTTGGTTGTTAATGGCGCTATTTACTTTTGCTTTATTTTGGTTGAAATCCTGGCATACAATTTCACTTTATGTGAAATTCCATTCTCTGTTTGGCTCCCTTAGTGTTAATTTTCTTTGTCATTTTTTAGTTGATGAACCTGATTCAATAATTTAACGGGATAGTTGGATGTTTAATTCCACTTCACTAAACTACAAATAGGTATGGGATATGCAAAAGATGTGATTAGGAAACAAAAAGCATAGGAAATTATTTATGAAGTGGATTAGATGTTGAAATTGTTGAGCTAACAATTAGACTTGTTAATGGATGATTAAACATAAAATTTAGCTACGTGTTAGCTGTTGCAATTGATGGATATTGTTAGTGGTCACTACTTGTAATTTTTGATAAGTCTCAATGTATTGATGATTGATATTTTTAGTAAATGACAAATTTATGTATAAATTGACCCATGCCAGCATTTCATTGGACACCTCATTAGACTTTACTTCACAATCCAACAACTCTGCATCTAAAAATAATGGTCGTCGCTATCTCCATCTCTAGGCTTCTCCTTTCCTGCCCCCCAGTCATCGATGCCATCATAACCGAATCTTTCCTCTCTCGTGTCTCCCTTCCTCCAATCTCTCCATTTCCCCACTTTCTCTCAAAATCCAAACCAAAACCCTCAGGTTCAAACGCTTCTCCACCAAATCTATAATATCCATCGCCATTTCCGTCGATGATAAGCTCTCCGATGCCACTCTCTCCTACTTTGATGTCGACAGTGAATTGCAAATAACTACCATTTCATCCCTAACCATCGGGAAGAAATTAATCCTCTTCGCTATTCCAGAAGCCTTTACCCTGACCTGCTTACAGAAATATCTGTCTAGATTTGTTGAGAAATTGAGGGAGCTAAAAGCGAAAGGAGTTGATACAATTGCATGTATTTTGGTGAACGATGTGCTTGTTATGAAAGCATGTGATAACTGTGATTTTAATTATGTTTTTAGTGTGTTTTTATATGTTTAATTTAGTCAATTTGGTTTTAATTTAGTTAATTTTATGATGAATTTGTTAAATTAGTTATTTTTGGGCTTAATTAAGAATTTTGGTGTTTTTAGGGGTTTAATTGAAAGAAAGAACGGTTGAAATTGCAAGAAGAAAGAAGACTTGGGGCAAAAGTGGAAAAATTTACTTAAGTGAAGCACGTGAAGGCAAGAAGAAGTGCTCTCCCAAGCAGAAATTATGCTCTTCCAAGCACAATTTTACTCTCCTAAGTAGGAAACGTGCTCTTCCAGGGTGTTTTGACTACTCTCCCAGGCAAACAAGAAAAATTATCGACATAAATCTTCCAATTTAAGAGAAACTCCAACTCAATTTCAGAAAAGGAATTATTAGTCAGCAAAACTTTTTCTTTCGCAGTGTGTTCACTCTATAAAAAGGGCACCAAGACATCAAAGAGAAGGAGAGAATTAGATAGAGTTACAAAGTTCATTAGTTTTAAGTTTTACTTTGTTTTTTCAGTTTTTCAGTTTTTATTTTTCTTTTCAGCTTCATTTTAGTTTTTAAATATGTTTAGGAAGTAGTTTTTCTTCTTTTGCTAATAGATTCTTGAAATCTTATATTTTTATTGTTATGAGTTAAGCTTGTGCTTAATTTTAATGCATGTTTGATTATTTCTTAGTTCTTAAGTATATTCTTATCATTATTTAACTAAAGTTTGGTTGTTAGCTTGATTAATTATTGGTTAATAATTTGACTTTTGATTTGATCATTGATATTCATGTTCTTAGGTTAGTTTGCTTAGGTTGATGCATGATTATGTTCTGAATAAAAGATAATTTTGTGTTAATTAAAGTAAGTTAAGATTAAGAAAAAATGTAACTAAGAATATGTGAAAGTTAAATTTCTTGAGAAAGGATTTAATAGACATTTAGGAGGATTAATTCATATTTTTATGCTAAGTGTTAAATTGTTCTGAATAAGAAAATTTTAATGCTTGGAATGATAATTTTGAGTAAAGTTATCTGGTTTTATTCATTTGAATTCTTTATAATCACTTGTGTTTCTCTTTCAATTAAGTCATTTCAATAAAAGTTAAGATGGATGGTTTTTTTAGCAAGAGAAATTCAGTTATTATTTTGTTTTTAATTTATATTAGTTTAATTTTAGTTTTTATTTTGTTTCATTGTTTGTTTTGTTTAATTTTTTCTTTTAAATCAAAAATATTTGGGAAACAATCTCCGGTTAATTTAATTCATACATATAGATATTATACTTAGCAATCTATATTCCCTTGGGTACGATATTTGGGGTCTTAATTTATATATTTTTATATTACTAGCCGATTTAATACACTTGTTAGATACCGGTCAGCATGAAAAACGAATTTAGGGATTAAAGATGAGATACTGCTTTTATCAGATGAAAATGGAGAATTTATGATGAAATTTGTTACAAGGTAGATTTAAGTGATAAGCCAGTGGGATTGGGAGTTAGCTCAAGGAGATATGCTAAAGATGGAGTTGTTAAGGTGCTGAATTTGGAGGAAGGCGGGGCTTTTACTTTCAGTAGAGCTGAGGATATGCTGAAATTGCTCTAATTTTGCTGGTGAATTGTTTTTACATTTAGGTTTTGTTGTTCTTAAGTTTAAGCTTTTATTTGTAATAATAATATTGCTGAAATTTGTTCAAAATTTTCACTACTTATAGTAGAAATTACTTCTAAATAAGTACATTTATGCCAATTTGATGTGAACATCATTAGATTTGATAATAGAAAATAACATTTTGAAAATGAAATTGATTGCAATAATGTATTTTTCAACATCTTCCTTTTTAATAGTGTTTGGCATGGTTAGCATAAAGAAACATGCAACTGGTTTCGTGTTTGTTGACTGAGAATGGAGAAAGAGATCGAGAGATCAATCTTGGTGGGTTTAACAGTGAAAAGTGTAACGCCCCAAAACTTGGATTAGTTAATAGTTGGTGAATAGTATATATATATATATATATATATATATATATATATATATATATATATATATATATATATATATATATATATATATATATATATATATATATGAGTTTATTAAGGGTAGCATTTTTAGATCTTTGGATTAATAATTCAAATTAAAATAAATTTGGGTGACAAATAAGGAAATTAAAGTAAACAAAAGTATATAATAATAATAATAATAATAATAATAATAATAATAAGAAACTAACAAAACAACAACAATTTCTAGAATTCTCTAGATAAGGTACCATTGCCACAACTTTACAAGAAAAAAGAGTAATTAAAGAAAACAGAAAAGAAAAAGAAAGAAGAGGGAGAGAGATAGGGGAGAACAGGATAGGGGGAAGAAAAAGCGAGGAGAGGATGATGTCTTTGGCACCGATTCTTGTGTCGCCATTGCCTCCCACCACCGACCACCATTGCATTGTCCTTCACCTATATATATATATATATTATGAATTATATTTTAAATTTTACAATTATAATATTCAATATTTATGTAATTTATAAATATTATAATATATAATTTGATAATATATTATTAAAATATATATTTTTAGCAAATAAATATTAAAATTATGTGCATAATTACCGTTCTATTGTTAGTTTTATATTGAATATATTTAATTTTTATAATTAATTATGAAAATTTTATTTTTATTTTGATTATTTTAATGGATATTGTATTCAATTTGTATTTTTTTCATTTCTAAAGTATTTTTAACTATTAAAAATAATATTACAAATTGTATAATTTATTAAATTTATATATTAAAATTTTTTAGTGATAACCGATAAATTAATTCGAAAAATCAAATTAAAAATCAAAATTGATATAGTGGTTAACCGATATTAATAGAGTAGTTTAAAAAAATTATCAATGAACCTGTTAACTGGTCCATGTTCACCCCTACTTGTGATATTCCACATTAGTTGAAGAGGCGAATGAAGCATGCAGCCATAATCAGTAACGCTAGAATCACCGAATTCATCACCAGGCGTGTAAACTAAACACCTTTTTGTTATTTATATACGATAAAATGTTTAATTCTTATAACAATGTAAACTATTTAACTTAACTATTTCCATTAAATAGTATCTTAAATCAAATTTTATAATTGATTGTTTATGATCAAGCAAATAAGTAATTTACAGTGACTAATTAGCTAGTGTTATATATATATATATATATATATATATATATCAACCGTCCATATGTTTATGCCTTTCAAACCTTCAATTATTTTCAGATAATTATGAACACAGGAATGGTTGATATTAATACCTTCAACAAATTTCCTCAATCAATAAAAATTAATCTTTAACACAACCATCATATATCAACATTTTAAAACAATCCAACACCATAATGCATCAACAATACATTTTACGAATTAAAACACATGGGAGCCAATTATTTGATTCAAATAAAATAAAAACTCCTAACCCAAAATTCATATACTTAATTTAAATAAATATTTGGAAATAAATTTGATAGCCACGTACCCATTAGAATCGTTTCCTGCTTTTTTTTTTATCTTGACCATCATCATGCTCGTTGGAGCCTCGGTGGAGATGCACCAGTGCTGCTGCCATGGAGGTCAGAACCCTAGGATCCCATTTTCGGTGATCACGTACCCAACTACCTTAACGTTTATTTGGGATCTGCTCCAGAAATTGCCAGTTGCATCCTTCATTCGATCTACTGGTTGCTGACAATAGGTGATAGGGAAATTGGTTTAATTGTTTATTGAGGAGGATGAAAAATCTTGTGTTGGAGTTTGATTGAAGTTGTGAAAATAGTTATATGATTTAAAAGTGTTTTGATAAATTTTCCATAGGAAGTTGTCAATAATTGAGAAAAAATTTGTCGAAAGTTTTGAAAAATAGGTAATAACTGTTAAAATGATCAGATCTTACATAGTAAATTATCTAGTTAATCCTTTTAAATTTAAAAAAATGAATTCGAGTGTAACACCAAGTATCTGGATCTTTTAATTGATTGGGTATAGGGTGTTACAAAAAGAATGAGATGAAAAATCAGAAACGAAATGAAGAGAATGAAAGGAGGAAAAGGGTTACTTTTTTTTTTTTATCTTCATGTGAGAAGCTCATGAATGAGATGTCCAATGAAATACTGTCACGGGGTAATTTTTTTACGTTATCGGTCTACTAATGGAATTTCGGTTAAACTTAACTATATTGGACAATAATGATAAAAATTCTTTATTTTCAAAATATAAGGGGCACAAATCTCTATTGCTAAATATTAGGGGCAAGGTTGAACTTTTGAACAAATATAGAGGGAAAAATGCACTTTTTGCCAACAAAATAAATTAATCCAAATAAAGGGTGATTCAAAAAAAAAAACAAAAACTCCCTTAGGTTTACTTGCCGACAACTCTATCCCTTTACAATTGCCGGTCATATTATATCTTTTTTTTTATTATTTTTTTTAAATAAGTTTGCATGCAAGACGATAGTTTTTGTCATTTTGGAGAAAAAAAAAGCTTTCGTCACATTTTAAATATGAAAAAATATTTGTAATTTACTGATTTATTTTTATTAACCAATAAATTTGTACAAATATAATTAAGAGTTGTTTTCTGAATCGAAATAGAAAATTCTTTTTCATAAATTTACTTTTAAAGTGGGAGGAAAATGAGTCATTGTAAATGATAATTTATTAACTTATGTAAATGATAAATGAGCTTATTAGAAAAAATAATATATATATATATATATATATATATATATATATATATATATATATATATATATTATTACTTCATCCGTTTTTTTAAAAGACAGTTTTCTATTTTTTATTGAAATTAAAAAAATAATTAAAATAACTTAATTTCATAATAAAATTATAATTATTGATAAAAATATTTTTTTATATTTTCAAGAATTTTATTTAATTTTAGTTAAAAATAAAGAGTGATAATAAAGAGAAATATTTAATAAAGTATATAATAAATAAGAACGTACATGTAAATTTATTGTCCAAATTTCAAAAAGTACTTCTAAAGTGAAATAAAATAAAATAAAAAAATAAGTTTTAAAGTGTGAAAGAGTGAGTATTAATTAACAGATTACTTTTTAAATTAGTTGAATGTTAAAAATATAAGTAATACCACCTGTATTATTAAAAATAATATATATAAAATATTTTTGAATTTATTAAAATGTCATATTATCTTATTGTTATTGTTCACACACTATATATATGCAATTTTCATGCGTTTTTTTTATAGTGTGTCACATATTTTTAAGGAAAAAATAGTCTGATATTTTTATATAAACTTAGAAAGTAATTTGATATTTGATTAATTTATGAAATAATATATTAAATGGTACTTAATAGTTTAGTATAGAATTTATGTACTCCCTCCGTTTTTATATGTTTGACGTTTTGGAGTTATTAAAAAAATTTTTTATGAATGATTTTTAAAATTTTTGATGTATTTTTTGTTAGTTTGTCAAAAAATTATCATTATTTAATTAAGCCATATAATTAAGACAAGAGATAATGTTAGTGTGAAAAATAAAATTTTCGAGAAAAATTAATGAGAATAAACGTTAAACATAAAAAAATGGATGAAGTATTATTTAAAAAAAATAAATGAACTCATATTAAGAATTCATTTAATTCAACTGTTAGTATTAATTAATGAATGAAAATAATCGTTTAAAATAAGACGAAATAAATAAAATTTATTGGAAGAAAAAAAAATCTATCAATTTCTCCTCTATGCAAAAGAACGTGAGCCATACGCCAAAGGAATTAAGAACAATCAAATCCGAACTCAAAATCGGAATTGGACGGCAATCATTAATATTCTATCCTTTTTTTTTAAATATAGACTTAATTATTTTTTTCTTGTAGATAAAAAAATTAATTATTTTAATTTAAAGACAAAGTTTAATCCATATATAATTGCTAGTATTTCCTCAATTAATGTATAGATCAGAATAATGATTGAAGGAAAAAAAAAAAAGAAAATTGAGCTTATTATTTATGTTTATACGAAAAGTCGTGTGGAAATTATAAAACGCCATTATGATTGATTTACATGGATATAAGAGATTGCAATAGATAAAAATAGAAAATATTAAAAATTAATAAAATTGTTATTGGTTACAAGTCAATTAAATAATAACTGTAATTTTAAAAAGAAAGGAGAATTAATGAAATAAAAACTATATTTATGGGAAGGATGAGCATACGGAATTGAAATACGAATATGATACAAGGCATGACTTCACAGCCATCTTATATCATTAGTTTTCCTCTATGCTAATAACCCATATTTTACTTTGAATTCCGACCAATTTGTCAGAATCGAACGTTGTTTGTATTTTGCTCCTACGTGAATGTCTTATCAAACTGAAATTGGTAGCTAACTCAACCCAACCAATCGAAATGAATTCATTTTATTAAATATTTTTTATTCTACAAAATCAAATCAATTAAAATAAAATAAAATTAGAACGCACTGAACATCTCTCGCAGTTTAAGTTTTTTTTTTTACTTCTATTTAATTTTAAATTTTTAATAAATACGTAATTTAATGTGTTTACTTATTCAGTGGTGGATTGACTCAAAGCCAAAAATACAAAAATGCAGTCAACGGACAAAGGTTGCGGTTGCGGGCGTCCCCTATAAAAGTCGGCTGTAAAAACAATATTATAACTACAGCAATCCTGTAGAACATCAAAAATGGCGAAAGAGCTTCATGTAATGATGCTTCCATGGTCGGCCTTTGGCCACTTGATTCCCTTCTTTCAACTTTCTATATCATTAGCCAAAGCTGGAATCAAAGTCTCTTTTATATCAACTCCCAATAACATCCAAAGACTCCCTAAAATTCCTTCCAACTTACTATCCTATATCAAATTCGTGGAGTTTCCATTGCCGATTTTAGAAGACGAGTCCTTGCCCCAAGGAGCAGAGGCCACCGTTGATCTTCCTCCTTCTAAAATCGATTACCTGAAGATCGCATATGATCTCCTTCAACACCCTTTGAGGCAATTTGTGGCTGATCAAAAGCCCGATTGGCTTATAATCGATTTAATTTCTCACTGGGTAACTGAGATTGCCCAAGAGAACCAAGTTCCAATTGTTTATTTTGCTGTTTTCTCTGCTGCTTCTTTTCTTTTTCTCGCCCATCCAGGGTGCCTGGCTGCTGAAACTCAGAAGATTTTCAGGCCTTCGTGGGAGAGCATGACATCGCCGCCGGAGTGGGGAGATTTCCCTTCTTCTGTGGCTTATAAAAAAAACGAAGCTATTGCTGTTTTTGAATGGATTTATGGCATAAACGCTTCGGGTATATCAGACGCTGGAAGAGTTTCCAAAGTGTTAAGTTGTTGCCAAGCTTTGGCTATTCGGAGTTGCCCAGAATACGAAGGTGATTCCTTGAAAAATATGCAGAAAGAAATGGGAAAACCTGTGATTCCGGTAGGTTTATTATTACCAGAGAAACCCAAATCAGGAGACTTCAAGGATGAATCATGGGGTCAAGTATTTAACTGGCTTGACAACCAGAAACCCAAATCGGTAGTTTTTGTTAGTTTCGGTAGCGAGTTCAAGCTAACAAAAGATCAAATATTTGAGATTGCATATGGGCTAGAGCAATCTGGGTTGCCATTTTTATGGGCATTAAGAAAACCCAATTGGGCAATTAAGGATGAGGATGCTTTGCCTCAAGGATTCAGCGATCGAACATCCAAAAAAGGGATTGTGAATATAGGATGGGCACCGCAAATGGAGATTTTGGGGCACCCATCAATTGGAGGTTCACTGTTTCATTCAGGATGGGGTTCGATTATCGAAACACTGCAATTCGGTCACTGCGTAATTCTGTTGCCATTTATCATTGACCAGCCATTGAATGCGAGGTATTTGGTTGAGAAAGGATTGGGTGTGGAAGTAGAAAGAAATGAAGAAGATGGATCCTTCACAAGAGATGGGATCTCTAAAGCATTGAGAATCGCAATGGCGTCTGATGAAGGCAAAAGAATGAGGGAGCGTGCTAGTCAAGCTGCGGAAATTTTTGGGAACTACAAGTTGCATCAGGACCACTATATTGCTCAATTTGTTGAGTTTTTGAAAAATAATGAGTGAACCCTAATTCAACTCATTTTCTTTGCCTATTGTATTGGGATAACAACTTTACATAATAGTACTTTATTCCATTTTAAAATATTATTTTCTTTATTTTACTTTGTTAAATTTTAATTTTTTTTTTCAAAATTTAAAAAATAAATTTATATATATATATCTTTATTTATTGTACATTTTATTAAATATTAATCTATTTTATCAATTGCTACTTTTAATTAGAATTAAATAAAATTTTTGAAAATATAAAAAATATTTTTATTAATAATTATAGTTTTTTTTATAAAATTAAAATATTTTAATTATTTTTTAAATTTTCGTAAAAAATAGAAAATTATCTTTTAAAGTGTGACGGAGTGAGTATTTGACTATGTATGCTTTCCAATAATAGTAATTAATCTAATTTTTCATATATTTTTTAAAGTTTACTGTTATTTAAAAGTTTATATGTTTTTAAGTTGGATGAGTAAAATATTTTCAATATTATCATTTCCGTTGCATGACTAATCTCTAGTGATCAAATGGTTTGTGGATTTTCGTTTGAAGAATGCTTCTTCTTTTTTAGCAACATTTTTGTGATTGATGAATTATGATTAATGAGCTTGTTTTGGAGTAAAAACAAATCCATTTATAGCGGTCCACCACGAAATTGACAAATTAACTCAGTCGGCAATTGGTCCTCTTGGAGACTTGTGCTAAATCAAACACTGCATAGAAAGGAAGAAGATAAAATGATTTTGGATAGATATGATTAATATTGATTATAAGTTATAACCGTGAATAAGGTTGAGTATATAACAATTAATCGGTTTATTAATAATTTTATTAATTAATATATTAATTTAAATTAATTGTTATATCGATTTTAATTTTTAATTAATTTTTCGGATCGATTTATTGATTAACTATTAAAAATTTTAAAAATAAATGTAATAAGTTATATAATTTATAATATTATTTTCAATAGTTAAAAGTATTTTAAAAGTGAAAAAATTCAAATTAAATACAATATATATTAAAAATTTAAAAAATAAAATTTTCATAATTAATTATAAAAATTAAATATATTCAACATGAAACTAACAATAGGGTGGTAATTATACATATATAATGATTCATTAATGAATAAATAATAATAAGAAAAAGATAATTTCAATATTTATTTACTAAAAATATATATTATAATAATATTTTAAAAAATTATATATCATAATATTTATAAATTATAAAAAATTTAAGTGAAAAATTTTAAATATAATATATAAAATCTATATAAATCGGTTAATCGTTAATTAATGATTAACAATCGATTTTTAAAAATAAAAACTGTAAATTTAAATTTTTTATTTTATTAATTTAAAAATCGATTAAATTTCAGACCGATTTTTCAATTCACCAAAATTTTAATTTTTTTTAATTACCCCTAACGGTGAGGTGAAGGTGAAAGTGAAATGAAAATTTAGTAGTGGAGAAGGTGAGCCTATCTTCCACGTTTATTCAATTTTCTTTTATAGTAATTTAAAATGAGATATTTTATAGTGATGTTATAGATGAAAATTCTCGGCACACTTGGTGTATGCGTATACATCTGGCCAAAATTTTGAAGCATTTTATAAAAATTTTAAAAACCGTAATTGAAAGTGCTGGCACTTCTTTGAATGATGGCCATGTCTATTTGACAAATTGGACACAGATGGCAAGTAGAGATGTCGATCAAATAAGGAAATATTCCAAATTGGATCAAACGCTTATGGCATTTAGGTACTAATTGGATTTTGGGCTTTAGATAAACTCTGTCAACGGGTAATATATATCAATGGCCACGCCTGACTGAAAGGATGATGCTTTCTTTATATTAGCCTATGAATGGACATTTGAATGCAACCACAAGTTTAACTTTTGCAGCCAAAGATGGCTAAGGATCTTCATGTAGTGATGATTCCATGGTCAGCCTTTGGTCACATTATACCATTCTTTCATCTCTCCATAGCCTTAGCCAAATTCGGTGTTAGTGTCTCCTTTGTCTCCACTCCAACAATCATCAATCGACTCCCTGCAATTCCTCAATTCTTACTTCCCTTTATCAATTTGATCCAGCTCCCATTGCCGGCCCTAGACGGTGATCCGTTGCCGGAGGGAGCGGAGGCAACCGTCGATGTTCCCTCCGACAAAGTTCACCTCTTGAAGATCGCTTATGATCTTCTGCAACAGCCCTTGAAGCAGTTCTTGGCTGCTGAGCAGCCTGATTGGGTAATCATCGACATAATTCCACATTGGATTGTTGATAGTGCCAAGGAAGGCAAAATTCGCGTGATGCATTTCTACGTCGGGTCAGCTTCTGCTAGCGTTTTTATTAATTATCCACCGTGCTTGGTGGGTGATAGCCAGAGAAAACTGAGGCCGTCATGGGAGAGCTTAATATTACCGCCAGAGTGGGTTGATTTTCCCTCAACTGTGGCTTATAAAAAGCGTGAAGCTGTTAGAGTTTATGAATGGATGTATGGAGAAAAAGCTTGTGGAATTACAGATGCTGAAAGGATTGCTCAAGTCATGGATGGATGTGAAGCTATTGTTGTTCGTAGCTGTTTAGAAATAGAAAGTGATTATATAAACACATTGCAAAAGATTAAGAGAAAACCTGTGATTCCTGCAGGTTTATTACCGCCAGAGAAACCCAAATCAAGAGAAATCAAAGATGATTCTTTCAGTCCAGTTTTTAAATGGCTCGATCAGCAGAAGCCAAACTCAGTTGTTTTTGTAAGCTTTGGCAGCGAGTTCAAGCTAACAAAAGATCAAGTCTTTGAGATTGCTTTTGGGTTAGAGCTATCTGGGTTGCCATTTTTGTGGGCACACTAAGGAAACCCAGTTGGGCAAAAGATGAAGTTGATGCTTTGCCTTCAGGATTTGGTGATAGGACTGGTGGGAAAGGGATTGTTGGCATTGGATGGGCACCACAGATGGAGATTTTAGGACACCCATCAATTGGAGGATAGTTGTTTCATTCAGGATGGGTTTCAATTATTGAAACATTGCAGTCTGGGCATTGTCTTGTTGTGTTGCCACTTATAATAGATCAGCCATTGAATGCAAGGCTTTTGGTTGAGAAAGGTTTGGCTGTGGAAATTGATAGGAATGAAGAAGATAGATGTTTTAGCAGAGATGGGATCGGTAAGGGTCTAAGGCTAGCAATGGTTTCTGAGGAAGAGAAAGGACAAGTAAAGCTGCTGAGATATTTGGGAATCAGAAGTTGCATCAAGATTACTATATTCATAACTTGGTTGAGTTTCTGAAAAACAAAGAATAGTAGCGGAGGATGGAATTTCATATCTATGCTGTAAGCAAATTAAGCTATCATATTTATGTCTCAGTCTGTGCTTAATGTGGTTTTATGCATCGTCGCTTTGTTGGAAATAATCAGACACTTGTGATGATGACTTCAATGATGAAGGCTAGAAGAGAATCAAATATAATTACGCTCTCCTGGTTGCATTTTTTGTTTCTCTATATTTTGTTAGATTGAAGCCTAAGTTGACAGCTCAACCATCTGTGTTTGCAAGAACTTTTAAGGAACAAGAAATAGGTTTCCATATACAAATAACAAAAACTGAAATCGGATTTTAGTTTTTAGAAAACTAAGAGCTAAAAACATAAAAGCCATACGGAACGCACACCGTTTCTAATTTTCCATGCGAATGACGAGAAAATAATCAAATTATTTTCCTCTGAGTATTTTTCTATGTTAATTTTTTATTTTACAAATCTTTAACCTTAAAGAAGAGCGAGTTGCGAATTATAAAGAAAGCTCTAGCGTAGTTGCCCGGAATCATAGTTGATAAATGCATCTATAATTAGCTATATCATGTCATAATCATACTAATTACTAAAGTTGATGGATTTATGAAAAATTTAAAATTTCTTTAGATAAACTCGATCTAAATAAATTTTGTA
Organism: Excoecaria agallocha; assembly: GCA_037975025.1. Lineage (NCBI taxonomy): Eukaryota > Viridiplantae > Streptophyta > Magnoliopsida > Malpighiales > Euphorbiaceae > Excoecaria > Excoecaria agallocha. Next base: position 72,543,687 of record CM075806.1, on the reverse strand, counting down.
AATTAAATAATAATACATAGCTATCTACATAAAATTTATTAAAAAATAAGTGAAATGGAAGTTAATATATATGGATATAGCTTGCCAAAAATAGTTCTAAATAAGAATTTTTTTAAAACTTATTTAGCGTTGGCCTTCAAAAAATTGAGATTGCTTTTTCACCAAAAAAAAAAAAATCATAAAACTGGAAAATGAAAAAATATGTTTATGTTGCATAAAAATTAAATACTAGCTTCATTCCGCTAAATTGTTATTTACTACATAAATAACCATTATTAAAATATTCATTAGTTTTACTAACTTTTATATAAAATTATTTTGAATAGACTAAAATATAGTATTTCTTAATTGAGATTAGTATAGTAAAATGTGTCAAAAAAAGAAAGAAAGAAAGAAAGACATAAATTAAAAATATTAAATGTTTTGTTCACATTATGCAAGGTTAAAGTTGAAAATGACATATTAAATATTATACTAAATTTAATAAAGTGATAATTTAGTGGAATAATTTTTTTTTTTCAAAAGGTGACAATTTGGTGAGATGGATAGAGTATATTATTTTCTATTTTTCTTGAATAATTTCATTTTTCTAATTTTTTTATACCATAAATATTTTCCCATAATTGATAAATGAACATATTTTTCAGTTTTTTTTTTTAAATTGAAACCGTTTTTCGCTTTTAATCAATGAATGACCACTGTTAATTTTCTATATGTAAAAAATAAATACCTGCATTTAAAAAAAATGGAAAATAAAAAACTGTTTTATCAAACTAGAATATATGGTGATATCACAAATGTTAAATTGTTTTTGGTGAGGTGTGAGAATCAAAGCAAGAATACCTCATTCCAATTGGTTGGTTGAAATTATAATTTGATGGATTGGGTAATATTTGCTTCGTGCAATTTGCAAATGTAAAATTGTTGTTTATAGTTAGAAAATGAGTGTCGGCCGAGTGGTGAATCTACACTCACTAATCTATTTTGCACTGGCCTTCGTTTTTCTTTACGAAAACCTCAATCCATGAAAATCACCCAAATCCTATTGTTATATGCATGTTAGAGTAGAGCAGGTATATCTTATTTGGACTCAACCATGTGCAAGTTCATCATTCTGTGGAAGCAATATTTCCTAAAAACTAAAAGATTCTAACCATAACCACAACCAAGAAATGTCTCCTGAAATCTACCGCCGAGCTTGTGCAAAACTACTCCGTGGAAATTTTCTAATTTTGATTGAAAGTTTATGAATTTATAAGACAAAAACAAATGCTCATTTATTCAACCATATAACAAGGCAACCTTGTAGTCAAGTCAATTTATTTTTTAAAAAATTACTCATACTTTTAAGAGTATTATTTCAATATGACTTAATATTATTAAAGTATGATTTATTGGTCAATACACTAAAGTTTATTCAATTCAAATTGGATGCTACAAATTTCAATATACTTTTTCAATTCAAATTGGATGCTACAACCCCAGATATATTTGCTCCAAAAATAAAAAATCTAAACTTGCAAAGTCCATTTTGAAAAAATAATAATAACAATAATAATAAAAAAAAACCATCTACATGAAACATTTGGAAAACCATGCTGATCAAGAGTTTAAAAGAAATGTTACCTTCCTATTTTTTCTTTGTTTCCCTCATTCACGACCCTAGGATAATACTCTTAAATTGTTTCAAATTGAGTTAGCCTTTTATTCCTTTTTTTTTTTTGCATGAGAATTCTGAATCATCCACAATATCATTGGGTGGTTATATCCTGCCCCGTACTGCCCAAGGAGGCACCGTGTTTCTTTATTATCTGCACTGACTGCAAAAGGATGTCTTGCTCCGTGGAGTAAAGTTCATCTTTTCTCTATAATCCCGTTGAGAGAGAGAGAGAGAAAAAAAAGGATATAGGTGAATAGAATATGCAATTCTCCAATGATATGACTAGCAATAGATGAACAGGAACATTACTGGGCACTGGATTATGCATGGCTACAATGGCTGAGTAAAGAATTAATTCTAAATTAGTAGATTATGCATAATGATGATGCCTTAAGAGTTAAGAACTAATCTTTGTTGATGGCAAATGTTTATAACTAGCATAATGACAACTCCAACGAATTAACCAGCTGTCTTTTTCTAGCCAATTTCATTCAAACCTGAAACAAAATGCAAGAGTTTGAGTGCTTATGGTCTAAAAGATGATTTCCTAACATCTGATGATGCAGTGGACTTAGCAACTAAGCAAACACAATAGACGAAGATAAATATAGGTCAATTTCATTCCATGCCAAAAGTATAGTAACATGCAGAAACAGGGTATGGGAAACTAACCATGTGTCTGAGATTGCATCCAATAGTCAATTCTGCATAAGCGCTTTCTATCCGAGACAGGAAACAGTATGGAGCCTCCTTTTCCAAGAAAACTTTCGGATATGACTTCAGCATGCTTTTGATCTCATTTGATATCTGAGGTATCTTATCCAGATCATCAATGATAACAGGAATTTTCGTGACCAAAGCACGCCATTGAGCACGAGATTTATTCACAATTACCTACAATGGCAGCCAAACAATATTTTTAAAGCCAATATTGCCAGAAGCATATGAATAAATAAGCTACCTGAATATGCATATTAACCGGGATGTCAGCTCAATGATAGACAGGTGTAGAACAATCTTACACGCATATTCACAAAGCAAAAGTAAAATGAGAGACAAACAAGAAGAAAAGTCCATTACAAACACGTGTGATCTAGTTGATCATAAGATTTCTAGGGCATGTTCTTGCAATGGATTTGAATGCTAAGATGACAAAGCTTCGAATTCATTCTTTTTTCTTGCCAAAACCAGTTGCATAAATAAAAGCAGAATAATGGGTTAAAATATACAGAAATACGGTATACCAAAAATGCAAAGAGAATCTGAAGGAGAAAATGGCTCACCTGACTAGAAAACAAGGAGTTTGGAACCACGACAGGAAACTTCTCAGCATTCAGTAACATAGTGCTAGTAAGACCCATTTCAACCACTTGACCTTCTACTGACCCAGCCTACAAAAAGAAGATTCCAAGTACTCTTCATAGAGAAAAGACACAACAATAAGCAAACAAATAATACTTTTAGTACTTGTATGTGGATACTTTCAACCAAATGAGACTACTCCAGTTGAACAGATATAAATTACTAAGAAGAAGAAGACGAAAAACTGCAAGAACAATACAAATGATAGATAGACTACAAATAAGCCTGAGCTGTTGAATAAATATTTGCTTTTGATGTCACAGGCCAAAAAAAAAAAAAGAACCAAAAGCGTATAATTCAGCATAAGACCAAAACAACATTATAGTATTGTAAATGGATCCATTGACTTGGTCCAACTTACTTTTATTGTATCTCCAAGTGAAAAGGGCTTTGAAAGTTGCACAGACACCCCACTGAGCACATTCCCGAGAATGTCCCTAGCAGCAAAAGCAGTGGCCACCCCTGCAAAGGATTATAACAAGATCAGATTGAAATGTTAATATAAGTCCAAACGTATAGCATCACCGCACCAAGGGTTTAACATTAATAGAAAAAATCTTAAACAATGTCAATAAGATAGGCTAGTTATAAGGAACAGGAAGTTAAGAGGACTGATATAATTCCTGTTCTCATGACAAGAAACTTAATCCAGTGAAGATTTTTTTTAAGGAAAAAAAAAATATATATATATATATATATTGAGAGAGAGAGAGACAGAACCTAGGCTAAGTATATATCATTGAAAGTGAAGCAATCCTGGTTAAGATATTTCACAACTGTCTTGTAAGAGCTAGATGGACAAAATCACTCAAAACATGTTCTTTAAGAAAATTAGAACTTAGAAGAAATTAAATGTATGGGATTGCAGTTTCCACAGTCTATGAACCTCACTGTTAGATGAAAGTTTACTACCAAGTAGCCTATTACTACGAAGTAGCCTATGTCTTGAACAAGAGAGCAAAAACAAAACTACAATTTCAAGACTAACAGATCCCATCAATGATTAAAAAGTGAACAGAAATCATATATAAAGGATATGGAAAATTAGAAGTTATTTCACTGAAGATTTAATCTACCCAATCAAATCTCATCATTAACACCTAGAGTGAAGAAACACAAACAATTGACAGTAACACTCACCTCCTATGCCACACACAGTTAAAATAGATTGTACAGCCACTCCACATGCCTCTGCTAAAGCCATCATCCCAATAATAAAAAGACCAATTGAGGTAAATTTGTCAATTGTCAGAGTTCTTTCTCTATCAGCAGGTGACCAACTTTGAGAACTCAATACACGACTGAACACATTTGTCTTCCACCGATACAAAAACCATATAAAAGAAAGAACAACTGCACCCCTCCATCCTTGTGTGATATAATGCGATGCTATAGTGGATGGTGTCACCATCCTACCACTGTAAGTCAAAGTTATAGTGCTGTTAATAATAATGAAATAAGATGGGGAAAAACAGCAAATTCATGATATGGCAATGAGACAAATATTTAAGTTGGAATCACTGACATTTCTGAAAATGCCATAAAGGTGACCACAAATCGCACAGGATCCTCTAAAGCACCCAACATGCTTTTCTCATATGGAACCGGCTCCGCAGATAAGCTTCTGGATAGTAAAGCAGCAGGAGTTTGCATATAATATTTGTGAAACATCCTCAAAAGCCTAGGCATTACCACCCATGCCAAAATTGTACCAGTAAGGGTACAACTAACTGGAACAATCACATTGTTCAGATAAGGATGTGAATCAAGAAATTGCTGACCATGAAGGATTAAGCCATCAGAGAACTCTTTAGCCTTTTCCCCTATAGGAGTCATTGCATCAACTGCACTCTGCCAAGAATCTCTAACCTTATCAATCCAATCAATTGTAACATCACCATTGTCACCAACATTTACATTACCCGTACTAGAAGTAGTGGATACTTCAATTTCCCCAGGATTTTCCACTTTTCCACCAGAAGATGAGAAAAATGATCTATGGCTCAATGCATAGCTCACTGAAATATAAGGAATAGTAGTTGCAGAGCAAGAATAGAGTGGTGGAGTTGAGGATATGGAATTGGCTTTAAAAGATCGGGTAACAACAGAGGAGTCATAACTCAGGATCTTAAGATGGGCATTTGTCAAATTCTCGGCTGGTTTAGATTCTTTCTTTATGTAATTTCGATTCACAAAAACGTAAGATGATCTTATATGACTTCGATTAGACCATATTGTAGGGTTTGAGGTGGAACTAAAGGATCTACATAGAGATTTTAGCAGTGAAAACCTAAGCGCAGCCATCACAGCAGCTCAGAAAATAAAAGGAATCAGCTAAATCAAAATTAAAATAAAGCATGTGCCCTGTCAACCAACTTGCGCACAACATAGCAAACAATCTGCAAACAGACCGAAGGCCATCAGCAAATTCATTTCAATAATTAACAAATTGAAGAAAAGGAAAAACTGACAGCATATTAACATCTAATAGTCGGATGACAAATACGGATCATTCAAAAACCCTAAATCATTGTTTGAACAGGAAGATGATGAGGAAAAACAGAGCGGATAGGCAAATTTGTTCAACAATTGAATTAAAAGAACAAAGTATACAAACGAAGAGCTAGATTGATATACATTGAAGATTATCAATTACTTTGATTTCTTAATTCTTCAAAATTTGTCCCAGCAGCAAGGAAGAATTCGCTTACCACTACCAGGAGTCATTTTCAGTTTCCGAGTATAATCCCTCGTTTCTTGGGAGAAGTTTAATAGCGAAAGGGACAGACAGGCGGTGAGACGGATGAGACATGAGAAATCCTTTGCCCAAAAACCATTCTTTTAGTCCCTAAATTTTTATTCTTTTTCCAATTTAACCATCTAACTGTTGTTAATATTTAATTTGCACTTAAATAAAATAATACATTTACTTATTCTTTTGAACCTTGAATTTTTTTTTTTTAAATCAAACTTCCAGTTGGAAGCAGTAAAATAAAGAGATAAATTTAGATAGAAAAGAAATAATAATTCTTTTTCCAGGGGTTTTATTTAATTTTAATGTTAATAATAAATTAAGAGTGAATCAATTAATTAACTGCGGAGATTAAATCCCGTAGTAATTGGGGCAAGACCAAATTAACCACACCGAGTTGGAAATGTAGAGAAGAAATTGTGTCCAGCTGAAACTTTGGATAGGTTCCAACTCTTCGAAACAAATTGTTTTACGATAGGAAATAGAGTTCTATCTTTACGTGACTCTGCTGCTCTATATCGATAAAAATGCAAATTTTAATTATTTTCTAATTACCCCCAACAAATCTACGCAGCCATAGCAAAATGAAAGATGAAGAAGTTGTGGTATGGGATCATTCTGTGAAAACCGCACCTCTTCCAAAATTATTGTTTTCTATTCTTCTCTTGTTAGCCATTCCTTACCTCTTTTACTCCCTTAAATTTTTATACCTACAAAACCAATCGACCCCAGAAACTATCATCTCTCTTCATCCATACCCTCGTCTTCCTTGCCCGCAAATCCATCTCGGTAAAACAATAATTAATACGACACTTCACCATATAGTTTTCGGCATCAGAGCTTCTTCCAAGCTATGGGACAAAAGAAAAAACTATATCAAGTTATGGTGGAAACCTGGGATGAGAGGCGTAGTTTGGCTAGACGAGGTAGTGAAGAAGGATAAATACGATGACGTTTTGCTGCCACCAACCATGGTATCGAGTGACGTATCAAAATTCCCTTACCAGAACAGAAATGGTGACCGGTCGGCGATTCGGATATCGAGGATAGTTTCAGAGACATTGAGATTAGGAATGAAGGATGTGAGGTGGTTGGTGATGGGAGATGATGATACTGTTTTTATTCCGGATAATTTGGTTAGGGTTTTAGGGAAGTATGATCATAATCAGTATTATTATATAGGGAGCAGTTCAGAGAGTCATATACAGAACATCCATTTTTCTTATGGAATGGCTTACGGTGGTGGTGGTTTCGCTATTAGTTATCCATTAGCAAAAGCTCTTGCCAAAATGCAAGATAGGTGCATTAAGAGATATCCTAAGTTGTATGGCTCCGACGATCGAATTCAAGCCTGCATGGCTGAGCTGGCGTTCCTCTCACCAAACAACCAGGGTTTCACCAGGTTAGTCTCTTCTAGTATCTTTGTTTTCGATAGAGGTTTAATTGCGATGAGAGCAAGTTGTAATCACACTTTATCTCTTAATTCAAAAACAACAGCTTTCTTTATTTAATCTATTTTTTATTGAAATTTATTTATTTGAAATTATTATAAAGAATTTAATTGAATATTAAAAAATAAATTTAATGTCTCTTTGGGCGCATTTTTTGCAGTTTGATGTGTACGGAAATGTATTCGGGCTTCTAGCGGCCCATCCAATAGCGCCTTTGGTATCTCTCCACCACATAGATATAATTGAGCCCATATTTCCCAACATGGATCGGATCCAAGCCCTAGAGAAGCTCAAGCACCCTATAAGACTGGACTCTGCTGCACTCATGCAACAGTCCATCTGCTACGACCAAGCCAGGAAGTGGACCATATCAGTGTCGTGGGGCTATGCGGTTCAAATATATCGGGGCATAATATTGGCTTTAAAACAGTTGATTTTACTGGATTTGCAATCAATACAAGGCCTGTGAATAGAAATGCATGCCAAAGGGGATTTGTGTATACTTTATCTAACGTATCACACCATGCGTCCGATCGAACGGTCAGTGAGTATGTGGGCAATACATTTCCAAATTCAAAATGCAAATGGAAGATTGTTAATCCTTCTCGGATTCATCGGGTACAAGTTTATAAAAGACCAGACCCATTCTTATGGGACAAGGTAATCAAATGTTATTTATTTTTCCTTTTGAGTGAAATTATTAAAGATTAACCCATTAATAATAATATTATTATTATTGTTTTGAATATGATTTAGGCTCCAAGGAGGAACTGTTGCAGGGTGTTGCCAACTGAGAAAAAGGGCACATTGATGATTGATGTTGGAGAATGTAGAGATGATGAAGTTATCGAGAATTTGTAATACAATCTTTTCTTTTTTTTTTTTTTTTTTAAGAAATAGGTCTTAAAATTTTATTATTTTGGGGGTATATGAATATATAGATCATTACTTGATGAATCATCTTAAAATGCCATTTTGGGAGTAAAAGTTGTATGTTTGATTGATCCCGATTGTCTCTAGTGCAGAAAATTCAGTTTAGGTGGCTAAGCATTTCTCTTCGTATCATAAGATAAATTCAGAGATTGGCATGATCGACAAATGGGCTGCACATGAGTATTATTCCCAGTAGAGTTTTTTTTTTCCTCCATAATTTGGAAGAGGCAGAGCATGGAAAATTGTGAAGAAAATAACATTCACTCTCTCACATTTTAAATGATGACTTCATTTTAACATATATAATAAATAGATTTTTACATTTTTTTTAAATTAAAAAAATAGAAAAAGTGGATGGACTAAGTAATCATAAAAATGTTGAACAAAAACAACATCATAAATAATAAAAAAAAATGATAAGCATAATTATTGGAGTATGTTGGAGTAATAGTTCACTTTTTATTTTCCCCTAGAAAATGGAGTAATAGTTTCTACAACAACTCAATTTTTTTCCAAATAATGGGGTGATTACTTTTTTCTATTTTTTTTTACTTTTTAATAGTAAAATAATTTAAGTATAATTTTTTAACAATAAAATTAAAAATATCAGAAAAATATCATTCCCATCAATTGATGTATATATTAATGATGTAAATTTTTTATTTGCAATTATTATTTTTATTTGAATTTGATCCTCATCTTTTTGACGACTTTAAAATTGATTAAATTATTTTTTTTAATATTTTAAGTAGCTGAATTTATATTTTTTTAATTTATTATTATAAAATTATATTTATTTTTTTTTATTGATACAAATTAAAAATTAGTAACCACAATTTTATTTGGATGTGTTTAAAGACGAAATTAACCCTAAAAGCATCTGTAATGATCCAACTCTATTTTTTGGTCCATCTGAAAATCCTTAAGACGTCATCGTTTTGAACCAATTTTACTTATAGCGGTGCGGAGAATCGGAAGCCACGGTGTGGGACCATAATTAAACGTGTAAATTGTAATGCGACAGCTTGTCCGAACGCGTAGACTCCGAAACGGAGTCTTCTCGCCCGCTGACTCGGCTCTGCAACGCAGAAACCACAAACCCAACCATAGAGCTTCACTTTAATCTCCATTTTTCCTCATTGTCAACAAACAGCTTTCACTATCCAGTTTAATTATCTGAAACGTCTGCATTTTCTTCTCAATTCTTCTCTCATGAAGACTCTACTCTCTCTCCTCATCTTCTCTTTCTCTCTAAGCTCCATCCACTCTTTCACCCCCTTCTCCCCCGCCGATAACCACCTAATTAACTGCGGATCCGCTGTTGACGCCACCGTGGAAAACCGCCGCTTCGTTTCCGATGACGATTCCTCCAATTCCAACTCCCCGCTCCACTCTGCTACCCGAACAATTTCACTCGTCAACAGAAATCCGATTCCCAATTCGCCCCTAATCTACAACACTGCTAGGGTTTTCAAGAAACCTTCCAAATATGCGTTTGAGATCAAGGATACAGGAACCCACATGGTACGTCTTCATTTTCACCCTTTTCCCTCTTCGAATTTGGACTTAAACTACGCTCAATTTCATGTTCTGGTTAATGGGTTTGTCGTTTTGAACAATTTTACTTTGGCTAGTAATCTGGCGAACTCTCTGATCAAGGAGTATCTTATATGGGTTGATTCTGATAATCTTGTCATTACGTTTATGCCCACAAGAAGGGATGCATATGGGTTTGTTAATGCCATTGAAGTGTTCTCTGCGCCTAAAGATTTGATTACTGATAAGGCAATTCTTGTGAATGGCAATAAAACTGATAAGTTTGATGGATTAACTAAGCATGCTCTCGAAACAGTATACCGGTTCAACGTTGGAGGTCCAAAGTTGACTCCTTTTAATGATACTTTATGGAGAACATGGGTACCTGATGATGGATTCTTTGAATCAAATAAGTTGTCGAGCAAGATCTATTTCGGTGTTCGAATTAAGTACCGAAATGGAGGGGCTAGTAGAGAAGTTGGCCCTGATTTTGTTTATGGCACTGCTAGAGTAATTACAAGCAAAAATGCTTCAATTGTCAATTCAAACATGACATGGGAATTTCCAGTGACCAGGGGATATCATTATCTTGTTAGATTGCATTTTTGCGATATTGCTAGTATGTCTCTTGGGTTGCTGTATTTTAATGTGTATATTAACGGGCATTTGGCGTTCGAGAATTTGGATCTCACCTATATTACAGACCTGCTGGCTTCTCCATTTTATGCAGATTTTGTTGTCAATGATAGCATCGGGGTTGTAAGAGTGAGCATTGGACCTTCAAATGCGAGCATGGCACACGCAGTTGATGGAATTTTGAATGGGGTGGAGATCATGAAAATGAATAATTCAATGGGTAGTCTTGATGGAAACATGTGTGCTGGGATGGTATTGAGAAGTTGGCCTAGAGGGAATATTGGAGTTTTGGTTCCTTTGATTGCTGTTGTGTGCATATTGTTGAGCGTATCTACGCTGGTGCATAAGAGGACAGTAGGTGTGAGGGATTATTTCGCATGGTCAAAGTTATCAACTGAGGTAGAGCATGGCAATCGAAATTTAGCTGGAAAATATGATGTTTCTTCCAAGATCAACAGGTTTTGAGCTCTACTTGCGTTCATGAAATGGAAAAGTGCTTGTAGTTTCTTGTTTTGTGCTATTAAAAGTTATGGATTGTAAGTTCAACTTATTTAAGCCTCTCTAAGAGCTAAGGGCACTTGGATTGTGTTGAAGAATGAATTTGTAAGTTGTATATATAGCATATAACGTATTTGCAAATTGATTTTGTGTCCCTTTGCCTTGTTCTGAAACTGGATTCTTGTAACTTGTGGAATTTGTATTCTATGCTTCGGTATACTGTTAGCATTGCTTCTTGTCCTGGCCACAGGTTGGTTCCAGTCCAGAACCAGGGTGGGAAGGAACCATGATTCCCCATTTCTAACTGAACCTGATGGTTCCAACCCATGTATTTGTATATTTAATTTACTTCCAAATCTGGGGCAAAGCTACGGTCCTCCATAGGAATTGATTTTAACCATAAGATCGTGTAATAGCCACCAAATATGTGTTTGAAATGGTTGTTGGATGGGGGTGGAACAATGATGTGCAGGCGAGAATCAATCCTTTTGTAGCTTAGCAAAAGAATTGAATTTACTTCTATAATTTATCAAAAGTTTGTTTGTCTGACGTAAAAGAATGGAATCACTAATGCGTAATGTTGGTGAACTTGAAGCTGCTACATATAGTAAATTATTGTGCATTGACAGAAAGCCTGTCCTGGTTTGCCATTTTCTTTACAGCTATACACGCATCAAGCACACTAACACACAATCTAAACACGAGCCCTCATGTTCCAAACAACATGAAACATGCTTTACTCTTCTTTTTTAATTACAAAATCACAATTGATAAATACACGTCAACAAAATTGCTCCATCTACTCACACGCATTGAAATAATTGTGCTTATTAAAAAATTCCCACGTAAGAATTATATGGAATAATTTTTTTTTTGTTTGTTTTCGATACTATGGATTAATTTTGTTAATTTAATCACAATGCATAGTTTAATTGGGGACGGTATAATATATTACTATATAATTGGAGTTGACAGTATTTAAAGAATTCTTGATAATTTAATTTTGCACGGAAAAAAAATTAACTAAACGATACGTGACTCAGATATTCATTAAGGAAAAATATCTCATACTTACGTGTCATTCCTACTAACTGTTATTTTACAATTGAAGCTATTTTTGTTGGAATAAAATAACAAAAGATGAGAAAAAAGCTTAAATAAAAATAACCATTAGAATTTTGTGGGAGCAATACAATGACGGTAGCAACGCATGAACATTGCAACCGGATGGAAGTAAACGGATTCATTTGGTTCTTAATTCTTATGGCAGGGGATAAACAAAAAAAAAAAAACGAATAAAGTATTTCCATTCTAAATTATTGTGTTTATTTTTCTCTTTAAGTTTTTTATATTTACTGTATTTTTATTCAAAAAAATTTAAAATTTAATTTTATGCACAATATCCAATCATGCCATATCTTCTAAATTAAATTTTTAAAACTCATTAATTAATAAAATTTTGAGGACCTAATTAAATATAGAAAATTGATACTTTTGCAAAATAATTAAATAAAAAAGGAAATAAAATTCAAATGTTTTTTTAGCCTATTTTGTCAAATTCAACTTGGCCGTAGCCCCCTGATTTATGCCGCTTGATATCTCAAGTCATTGTAGAAAAAAAAAATATCAATAAATTAGCCAAAACTTGTTTTTTGTAGAATCTGAAGCGTGCTTTTCTATTGCTTTAACCCGTCATAATTATTCCATCTTATGACTTTTGTATATTAATCGATACTAACATAACCACAAATAAAATCCTACCTCATACGTCTATATATATGTATAGTTACTTGTAATTTCTCAACATTCGTTGGCCATATTCTCTAAAAATTGTGAGTGTGATCAATAGGGGAAGATATATATGGATAAAGAAGCAGAGATGGTAAGAAGAGGGATAAAGGTGGTATTGGCATTAGTATTGATGGGGTATGGTATTGCATGGATTGCTATGCCCACTAACACTTACAAGCAAATATGGTTGCCCAGTATCAGAGCCAGAGCTAACTCTACCTATTTCGGACTTCAAGGTTTATTTCATTTATGTTCCTTCTTTATCTTCGTAATTTTTCGTTGAATATTATTTTAACCATACTCCACTTATCTATTATCTGTAATATATCACTGTATCATTTACAGTAATTTTTTTGCATTAAAAATATTATACAAATGACTTTCCATCGATGCTAATTTGCATGGTTATCTAATATCAGAACAGCTCTTAATTTCTTTTATTTTGGAATACAAAGTTTGTTTTAATTTCCATTCAGCTGAGATTTTCTTCCTTTCTACATTTAATTATTTCAATCAAAATTTATGTTTTTATCAGGTGCAACACTTTTGGTATACTTTTTCCCAGTGCTCTTTGTTGCGGTCTTGGGCTGTGTTTATCTTCATCTGGGAAAGATATCAAATCATCACACTAATCATGATAAAAGGTAATTATAAATCCATTTCTGGATGTCCTTTTCCTTTTAATTTGGAATAATAATATAATTAATATGACGCAGCAATGGCAGAAAACAAAAGCTGGGGGCATGGAGGAAGCCGATGCTGGTGAAAGGTCCTTTAGGGATTGTTTCTGGAATAGAGCTGGCCTTCTTAATCATGTTCCTTGCACTGCTAGTTTGGTCTTTATCAACTTATTTTCACAATACTTTCTCTAATATCACTCCTCACTCTGCTGCTAACCTTGGAGAGACAGTGTAAGCACTTAAATTTACAGCATATTAAATTAAAAAAAAAATTTAACATATTTAACATGATTTGTACAAGTGCTTTAAAATATATAAGTAAATAAATTTGTGCAGATGGGAAGCAAAATTGGGGATGGCAGGGTTAAGGATAGGGATGGTAGGGAACGTATGTCTATCATTTCTTTTCTTTCCGGTGGCTCGGGGTTCGTCGGTGTTACCGCTATTTGGGTTGACCTCTGAAGCTAGCATCAAGTATCACATATGGCTTGGTCATATGGTGATGACATTTTTCACCGCCCATGGACTTTGTTACATTATTTATTGGATTGTTACGCATCAGATTTCAGAGGTAATCCTTATCGCCTTACTAATAGATTAGTAACTATTTTGATGCTTATTAATTATAAATGTGAAAAAACAACGCAGATGGTGAAATGGGGGAAAGCAGATATATCGAATGTAGCTGGGGAGCTGTCGCTGCTCGCAGGGCTTGGATTATGGGCCACTACTTTCCCACGCATAAGGCGAAAGATGTTTGAGCTCTTCTTTTATACTCATCATCTCTACATCCTCTTCATGATTTTCTTTCTCTTCCACGTTTCCATCTCTTACTCCTGCATCATGCTCCCTGGATTTTACCTCTTCCTAGTCGATCGTTACTTGAGATTCTTACAATCTAGAACAAATGTTCGTCTAGTTGCAGCTCGTGTTTTGCCTTGTCAAACTTTAGAACTCAATTTCTCCAAGTCTCCAAGTAAGAGCTTTTTAATTATCATTTATTATCCTTGATTTGCTTCAGTTCTGTTGTTATTTACTCCCTCCTCTCTTTTTTATCAGTCACTTTAATTGTTTTTACTAGGATTAAAAACTAATAAATAGACTTAAATTTAGTATTAAATTACGTAATTAAAACTAAATTATCAAATTTGATTGGTTCTGATTTTATTGAAAAAAAATAAATTAAAAAAATAAATTAAATTATATTGAAAGTCTAAAAGTGACATATAAATAGAATTTGAATTTTACTTAAAAGTGACAGATAAAAAAAAATGGATAGAATAATTATCTAACTTAATTGGACATGCGTAGGTTTGAGCTATAATCCAACCAGCATTTTATTCATAAATGTGCCTTCCATATCTAAGCTGCAATGGCACCCTTTCACCATCACTTCTAATAGCAATTTGGAAGCCGACAAGTTAAGTGTGATGATTAAAAGTGAAGGAATTTGGTCTCGAAAGCTTTACCAACTGCTTTCTTCTCCTTCTCTAATTGATCGTCTTCAAGTCTCTGTTGAAGGACCTTATGGACCTGCTTCCACTCACTTTCTAAGGTTTGCATTATTCAAATTATTTCTTGTTTTGTGAAACTTAAATTCTTAATTAACTAATCAAATTTAATTAGGCATGAAACTCTTGTAATGGTGAGTGGCGGCAGTGGCATTACTCCTTTCATATCTATAATTCGAGAGCTCATCTTCGCAAGCGCAGTGAACAAATGCAAGACACCACAAGTAATCCTAATATGTTCATTCAAGAACTCTTCAGATCTCACCATGTTAGATCTCCTACTTCCAATTTCTGGTGCCCCATCTTCAATTTCCAATCTAAACCTGAAAATTGAGGCTCATGTCACAAGAGAAAAAGAACCCACAATTGATCAAGACTCCAAACTTGTTCGAACTGTATGGTTCAAGCCCCACATGAAAGATGAATCTATTTCTGCCATTTTAGGATCCAAGAGCTGGCTGTGGCTTGGTGCTATAATATCAACTTCTTTCATCATTTTCCTCATCATAATTGGCCTTATCACCCGCTATTACATTTATCCCATCGACCACAACACCTGGCAAATTTTCTCATGGCCTTTACGAAATTTTCTAAACATGTTAGTGATTTGTGTAAGCATAGCTATAACAGCAAGTGCAGCAGTTTTAGTGAATAAAAAGCAAACTGCAAGAGAAGCCAATCAGATTCAGAACGTTGAAGGATTAACACCAGCTGGATCACCAAGCTCATTTGTAAACAATGGTGATAGAGAATTAGAAAGTCTCCCTCACCAATCAATTCTCGAGGCTACTAATGTGCAATACGGTGAAAGGCCTGATCTGAAAAGTAAGTTAATCTTCTGGTACAAGATTAGAAGTCTTCAATAGGATAAAACATTAACTGTTTATGGAATGTTTGGATTGCAGGAATCATATTTGAGTGCAAAGGATCGAGTGTGGGTGTTCTTGTTTGCGGACCGAAGAAGATGAGACACGAGGTTGCCAACATATGTTCTTCTGGATTGGCAGATAATCTGCACTTCGAATCCATCAGTTTCAGCTGGTGATTTGGGTTTTTGTTTCTGTATTGTTGACTTCTTTTGTTGCTCAACTATAAATATATTATTACCTGTTGCATCATATACTTGGTTTTTATTTTTATTTGTATGTGTTTGAATTGATTATTGGAGAAATCAGATGTCTACCATTGTTATTCTAGAGAATTATATTTCATCGATAAAATAATTTTTCTAAAAAAGTTGGCGATGTAAGTGAAGGGTTTCAGTTTATTTTTCAGTAGATATTATATCCTATTATTATTTTTTTTGGTGAAAATATCTTATTTGATAATAAATGAAAGGTATAAAATTACCCTGAGATTGGGCTACTTAAAGGTCACAGGCCTGGTCCCTTGAGTTGGGAAACTGTCGTCTGGCGTGGGCCCTCTTTGGACTTGACTTGAGGTATTCAATTTTAATTTCTTTTCACAAATCAGGCACTGAGTGATTGCATGCGAATATTTCCCAATCAACCAATACAAGCAAAAATTAAATAAAAACAACACAAGTTTATGTTTTCAACAATTAGGGGTGCTCAGGGGCAGGGCGGGGCCTGGAATTGCAGCCCCATTTACTCCGGGTGGAGAATTTTCCATTCCTGCTTCAGATTTTACAACGGAAAGAAAATTTTCCCCATCCTCTGAAAAATTAATTTCGATTTGATTCAGCTGGTCAAACCGGTTGAATTGTAACTTGGCCAGAAATTTGAATTGATCCAACATGAAAATTAGAGGCAGTAAAAACTCGATTTGACTAAAAAAAATCAAATTGGACCGGAACTCGTTAAATCGGCTCGAAATTCGGTTCTATGTAAAAACTGTGCGTTGTCCTCAACAACTGATATCGATCTTCCTTTGTTGGCCACTGGTTAGTAACTCCAACCAAGAAACACCATTGATGGAAAAAGAAAAGCGACTCCAAAAGCTATTGGAGGAGAAACAAAAGAAAAAGAAGCAGGAGCAAATGGAAAGAGAACAGCAATGCTGGCGGTAGGTGGTTGACGGCAGAGATGACGAAAATAAAATGCTGCGTAAGAAGAAGGAGATCTAGCCTGAAAATGCCAACTTGCCGGTGAAGAAACAGCAGTGGCATCGAAAAGAGAGAAGAACCCAATCTCAATTTCTAAAATGAAGGAGAACACTGCGTTTTGGCCTTTTGGCAGCTCATAGGATCCAAAAAACGACGATGAGTTTGAGAGTGAAGGGGGTGATTTATGCAAAATTTCAGTTTAATCCCTACTCTCCTGCTTCTTCAATTTTCTAATAGTTTTGAATTAATTTAATGAATCCAATTAATTTATTTTCCTATTTGAGGATCTTTTTTGCCAAACAAAATTATGAATGCTCACTTGTTTTTATTTAAATTTTTATTTAATTTAACTTGTCATTCTCATAACTTAAATAAGCTTAATATTTTAATAAATAATTTATTGAATGTTGTAAATAACCGGTTTACATAATAGTTTACGTTTTCATATTTTTTTACTTGTGTTTTATGTATTGTTATTTTTCTGCAATTATTATTTATTTAATATTTCGTATTTGATTTTTATATTTGCTACTTAAAATTAATATTTTTATATTGATATCAGATAATTAATAGGTTTTTAAATGTATTTTTAAATATTACATTTTTAATTTTTTATAAATAATTATATTTGAAAAAATAATAAAAATTTTGAATCGATTCAATCGAACCAGTTAATTTATGATCCAGTTGGCAGATCGAATCGAATCAACATCTGAGCCGGGCATCAAAACATTGGGTTTTCCGTCATTCCACTCCATTTTTCTGATTGTCGGACACAAAGGGAGGGAGAGAGAGAGAGATGGTGAAAAAATCATATATTTCTAACCGAGCTGTTCTAAGGCTGCTATGCACAATAGCGTTGATGGGTTACCTAATGATTTTGATTATGATGCCAACCAACACATACCGCCATATTTGGCTCCTTAATCTCCGAAAGAAATTTATTTCAACGTATTTTGGGTTTCAAGGTATGGATTCTTGATTTTTCGCCTTTAATTTCTCTCATCCTTCTTTCTTCAACACAACATCACTGGTGATGATTTGGTTTATAGGGCCAACACTTCTGGTATACACCTTTCCTATTCTCTTTGTTGCTGTTTTGGCCTGCGTTTATCTCCATCTCCCAAAATCAAATCCTACTTATTTCCAAAGGTAAATTATAAATCCCTTTCTTTTATCATGCTTCTATTACTATTGAAAAATTTAAAAAAAAAAAAAAGCAGAAAAAGAAACCAAACCTTATTGCACAAATGGAAGAAGCCGATGCTGGTGAATTGGCCTTTAGGGATCGTTTCCGGGATAGAATTGGCCTTCTTGATAATGTTCGGTGCATTATTAATTTGGTCATTATCAACTTATTTACACAACGGCTTCTCTACTATAACTCCACAGCTTGCTGCAAGTACTGGAAACAAAGTGTAAGAAAACTTTATTTACAAATAATTAGTGGTTATGCTAATTAATAACTTACAGTTGAAAGTTAATGATAGCATGTATTTTAGATGGCAAGCTAAATTGGAGAGCGCGTCCTTAAGGCTAGGCCAGGTTGGGAACATAGGGCTTACATTTCTGTTCTTTCCGGTGAGCCGTGGGTCATCGGTGCTCCCATTTTTTGGGTTGAGCTATGAGACTGCCATCAAATACCATGCATGGTTAGGCCACACGGTGATGACCTTTTTTACTGCTCATGGCTTCGGTTATATTATGGTTTGGACTCTTACCAATCACATATCAGAGGTAATCAGCTTATCATAATTTCTCGTGGTTCACATTCTTTTGTTTGGAGCTTAGGAAAAATTAGTTAATTTATAAAGTAATTATTTTTTAGGAGCAAAACATCTAATCTCTTGACAAGACAAGTGAACTTTTTTTCTTCACTCTCGTGACTAAAACTTTTGGATTCCAAATTTCTTTCAAGTGATAATTTTAGAACGTAGAGCTGTATGAAAAAAAGAATTTTAGGGTATGAATCCGAGCGTAGAGTGCCCATTGAACGAGGGCCATTAAAAGTGTGGTATGAAAACGACGGTATTTCAGACTTCCATTTCCATCGTGTTTGGAATTTTAAGTGGGCCTGAAATTCTTAGAGGCCCCTTTTTACTTTGTCCTTTTTGTATTTTTAACATTGCTCAAATTTTTTTGGTATTTTGTAGCTATATTATTACTACGGTGTATACCTACGTTAATATGCATCTGTTGGACTAAAACATAAATTATTATTATTATTATTATTATTATTATTATTATTATTATTATTATTATTATTATTATTATTATTATTATTATTATTTAATCTATCGAATTTAAAGCCATTTTGTGCTTAATTGCGAAACGTAGATGGTGAAATGGGGGAAAGCAGAAATATCAAATGTAGCTGGGGAAGTATCATTAGTAGCAGGGCTTGGGTTATGGGCTACAACTTTCCCTGGCGTAAGGCGGAATATGTTTGAGCTCTTCTTCTATACTCATCATCTCTACATCTTCTTCATTCTTTTCTTTCTCTTCCACGTTTCAATCGCTTACTCCTGCATTATGCTCCCTGGATTTTATCTCTTCTTGATCGATCGCTACCTTAGATTTTTGCAATCAAGAACAAGTGTTCGCTTAACTTCAGCTCGCATTTTGCCTTGTCAAACTTTAGAACTCAGCTTCTCTAAATCTCCAGGTAATTTTTATTTAATTTCCTTTATTTTCTCACATTATATTATTATATTATCGATTTTTGACATGCAATAAATTAAATTGGTAGGTTTGAGTTACAATCCAACCAGCATTCTGTTTGTAAATGTACCTTCCATTTCTAAGCTGCAATGGCATCCTTTTACTATATCTTCTAGCAGCAAATTAGAGCCTGAAAATTTGAGTGTTGTGATCAAAAGCGAAGGAAGTTGGTCTAAAAATCTTTTCCAGATGCTTTCATCTCCTTCTCCAATTCATCGTCTTCAGGTCTCAGTTGAAGGACCTTATGGACCTCAATCAACTCATTATCTAAGGTTTGGATTATTTAATTCTTAATTGTTAAAGTTGAAATATTGAGCACTAAATATAGCTTGGAAATTTATGTAGGCATGACAGTCTTGTAATGGTGAGTGGAGGCAGTGGCATTACTCCTTTCATATCTATAATTCGAGAGCTCATCTTTGAACACCAAATAGAGAAACGCAAGACTCCACAACTCATCCTGATTTGCTCGTTCAAGAATTCTTCAGACCTCTCCATGTTAGACCTGCTACTTCCTGTTTCTGGAAGCCCATTGCCAATTTCCAATCTGCAGCTAAAAATAGAGGCTTACGTTACGAGAGAGAAAGAACCCACTTTTCATGGCTCAAAGCTTCTCCAAACTATACGGTTTAAGCCACACTCAACAGATGCCCCTATTTCTGCCATTTTAGGCCCCAATAGCTGGCTATGGCTAGCCGCTATTATATCAACTTCTTTTATAATTTTCCTTATAATAATTGGCCTTATCACCCGCTACTACATTTATCCAATCGATCACAACACTCGAAGAATATTCTCATACTCACTCCAATCCTCTCTCAATATACTAGTAATATGCTTGTGCATAGCCATGACAGCGAGTTTAGCCGTTCTATGGAACAAGAAACAAAATGAGAGGGAGAACATTGAAGGCTCAATTGATAATGGAGACAGAGAATTGGAAACTCTTCCTCATCAGTCACTTGCCGAGGTTACTAATGTTCACTACGGTGAAAGGCCTGATCTTAGGAGTAAGTATATATATCTCTTCTTTTTTTAGATCTCAGAACTTGATCTATAGCTAGCCATTAAATTGAAAAACTCTTGTTTTTCTGAAATTTAGGAATGCTGCTTGAGTGCAATGGGACAAGCGTTGGAGCTATTGTTTGTGGTCCTGAGACGATGAGAAATGAGGTTGCAATGATATGTTCATCTAGATTGGCAGATAACCTGCAATTCGAGTCCATTAGCTTTAGCTGGTGAATTTATCTTCTTCTCGAATATGCAAAATTTCTTGGACGAAATGGGTGCAAGGTGGAGTTCGATTCTGGTGCACCAGATATCTAAATATGCGCAAGGGCAAAGTTTACGGTGAATTAGACATTTTGTAGCTATTTTGTATGCGTGTTAATTTGGCCCCTTTCTACTCTCTAATTACATAATTATGTTGCTACAGAAGTTATCTATCACACATGGCCGTTGTTATTTAGTGTTTTCTTTTTTGTCATACCATACGATAATTATAAAATCAATCAAAAAATTACAGATTTGATGGAAATTGAAAAATTCTTTGATAGAGTATAAAAACAAAGAAACCAAATTTACGATGGATAAATCCAATGATAATTAAAGAGTTACAAATGGCAATTTACCATTAAATACAAAAATTTGTTTCAACTTCAACCAAACGCATATAGTAGGCAATATAATTATTAATCAGAAAAAAAGGTTCAATATTTCAAACACTGAAGTCTGCTTTTGAATGCTGACAAGAAGAGACCCACGCAAGCATTTACGTCGTAATGAGAACGCACACGTTGTCCTCACTTAATATATACGTTCATAGACGCACATTTTCTAATTTTCGCACTGTATCTCTCTGTTTCTCTGTCCAAGAGAGAGAGAAAAGAAAAAGAAATGGTTTCAGAGATGAGGAAACTAGCATCTTCTGATATTCTCAGAGCAGCTATAATGGTCCTATCACTGGTAGTGCTGGTTGGCTATTTCATGCTTTGGATTGTTATGCCCACCAACACCTTCTGGCGCCAATGGTATCCTGCCATGGATGCCAAGCTTACTTCTACTTATTTCGGCGTTCAAGGTCGGTTGTGTTCTTGTTATTAAGAGCTAGTTAGTAAAGCCTGTGAGATTAGTGAGATTGCTATCTTGTAAGTAGACAAATTTAATTAAAAATTGATTTTGTAGGTTTATCTTATCTGGTGTTCTTCTTTCCTGTTCTCTTTGTTGCTGTACTCGGCTGTGTTTATCTCCATCTTGGAAATCTACCAAATTCTACTAAATTATCAAGGTAAATTATAAATCCATTTATAGGTACTCTTTCTTTGGTTTACATAATCTATTATTTAATTACTAATGATACACAAAAATGGCAGAAACAGAAACCATATCTTGGCCAAATGCAAGAAGCCGATGCTAGTAAAAGGCCCTCTGGGGATTGTTTCAGGGATAGAGTTAACATTCTTAATCATGTTCATTGCACTCACAATCTGGTCATTATCGACTTACTTACACAACAGCTTCTCTACTATCACCCCACAGTTTGCTGCGCAAAAAGGGGAGAAAGTGTAAGGAATTTAATTAATTTTATGTACGCCACAACAGTTTCTTTCTTTTACTAATATTTGATGGAAGATGATGGATTACATGTGCAGATGGCAATCTAAATTGGGGAGCGCTGTGTTTCTGCTAAGCCTGGCCGGAAACCTATCTCTGGCACTTCTGTTTTTTCCGGTGACTCGTGGCTCATCGGTGCTGCAATTATTTGGATTAACCTCAGAGGCTAGCATCAAGTACCATATATGGTTAGGCCATTCGGTTATGATCTTCTTCACTGCCCACGGCTTCGGTTACATCACCTATTGGGCTGTTACTAATCGCATCTCTGAGGTAATTCTTATTAATTTTTAAGTATAATGCCATAACACTTAATTTTGATTAATTAATTTTGGGAAAAGTTAATAATATACCGTTACCTTTTCTAGTATTAAAGTGTTCATATAGTTAGTTTGGGAGAAAAAATGCACTTAACATAATGAAAATATGAAAATGTCTTAATGGTATTGACAAGATACTGATATAATCCCGACACATTGCAAAATAAATTACTTTTAAATATATTTTCAGATTTATCTATTAAAAATTTATTTATTAAATTGACAAAAAAATTAATATTAACGTGATAGATTTTATTATGTATCAGCGTTACCTTAGTATGAATTAATATTATACTAATGTTATTAACTCAAAGTTGATAAAAGTTTAAAATATTTTTATACCAATTTTTATTAGGTAAAGAATACTTTTTTTTCTAAAATAAATGGTAAGGGAATTTTAATATATGAAGAAAATATGAGGATTTTCCATTAATTTTGTTAATTCATCTAACTATAATACATTGAAATATTTCAATAATATGCCAACTTAAATTTAAAATATATTTTAAAATGGAGTTTTTTCTATTTCTTTATCCCAATCATTTTATAAGAAAAATATATTGAGAGGTAATAAATAAAATAAAGTCATAAGTTTTTGTAACCGAAGGTATCTAGGATATTTTGGATAAAAATTCTCTGGCACGATAACCAAACATTTGGTGGAAAAAAAAAAGGTGACTTTTGAGGTGGCATTATATAATGGAATATAATACTTTGAGAAAAGTAAAAAGGTCAGCTTAATAGTGATGTAGCTTCAATAATTGACTTTTAGTTTGTCGTAAAATTAGCAATTGATTAGCAGAGAAGAAAAGGCCATACGTATTTTGATTTTGAACAACCTTTTGAGATCCATAAAGACAAGCTCCCCTGCATGATTGATCTCCAATTCGACGATTAGGATTATCAGATGGGCCAAGTTTCTACTGGGTGGGGCTCATATTGGTATATCAGGTTTCGAAAAACCAAAGCCTTTCTAAGATTTGTCCCTTTCAAGGTTTTGGAACATTAAAAAAAAAAAAAAAGTTAACTGAAATTCCATTGGTCTCACGTCACATGCCCAACCTTGTCTTCTAATTGGACGCCAGCATCAACTCCCAACTCATACTTCTTCCGCTGAATAATTCAGGATGAGGACCATCACTGCGACTACAATCTACCATAAATATTATATAAAATGACTCATAAAACCATAAAAATCACCTTTGACTCTTAACCCACCACATAAACATATTTTTTTGACAATTCTTTTTATTATCTCTATAACTCTAGTCTAAAGAATTTTTTTTTTTTGTGCTGTTGACCCTTAAGTTTTGTTGTGTTTTATTTTAATTAGATTTTAGATATTCATTTTTACTGTAAATTAAATTTAAAAATATTAAATTAACGAGTTTTATTTCTATGCATGCATATATACCATTAGATTATATATTGTCATTTGATTTAACGCTGCATATTTTACGCACTCAGTAAAATTCAATAGAAAAATAAATAAATAATTAATCACATGAGGTTTTATGAAAAATGAAAAAACAGGTGCTTAAATGGCAAAAAGTAGAGATATCAAATGTGGCGGGAGAGATATCATTGTTGGCTGGGTTGGGGCTATGGGCCACAACTTTCCCTCGAGTTCGGCAAAAAATGTTTGAGCTCTTCTTTTACACCCATCACCTCTACATCCTCTTCATGCTCTTCTTTCTATTCCATATTGCCTTCACCTTCTCCACTATCTTAATGCTCCCTGGATTTTATCTCTTCTTGATCGATCGCTACCTTAGATTTTTGCAATCAAGAACCTGTGTTCGTTTAACTTCAGCTCGCATTTTGCCTTGCCAAACTTTAGAACTCAACTTCTCTAAATCCCCAGGTAATTTAATTTCCTTTACTTTCTCACATTATATTATTATATATATTATCGATTTTTGACATGCAATAAATTAAATTTGTAGGCTTGAGTTACAATCCGACGAGCATTCTATTTGTAAATGTGCCTTCCATTTCTAAGCTCCAATGGCATCCTTTTACTATATCTTCTAGCAGTAAATTAGAAACTGAGAATTTGAGTATTGTGATTAAGAGTGAAGGAAGTTGGTCTAACAATCTTTACCAAATGCTTTCATCTCCTTCTCCAATTGATCATCTCCAAGTCTCAGTTGAAGGACCTTATGGACCTCAATCAACTCACTTTCTAAGGTTTTCCACTCTTCATTAATTAGTTCTTATGTTTTGAAATTGAACTATTGTCAACTGCATTTAACATGTAAATCTGAATTTAGGCATGAGACTATTGTAATGGTGAGCGGAGGCAGTGGTATTACTCCTTTTATATCCATAATTCGAGAGCTCATCTTCGCAAGCCAAATAGAGAAACGCAGGACTCCACAACTCATCCTAATATGTTGCTTCAAGAACTCTTCAGAACTTACAATGCTAGATCTCCTACTTCCAATTTCTGGTGCGCCATCTTCAGTTTCCAATCTGCAACTCAAAGTTGAGGCTTATGTTACAAGAGAAAAAGAACCCGCCATCCAAAGCTCCAAGCTTCTTCCACCTATATGGTTTAAGCCCCAACAAACAGATGCACCCATTTCTTCCATTTTAGGCCCCAAAAGCTGGCTATGGCTTGCGGCTATAATATCATCTTCTTTTGTGATTTTCCTCGTCATCATTGGCCTTATTACTCGCTATTACATATACCCTATCGATCACAATACTCGGGAAATTTTCTCATACTCCGTGCAAACTTGTCTGTATATACTAGTATTATGCATATCCATAGTAATAACAGCAACTGCAGCTGTTTTATGGAATAAAAAACAGAATCAGAAGATTGAAGGCTCAATCCGAAATGATGAAAGAGAATTGGAAAGCCTCCCTCTTCAGTCTGTTACGGAGGTTGCTAATGTGCACTATGGTGAAAGACCGAATCTAAGGAGTAAGTTACTTAATCCAAGATCAAAAGTCCATCGATTTTAATGTTTATATTTACTGGCATGATAAGTTAAACTATCTATTTATTTATTTATTATTTTTTTTGGCTTTTGGGGTGTAGAAATGCTGTTTGAGTACAAGGGATCAAGTGCGGGAGTCCTTGTTTGCGGACCGAAGAAGATGAGACATGAAGTTGCCAATATATGTTCTGGATTCGCAGATCATTTGCACTTCGAATCCATCAGTTTTAGCTGGTGATTTAGATTTTCGTTTCTTTCTCCTTTTTTTTTTTTTTCTTTAGTTCATAATCTTAGATTTTGTGTGTTTCATATATAATCTTTGTAAAAAAAAAAAAGTAACTTTTATAATCACTTCAAGCAGGAAAAACGTATAGTTCTTTGTTTTCGTGTATATGGATATTTACTGTACTATCAACATTTCAATCCACTACTAACATACAAAATTAATCAATGTTATTAGTGGCAGCAAAATTTAGTTGCTGTATATAATGAAAATAAGTTTGTAACTAAAGCTAGACAGATTTTAATGAATCATCAATCTTGAGTTTGTAGTAGAAATTGTTTGCTAGTTTAATGCCAGAAAAAATTCATTGTCCAATGACTACACTCAAGGAATAATTGAGATTACCACATATTGCTTATTGTGACATATTCGTAGCCAATATTGTAAGTTGGTAATGAATTTGTCATTTTAGAATGGAATTTCAATTGATAATTAATATAAATAATAGTTTATAAGATTTAGTGAGAGTCTTTGTGACGGTTTTTTGTTCCGTTGGTATTGGCACCGCCTTTTAAGGATGGAAATATAAGGTGACGGAATTATAAGTATTGCTACAGGTTTTTGCCGTTGTATTCTTTTATTATTAAAAATAAATGTTTAAAGTATTGGTAAGCGTAGTTTTTTTTTATTTTCATTTTATCTCTCTTTGGCTTTTTCCTCACTTTTTCCTCACTGCTATTATTGAGAATTAGAGAAGATTGCTCATATTTTTTATTTTGATTTTAGGAGCTAAAATATAGAACGGTATATTTGCAGTTTTGCCCCTTATTTGAGTATCTCTCCAGCAAATTACTATATTTAATTATTTGTGTTCTTGCTTATTGGTATTATTTGTGGCTACTCCGGTTTAACCATGAACGTTAGCTAATCTGGTCTGGTATGCTAAAGAAAACTGGATGAGTAAAAAATCGGATAGAACTAGTTGGAACCGGAAGAAACCAGTGAACTAGCGAATCGGATGGAACCCAATTTTAGTCCCAAAAGACTAAAACATTGTCGGTTTGTTAAAAAAAATTGAAAATAAAATATATAAACACGAAGGGCATATTTTCATTCCGCCGATCGAGAGAAAGAGACGGACTTGCTGCTTGCTAATTGACGACGTGACCGCCTCTCCTAGCCGCACTGCCGCCGCCTCTCCTCGCCGCCGTCCACCGCTGCTTAACTTTCCTATTAGTCTATGCCTTTTAAAAATTCTGGTCTTTCCCATCTAGTCTAAAGGCTCTGTTTTTAATTTTTATTTATGAATATATGTTAACAAGAGAGTAATTCCATTCAAAGAGTCAAATTTCATGAAGCCACTTTTTTTTAAATTTCACACAAAATGCTCTCTCGACTTGACATGATTTTTCAAATTATGAAACAACGTTTATTCATAATTAGTTTTTAGGTTTAATATCAGTTATAATTACTGAATTTATGTCTAATAAGTCAAAAATAATTGAATTATTTTTATAACGAAATTATTATTGAATTTTGTATTATTTTACGTAAAAATTATTTTGATTGATTTTCAGCGAAATCAATCATCGAAGTGCTGACATAACACTCTGCATCATCTACTTGTGTACATGTAGCATGCTACATCATTCGCTACTTTTGTACATGTGACATGCTACATCAACTATTTTTACATATGTGATGTGCCACATCAGTTTATTTGTGTACACTTGGGGAAGCAATTTCATTCCCATGTAATCAGGGTTGGTCTGGACACAAATATGTTTGTTTCAAATGCTATAATGGATGTGTATTCTAAATGTGGAAGGATGGAGAGTTCCATGGAAGATTTTTTGGATTTGCCGTTTAGCAATGAAGTAGCATGGAACACAATAATTGTTGGCTATGTGCAGTCAGGTGACATGGAGAAGGCTTTAAGAGTTTAAGTTTATTTAATGATATGCTTGATTGCAAGGTTCAGCCCACTGAAGTGACACATTCCAGCATCCTACGTGCTTGTGCTAGTTTAGTGGCCATGTACCTAGGTTTGCAGATTCATTTAATGTTGATAAAAACCCTGTCTGACAATCACCTTGTGGCTGGTATTGCATTAATTGATATGTATGCCAAGTCCGGAAGCATTAAAGATGCACGCTCAGTTTTTGACAAACTTAGAATGCTATGATCTCAGGATATTCCACTCATGCTTTAGGGTTAGAAGCTCTCAAAATTTTTTAAAAGATGCAGGAAGCGAAGTGTAAACCAAATAAAGTAACCTATATTGGTGTTCTATCAGCATGTAGCATAGCGGGATTGTTAGATATAGGGCAAACATATTTCAAATCAATGGTGGAGGACTATGGTATTGAACCATGCATGGAGCACTATACATGTATGGTCTGGCTGTTAGGGAGATCAGGTCGTCTTGATAAAGCTGTGAAATTGATTGAAGAAATTTCATGCAAACCAAGTGTTACGGTGTGGCGTGCAGTACGTGGGGCTTGTGTAATCCATAATGATGTTGATCTTGGAAGAATAGCTGCCCAACGTGTTCTTCTGTTTGACCCTCGAGATGAGGCATCCCATGTGTTGTTGTCGAACATCTATGCCACATCAAGGAGGTGGAAAAATGCAGCTTTTATTAGGAAAGACATGAAAAAGAAAGGAGTGAAACCAGGCTTGAGTTGGATTGAGAATCAGGGCACTGTTCACTTTTTCTCGGGGGATGACACATCACATCTTCACTTGAAATTGATTAGTGGAATGCTTGAGTGGTTAAATTTGAAAATCACAAAGTCAGGTTATGTTCCTAATCTTAATGTTGTTTTACGGGATGTGGAAGATGTTGAAAAGAAACGTCGTTTGTGGGTACACTGTGAAAGACTAGCTTTAGCTTTTGGTCTAATTAGCACGCGTCCCAGCAGTGATATTCGCATCATTAAAAATGTCCGAATTTGTTCAGATTGCCATTCTGCAATGAAGTTGATATCAAAGATTGTGCAGCGGGAAATAATCATCAGAGATATGAATAGATTCCATCACATTCAGGACGGAATTTGCTCTTGTGGTGACTACTGCTAACTAAGAAGATCTTAGATGGCCACTCTGCCAAAAAGTCCTTATCATTCTGGCATTATTGTGTAAGGACCGAGCTTGGAACTCCTGCCAATTCGTTGACATGGGATATGAATTCACAGTGACCGTAACTATTTATTTCATTCCTTGTTTTTGGCTCAGATCAAATTCCTACAGAATTACTTCTTTCATGCCTGAAAGTGAAATTTTATTTTCTTTTAAAGTGCAGATATTGATGAAAAAAAATTTGCAAGGAAAAGCCAGAAGAGTTATGATGCATGGCTCTTGTTGAGGTCAAGATAATGCCCTTTTTGAGCATACATAAACGAGTTGCAACTATTTATTTTAAAAGTTGGTTTATTTTAATTTAGCAGATATTTGGACATTTTCTGGCTAACTTGTATGTACTCTTCCTTTAAGCTGGAGAAAGTGAAAACACTCAAATGCTTAACTTGAATGGTGACGCTGTACTTAAGGCCTCTTAACTTATATCTTGTGTTGTAGTGAATCTTGGTTGTCATCTACTGTTTTGGTTTGCTGTAATTTTTTTGTTTTTGTGACTCAAATTGGGAAGTCGGAGTTATCTTCAAGTCTCAATGGTGAACAGTGGGCGAATTCAAGTGTCATTGCTTAGCAGGGTGTGAACTGCTTCTCAGGCCAATGCAATCATAGATAAGCTATAGGCTGATAATAATCCGAAGAAGGATGCCGAACTTACTATTTTGATTGCAGCTGACGCAGTATGTCTTGTTTGCTATATCTTTTTCGACAATGCTTCTTGTTTAGACAATCAGATGCATCAAGCATGTATTCTCGCCAAGTGCCATTTATGGTTTGAGGATGTATTCTCTTCTGCATACAGAAAACTATTTGCTTTAACTACTGCACCCAATGGGATTGAAGTTTAATGCTGATGCATACAGGAATCATCAATATAGGCCTACATACAGGTTGCTAATTTGCTAGCTCGTGGTAATAGTTAATACGAAAAAGAATTGTGTTCCTACTCTGTGCACTTCTGCTGCACGATTGATTCAATATCATTATTTTTCTTGTTATTGATGCAAATTTTCTAGCGGTTGTAACTTTGCAAGTTTGCCATTTTTACCTCAATGCTGTTTCCTTTAGGTTGTGCTATTGAACTTCGGCTTGAATACTTACCTCAAGCGGTGAAAACTTCTCAGGCTCAAGTCATTTTGCAAAAGGCTGCCAGTGCATGACTCCATAAAGGATGCTGAGCCAGCATTATTGATATGCTGTGATCAAGTATGAATCAAGTCCCATGATATGCTATTTCCCTAATTTACTAATTCAGATATAAAGTAGTTGTTTTTAGCATATATCTCAAGCTTGAAAGGAAAATTCTTGTTTTCTCACTTGGTTTGGTAAGTCTGTGTGCCATTTTTATCATAAATGATGCATGCATTTTTGCAACGTATTTCTTCAACCATCAATGGCATCTGATGATAAGGAGTCTCAATTATTTGTGAATTGACGTTTCCACAATTTCCCTTCTGGATGGATCTATTCATGTGTTTATTTCTTATTGCTATTACTAAACAATCTGAAGTCAGTGGTCTATGAAGGTGCAATCGGGGAAAAACCATCTATTGAGGAAGAAGAATTTATGAAAGGTTTTCTTAATGTTTTCTTACCCTTTGGATCTTATTGTTTACTTTGTAGTTGCTTAAGTGGTTTAGTTTTATCAAGCGCAGGTTATTCTGTGAGGCATGTTTCTACTTTGAGTTCTATTCTAGTTACCAATCTTAAATCTAGATTCCAAAAAGTAAATGACAGAAATAGCAGCCAAAATGCAGTCCCTTTGTTTTTCGGTGGAACCAGGAGTGATCCTCACACCCGGAGGGTGAGACTAATCCCCCTTCGAGGCGTAGTCACACTGAAAGCTTTTTGCCTCTCCCAACAAGTCACACTGAAAGCTTATTTCCTAGGTTGTATTGTAGCTGGGGGAACATAGATTAATTCATGATCAGGTGTGTTCCACAAGCTTCACAGTGAATTACAGAATTTCTTTTTACAATGGTTATTGGTTGAATTGCAAATATTCGGCTTTGTTCTTATTAATAGCAAAGGTTGCTTTTGCATAAATAACGGGGTAATGAGTAGGAATTTTCCTAATTTTTTCTTAGCCATGCATATGTGGGACCCGGACAAAACAGCGGCTTCTATTGGGCCCAGTCGTTGCATTCAACCCTATGAAAATGCTTGTGCCTCGACACCTTTCGATGGGCCTGAGCCTGAGCCTGTATCAACAATTACGACTGCAACAACAATTTGCAGGTTAATTTCGTTTCTGACCAATAAAATTTAATAATTGTGATATTATACTCGTTATATTTTTATTTATAACAAAAAAATAATTTTATTTTATTTTATAATAAAAAATTATAAATTCAAAAAATAAAAAATTTGACTATGGAAAAAATTATTCGACATTTATTTTGATTTATTGTTTAACTTATTTATTTATTTATTTTAATAATGTAGTTTGTATAACATCAATCTAACTATTTCTCGATTTGTATAACATCAATTCAATCAAAATAAAAGTTGAGTTATTTTTTCGGTAATTGAATTCTTGATTTTTTGATTTTTATAACTTTTATATTATAAAATAAAGATTGAATTATTTTTCTGTAACAAATTAAAATTCAATAACCATAACGTACAATCATATCTATAATTCGAGAGCTCATCTTCGCAAGTGCAGTAAACAAATGCAAGACACCAAAGTAATCCTAATATATTCATTCAAGAACTCTTCAGATCTCACTACAAGTGGCAAATGGGCAGATTAGATGGATTTAGATTGAGTCATTAATTGATTGGTCACTAATGAATTAGGTTATAAATGAATCCGGTCATAAATGGATCAATATTTAAATAAATTTGATGAATTTGGATCGATTTATGGATTTAATATAAATTATTATAATTTTTTTATTAATTAATTAATACATCCGATGATAATAATATTCAAATCTAGTAAAATTCCTTTCACCTTAAAAAAGCTTTGCAGGTCACATTTAGAATAACAACAATCAAGATAAAATTAAATTAATTAAAATATTTGAATAAAAATAACTCAAGAAAAATTCAATTTGATTTCTAAATCTACAGTTCAGTTATTAAATAAAACAACCAAGCAGGGCCCTAACAAAAGCATATTTGCAACCACCAATGAGCAATCTGTTCTTAAACAATCAACTTAAAGTGGTCAATTGCATTCTTCCAATGAATTTATTCAGTAGGATAACACAATTTTATGATTCTATAGCAATTTTACAACAATTTCATAATCATTCTCTTACAATTTTTCTTCGAAGCGGCGACGCTGATTTCTCAAGCAGCGATGCAGCGGCAGCTTTGCTTTCGGCAACCTTGGTGGGTTTCTTGTCATTTTCTTCGAATGTTTTGTTCAAAAGATGACTCGATTCCTCGCGATCGCAGCTATTAGGGGCGCCATTGTTGTTGGTGGCCATTTTTGAGAGTGAAATTGATGATCAAATTAGACAAACAAAATCTAAATGGAAGGAGAAAAAGGAAAATATAAAAATCGACTATATTAAAACTACTGAATTTTGAGAAATGGAATAGATTAAAGTTCTTTCACCTTTTATAAGTTGAGAAATATTGACGATGAGGAGAAGAGAGGTAATGAAATGGAAGAGGGGTTAGGGTTTTGGGAAGAGACGAAAAGAAGGGAAGAAAGGGATTTTAAAAAAAATTCATTGAATATAAATTCAATGGATTAAAAAATATAATAGCTTAGTTTTAGGTTAATCAAATGGATATTAGGTTGTATTGGATTGAGTTGAAAAATTAAATGCGTCATTTTTGAATTGATTCAATTGATATTTATTTTATTTAGATTGGATTGAATTTGAATCATTTTTTCTTCCAAGCAAGTTTGAGTTGAATTTTGGATTTTGGTTAATTTTATCACTTCTAGATTTCACTATGTTAGATGGCCCCATCTTCATTTTCCAATCTAAACCTGAAAATTGAGGCTCATGTCACAAGGGAAAAAGAACCCACAATCGATCGTAACTCCAAACTAGTTCAAATGGTATGGTTCAAGCCCCACGTGAAAGATGAATCTATTTCTGCCATTCTAGGCTCCAAGAGCTGGCTGTGGCTTGGTGCTATAATATCAACTTCTTTCATCATTTTCCTCATTATAATTGACCTTGTCACCTGCTATTACATTTATCCCATCGCTCACGACACCTAGCAAATTTTCTCATGGCCTTTACGAAATATTCTAAACATGTTGATGATTTGTGTAAGCATAGCTATAACAGCAAGTGCAACAGTTTTAGCTAATAAAAAGCAAATTGCAATAGAAGCCAAGTAGATTCAGAACGTTGAAGGATTAACACCAGCTCGATCACTAAGCTCATTTGTAAACAATGGTGATAGAGAATTAGAAAGTCTCCCTCACCAATCACTATTCGAGGCTACTAATGTGCACTACGGTGAAAAGCCTGATCTGAAAAGTAAGTTAATCTTCTGGTATAAGATTAGAAGTGTTCAACGGGATAAAACATTAACTGTTTATGGAATTTTTGGGTTGCAAGAATCATATTTGAGTGCAAAGGATCAAGTGTGGGTGTTCTTGTTTGTGGATCAAAGAAGATGAGACATGAGGTTGCCAACATATGTTCTTCTGGATTGGCAGATAATCTTCACTATGAATCCATCAATTTTAGCTGGTGATTTTGGCTCTTGCTTCTGTATTTCTCCCAATCTCTCTCGATAAAATAAAAGAGGGAACAAAGTTGACTTCTTTTGTTGCGTAACTTTAAATATATTATTACTTGTCGCATCATGTACTTGATTTTTATTTTTATTTGTATGTGATTATGGGACATTTTTTTAATAATATGATTAAAAAATATATAAAAATAGGATGTGTCAGAATTTAATTATAAAATTGAAGTTTTTTTTCAAAATCGCTTACCTGTAGCGATTTCGGATCGCAAAATATATATTTACTTTATTATAAATATTTGAAATCCTTATATTACAAGTTTAATAGTGCTTAAATGCTAAAAGACAGCTGCTAATGTCCCTCTATGTCATGGTTTCAACTCTTAGGAAATGCATTTTTTTAAATATTAAATATATATTATTATATTATAAAAAAATGGCAATTTACTTATTTTGAAAAATGACTTGCCTTCATATCTTGACTTTGAGTCTCATCCACCCCTCTTAGCCAATTTTTTCATTATATTGAATATATATTAAAGTATTATAGAAATATTACAAACCAATCATAAATATAGGGTTGTGATTTAATAGTAAATAACTTATTTTAGAAAAATAGCTTCCTTCCATGTCTTGGATTTTAGGCTCATCAACTGTAATATTTTTTAATACTAAATATATATTAAAATTTTAAAAATATATTGTATAAAATTTTCAATTTTAAAATTATAATTTAATGGCAAATGACATTTTTCATTTTTTTAGCACGCGAGATTAAATTCCTGCACAACTATTTTTTTTAAATATATTTAATACAAGTTTTAGATATAAATTTGTGTTTTAATAGCAAATGACCTATTATCTACTTTTCTAGCATGCGAGATCAAATCTTTGCACAATTAATTTTTTTTTATATTAGAATTTATAATTAATTTTTTACATATAAATTCTTTTATTAATATTAAAAAAGAGTTTTTTCACTTTTAAATTATCAAAAAATTCATTATAATTTATAATCTGATCGAAAAATAGAGATTTTTAGTGAATTAATTTTTTAAGTGGGAATTTTTAGTAAATTAATTTTTTACATGGCTTAATGGTTTCTTTTATTAATGTAAAAAAAAATTGTGCAGGGATTTGATCCCGCGTGCTAAAAAAGTAAAAAAATAAATAAATTATTTACTATTAAACCACAACTTTACATTTAAAACTTATATACAATGTATTTTTAAAATTTTGATATATATTCAATATTAAAATAAATATAGTCCTATAAAAATTTAATTGATGGGATTCAAACCCAAGAGGCTATTTTTATAAGATAAGTTATTTTCCATTAAACTAGACTTTTATATTCGATAGTTGTATGCAATATGTCAACAATATAGTAATATATATTATATAAAAAAAATTGCATGCAATATGTCAACAATATAGTAATATATATTATAAAAAAAATGCAGTTGATAGGAATTGAGCTCGGTACATGGAGAGAAATTAAGGAGATAAACAACTGACTTTTACCATTTCAATACCATTCAACTTATTGTAAGCGAATTTCAAATATTTCTAATACTGTAAATATATATTCAATATAAAAAAAATGAGAATTGAACACGTAATGCGGAGGAACACCAAGAGCACAATGAGGTACCTTTTGCCATTTTTTCACTACCAAACATTTGACACGTGCTCCAAATATTAAAAATAATTAAAATATTTTTATGCCATGTGTCATTTCTTCCCTGAAACTGCTGCCAGTGGTCATTGTTTCAATGAAAATTGACAGTTTTCTAAAATGGATCATGAAACCGCTACGGGAACAATATTTTTAAAAAAAATTTAATTCTATAATTAAATTTTAACACATTTTATAAATTTTTTTTAAAATCACATTATTTTAAAAAATGTCCCTGTGATTATTGGAGAA
Organism: Excoecaria agallocha; assembly: GCA_037975025.1. Classification (NCBI taxonomy): domain Eukaryota; kingdom Viridiplantae; phylum Streptophyta; class Magnoliopsida; order Malpighiales; family Euphorbiaceae; genus Excoecaria; species Excoecaria agallocha. The sequence continues at coordinate 72,508,251 of CM075806.1, read as the reverse complement.
ATCAGATGTCTACCATTGTTATTCTAAAGAATTTTATTTCATCAATAAAATAATTTTTCTAAGAAAGTTGGCCACGTAAGTGAAGGGTTTCAGTTTATTTTTCAGCAGATATTCTATCTTATTTGATAATAAATAAATAAATGAAAGGTATAAAATTAAACTGAGATTGGGCTACTTAAAGGTCACAAGGCCTGGTCCCTTGAGTAAGGAAATTGTCCTCTGGCGTGGGCCCTCTTTGGACTTGACTTGAGGTATTCAATTTTAATTTTTTTTTCACAAATCAGGCACTGATAATCAACCAATACAAGCAAAAATTAAATAATAAAAACAACACAAGTTTATGCTTTTAGTCATTCCACTCCATTTTTCTGAGTGTCGGACAGAGAGAGAGAGAGAGAGATAGTGAAAATTTCATATATTTTTAACCGAGCTGTTATAAGTCTGCTATGCACAATAGTGTTGATGGGTTACCTAATGCTTTTGATCATGTTGCCAATCAACACAGACAGTAATTGGCTCCCTAAGCTCCGAAAGAAATTTATTTTAACTTATTTTGGGTTTCAAGGTATGGATTCTTGATTCTTCTCCTTTATTTTCTCTCATCCTTCTTTCTTCAACACAACATTACTGGTAATGATTCGGTTTGTAGGGCCAACACTTTTGGTATACACCTTTCCTATTCTCCTTGTTGCTGCTTTGGCCTGCGTTTATCTCCATCTCCCAAAATCAAGTCCTACTTATTTCCAAAGGTAAATTATAAATCCCTTTCTTTTATCATGCTTCTATTACTATTGAAAATAAATAATAAAAAAATGGCAGAAAAAGAAACCAAACCTTGCACAAATTGAAGAAGCCGATGCTGGTGAGTTGGCCTCTAGGGATCGTTTCAGGGACAGAATTGGCCTTCTTGATAATGTTCGGTGCATTATTAATTTGGTCATTATCAGCTTATTTACACAAGGACTTCTCTACCATCACTCCACAGGATGCTGCAAGTACTGGAGAAAAAGTGTAAGAAAATTTTATTTACAAATAATTAGTGGTTATGCTTATTAGTAACTTACAGTTGAAAGTTAATGATAGCATATGTATTTTAGATGGCAAGCTAATTTGGAGAGCGCGTCCCTAAGGCTAGGCCAGGTTGGGAACATAGGGCTTATATTTCTGTTTTTTCCGGTGACTCGTGGCTCATCGGTGCTGCATTTATTTGGATTAACCTCAGAGGCTAGCGTCAAGTACCATATATGGTTAGGCCATTCGGTTATGATCTTCTTCACTGCCCATGGCCTCGGTTACATCACCTATTGGGCAGTTACTAATCACATTTCTGAGGTAATTCTTATAATTTTTTTTAGTATAATGCCATCACACTTAATTTTTATTAATTAATTTTGGGAAAAGGTAAAAATATACCCTTACCTTTTTTAGTATTAAAATGTTCATATAGTTAATTTTGAAGAAAAATGCACTCAACATAATGAAAATACAAACATATCTTAACGGTATTGATACTGCACTGATATAACCCGACACATGACAAAATAAGTCACTTTTTAAATATATTTTCAGTTTTACCTATTAAAAATTTATTTATTAACTTGACAAAAATCAATACTAATATGGCAGATTTTACTATGTATCAGCGTCATCTTAGTATGAGTTAATATTATACTAGTATTATTAACTAAAAGTTGATAAAAGTTAAAAAAATATTTTTATACCAATTTTTATTACATCAAGAATTTTTTTTTTCGAAAATAAATGGTAAGATAATTTTAATATATGAAGAAAATATGAGGATTTTCCATTAATTTTGTTAATTCATCTAACAATTATACATTGAAACATTTTAATAATATGCCAACTTAAATTTAGAGATATATTTTAAATTGGAGTTTTTTCCATTTCTTTATTCCAATCATTTTATAAGAAAAATATATTGAGAGGTAGTAAATAAATAAAATAAAGTCATAATCTTTTGTAACCGAAGGTGTCTAGGATATTTTGGATAAAAATTATCGGGCACGATGTCCAAACATTTGGTGGAAAAAAAAAGGCCATACGTATTTTGACCAACCTTTTGAGGTCCACAAAGACTAGTTCCCCTGCATGATTGATCTCCAATTCGAAGATTAGGATTATCAGATAGGCCAAGTTTCTTGCCAAGGAATCTACTGGGTAGGCCCCATATTGGTATACGAGGTTCAGAAATACCAAAATCTTTCTAAGATTTGTTCCTTTCAAAGTTTTGGAGCAGAAGAAAAAGTTGCTGAAATTCCATTAGTCTCGCACCACATGCCCAGCCTTGTCTTCTAATTGGAAGCCAGAATCAACCCGCAACTCATTCTTCTTCCACCAAATAATTCAGGATGCGGACCATCACTGCGACTACAATCTACGATAAATATTATATAAATTACCTAAAATTATATAAAATGACTCATAAAACAATGAAAATTACCTTTAGAAAGTATAACTCTTGTCTAAAGGATTTTTTTTTTTTTTGGCGATTGACTCTTAAGTTTTATTGTATTTTATTTTAATTAGATTTTAGATATTGATTTTTAGCGCAAATTGAATTTAAAAATGTTAAATTAAGGAGTGTTATTCCTATACACGTATATGCCGATGGATTATATGCTTTCATTTGATTTGATGGTACTTACTCAATTAAATTCTAAATTGAGGGTTTTAATAGAAAAATAAATAAATAATCACATGAGGTTTTATGAAAAATGAAAAAACAGGTACTTAGATGGCAAAAAGAAGAGATATCAAATGTGGCGGGAGAGATATCACTGTTGGCTGGGTTGGGGCTATGGGCCACAACTTTCCCTCGCATTCGCCAAAAAATGTTTGAGCTCTTCTTTTACACCCATCACCTCTACATCCTCTTCACGCTCTTCTTTCTATTCCATGTTGGCTTCAACTTCTCTACTGTTTTAATGCTTCCTGGATTTTATCTCTTTTTGATCGACCGCTACCTTAGATTTTTGCAATCAAGAACCAGTGTTCGTTTAACTTCAGCTCGCATTTTGCCTTGCCAAACTTTAGAACTCAACTTCTCTAAATCCCCAGGTAATTTAATTTCCTTTATTTTCTCCCATTATATTATTATATTATCGATCTTTGACATGCAATAAATTAAATTTGTAGGCTTGAGTTACAATCCGACGAGCATTCTATTTGTAAATGTGCCTTCCATTTCTAAGCTCCAATGGCATCCTTTTACTATATCTTCCAGCAGTAAATTAGAAACTGAAAATTTGAGTATTGTGATTAAGAGTGAAGGAAGTTGGTCTAACAATCTTTACCAAATGCTTTCATCTCCTTCTCCAATTGATCATCTCCAACTCTCAGTTGAAGGACCTTATGGACCTCAATCAACTCACTTTCTAAGGTTTTGCACTCTTCATTAATTAGTTCTTATGTTTTGAAATTGAACTATTGTCAACTGCATTTAACATGTAAATCTGAATTTAGGCACGAGGCTATTGTAATGGTGAGCGGAGGCAGTGGTATTACTCCTTTTATATCCATAATTCGAGAGCTCATCTTCGCAAGCCAAATAGAGAAACGCAAGACTCCACAACTCATCCTAATATGTTGCTTCAAGAACTCTGCAGAACTTACAATGCTAGATCTCCTACTTCCAATTTCTGGTGAGCCATCATCAATTTCCAATCTGCAATTCAAAGTTGAGGCTTATGTTACAAGAGAAAAAGAACCCGCCATCCAAAGCTCCAAGCTACTTCCAACTATATGGTTTAAACCCCAAAAAACAGATGCACCCATTTCTTCCATTTTAGGCCCCAAAAGCTGGCTATGGCTTGCGGCCATAATATCATCTTCTCTTGTGATTTTCCTCGTCATCATTGGCCTTATTACTCGCTATTACATACACCCTATCGATCACGATACTCGGAGAACTGTGAAAATTTGTCTGTTTATACTAGTATTATGCATATCCATAGTAATGACAGCAACTGCAGCTGTTTTATGGAATAAAAAACAGAATCAGAAGATTGAAGGCTCAATCGGAAATGATGAAAGAGAATTGGAAAGCTTCCCTCTTCAGTCTGTTGTGGAGCTTGCTAATGTGCACTATGGTGAAAGACCTAATCTAAGGAGTAAGTTACTTAATCCAAGATCAAAAGTCCATTAATGAATTTCATATTTATATTTACTGGCATGATAAATTAAACTATCTTTTTTTTTCCGGGGGGTGTAGAAATGCTGTCTGAGTACAAGGGATCAAGTGCGGGAGTCCTTGTTTGCGGACCAAAGAAGATGAGACATGAAGTTGCCAATATATGTTCTGGATTCGCAGATAATTTGCACTTCGAATCCATCAGTTTTAGCTGGTGATTTTGGTTTTCGTTTCTTTCTTTTTTTTTTTTCCTTTGTTTTGGTGTATATAGATATTTAATGTACTATCAACATTCCAATCCACTACTCCACTAATGTACAAAATTAATCGACGCTATTAGTGGTAGCAAAATTTAGTCGCTGTATATAATGAAAATGAAAATAAGTTCGTTGCTAAAGCCAGACAAATTTTAATGTATCAGCGATCTTGAGTTTGTAGCGGAAATTGTTTGCTAGTTTAATTCCAGAGAAAATTCATTGTCCAATAGCTACACTCAATGAATAATTGAGATTACAGCAGATTGCTTATTGTGACATATTCGTGGCCAATATTCTTCATCCAATTACCTTGCCGTCGCTATTGAGGAGTTTCTCTGCTAAATATGATGAAAGGAAATGTCTCAAAAAAGATATCATCCCCCATATTTATCTCCTAATATTGGTCGCTATTTGTTGTTTGGTGACAGAAATTCGTGCCTAGAATTCCATGCACAAATTTTATTTTGTCTCCTTTTAAATTAGAGTTCTAAATTCCATCACTCATTTTAAAATATATTTCAAAATTAATTTTCATAAAAAGTCGATGACATTATAAAGTGTTGGTTTAAATATGTTGTTGGTAAAGATTTTTATAGTATCCGATTATATTTTATATGCTGAGTTAAATAGCTGATGATATGTAATGATTTATCTTAAATAAACACTTGGTTACATTGAATTTTTGTATTCAAACTTAAAAGGTCGGCCATATATAGTTGGATTCACAATGACATGTAAAATATGATCACGTGCATTGGGAAATTGATGCAAAATCCAATATTTTGCAACTTTCATGGAGAAGAACAAGTTAGAAGAGGAAAAGGGCCTCCCTTTCACATAAATTAAAGTCAACTGTTAGTAATACTATGATATGTGAATCAGATCGGATCTCTCAAATGCTGACAAAAAATACCAACGCAAGCATATACGTAATAAAATAATAAAACCAAAAATAAAAAAACGTGTCTTCCCTGTATATATATATACACACACTTGGGCAATTCCACCACATGTTTGGGTGTGTGTGTGAGAGAGAGATGGATTCACAGGCATGTATATGGGTATTATCAGCAATTATGTTAGTGGGTTATTTCTTGATTCTCATAATAATGCCCACTCAACTATCCTTTCATTTATTACCTCCTGATAACTGAGAAAAATACATATTTAAAGGCCCAATAAACACGGCCCACTGATGACAGAAAGAGTAACAGAAAAAGGATGAGCCAAATGGTGACACAAGCAGAGTAGGCGCCCGATCGGACTGATGGGACAGCTTGCCCTGACAGCCCACTGGCACAAGCCAACATTTACCATATATCTGCTTCCTGTCACATCGCCGCTCACCCACTCTCGCTGACGATTATCATCTCCCGAGGTACTCAAACACCCCCCCAAGATCTCCTATATATAGCCAAAATCATAATGGCACCAGGTATTGAACTCCTGAGACTCTCTCTCTCTCCATTATTATCTCCAAGTTATTAACTTAAGCTTCGGAGTGCTAACGCTCAGGTCCGACCGGGCACCCCCTCTTGCAGGTTCAGTAGTCTTAACAACCTCACCACTGTCTTCTCCCTTCCTAACAAGATAAAGTCAATTTAAGCTTTATCACCTCCAATAGGAGAGAAGCTTAATTCTGCTTTTGTTGGCTCACATGGTTTGGATTTCATCTTCTTAATATTACTTTCTTAATTATGATTAACTCTTAATTGTTTCTTACAGAACGGTTTATAATTTCAGGTGCGCCATTTACATTATTCTGCTTCCCCATTCTCTTTGTTGCTGTTTTGGGTTGTGTTTTTGTTTATGTAGGAAAGAGATCTAACTTGGAAACTTACAAGTAATTAATTAATTAATTTCTTTTGGATTAATAATGTTTATTAAGGGATATTAACTAATTATACATGCATGGCAGAAAGCAGAAGGTGAAGAAATGGAAGAATCCAATGGTAGTAAAAGGGTCACTGGGAATCTTTTCAGGGATAGAGCTAGTATTCTTAACCCTCTTCATTGCTCTATTAATTTGGTCATTATCAACTTACTTATACAACAACTTCACCAGAGCTCCACAGGCAGCTGCCAGGAGAGGACTCAATAAACTGTAACTAAGAACCTTAAATCAGTTCATTTCTTTTTATTTTATTTAATTTTTTTTTAAAGGTTGCCTTGCTAGTCAGAATGTGCTATTTTATTTTTTATTTTATTTTTTTGTCATTTGCTGCTCGGTAGTTTTCAAAATTCAGAAAAATTCTGGCTGTACTTACAGTAATATAATAGAAAAAATTTGTTATTAAAAAACAATTTTATTTGATTACATGGCATTTTTATCAGTATTTTAGACATTTTAGAGGAAAAAAAAGGCGTATTAGCATATTTTGTCTATTTCCTGACTAAGTCTTTTCACTTTTATTCATGCACTAAAATAGAATATTTTTCCTCTCTTACTTTATTCCAAAGTATATTATTAATTCGGTATACGAATAGAAATTAACGGCATAGTTAGAAATTTTGCAGATGGCAAGCTAAATTGGAGAGGGCGTCATATGTGATAGGACTGGTAGGGAACATATGTCTGGCATTTCTCTTCTTTCCGGTGACGCGTGGTTCATCGGTGCTGCCACTGTTTGGGTTGACATCTGAGAGTAGCATCAAATACCATATATGGTTAGGCCACTTATGCATGCTCTTGTTTACTGCACATGGACTTTGTTACATCATCTTTTGGGCTCTTACCAATCGCATTTCTGAGGTAATTTGATCTCACTCTTCATCTAAAACTTTATCTTAGTTTGTTGTATAATTTAGATAAGGAGGTCGGTTTTGCAGATGCTGAAATGGGGTAAAGCAGAGGTATCAAATGTAGCTGGCGAGATATCATTATTAGCTGGGCTTGGGCTTTGGGTCACAACCTTCCCTCGAATTAGGCAAAAAATGTTTGAACTTTTCCTTTACACTCATCATCTCTACATTCTTTTCATGGTTTTCTTTCTCCTCCACCTTGGCATCAATTTGTCCACTATCACTATGCTCCCTGGATTTTATCTCTTCTTGATCGACCGTTACCTTAGATTTTTACAATCAAGAACTAGCGTTCGATTAAATTCGGCTCGCATTTTGTCTTGTCAAACTTTAGAACTCAACTTCTCTAAATCCCCAGGTAATTGAATTTCCTTTATTTTCTCACATTATATTATTATAGCACTGGTATTTGAGATGTTACTGATTAGTGTATTTATATGATGGTAGGTTTGAGTTATAATCCGACGAGCATTCTATTTATAAATATCCCCAGCATTTCTAAGCTGCAATGGCATCCATTCACGATATCCTCTAACAGCAACTTGGAACCTGAGAATTTGAGTGTTGTGATTAAAAGTGAAGGAAGTTGGTCTAACAATCTTTACCAAATGCTTTCATCTCCTTCTCCAATTGATCATCTCCAAGTCTCAATTGAAGGACCTTATGGACCTCAGTCAACTCACTTTCTAAGGTTTTGCACTCTTCATTAATTAGTTCTTATGTTTTGAAATTGAAATATCGTCAACTGCATTTAACATGGAAATCTGAATTTAGGCATGAGATTCTTGTAATGGTGAGCGGAGGCAGCGGTATTACTCCTTTTATATCCATAATTCGAGAGCTCATCTACGCAAGCCAAATAGAGAAACGCAAGACTCCACAACTCATCCTAATATGTTGCTTCAAGAACTCTTCAGAACTTACAATGCTAGATCTCCTACTTCCAATTTCTGGTGCGCCATCTTCAATTTTCAATCTGCAACTCAAAGTTGAGGCTTATGTAACAAGGGAGAAAGAACCCACTTTTCATAGTTCAAAGCTTCTCCAAACTATATGGTTCAAGCCACGCTCAACAGATGCCCCTATTTCTGCCATATTAGGCCCCAATAGCTGGCTGTGGCTAGCCGCTATTATATCAACTTCTTTTATCAGTTTCCTGATCATTATTGGCTTTATTAACTGTTACTACATATATCCAATCGATCACAATACTGAAGAATTTTCTCGTACACAGTCCAATGCCTTCTTAATATGCTAGTAATATGCTTATGCATAGCCATGACAGCGGGTTTAGCCGTTCTATGGAACAAGAAACAAAATGAGGGGGAAGCAAATCACATTCAGAACATTGAAGGGTCAACCGCATGGTTACATAATGGCGATAAAGAATTGGAAAGTCTCCCTCATCAGTCGCTTGTCGAGGCTACAAATGTGCACTACGGTCAAAGACCAGACCTGAGGAGTAAGCTACTGTTCCTTCCGGTTTTCACCTCAAATCACATGTCTCGTGATTTAATGACTGTTTTACTTGCAAATCATATGGTTCAAACATTTATTTTCCTTGATTTTTGTGTAGGACTGCTGTTTGAGGGCAAAGGATCAAGAGTGGGAGTTCTTGTTTGCGGACCCAAGAAGATGAGACATGAGGTTGCCAATATATGTTCATCCGGAGATAATCTGCACTTCGAGTCTATCAGCTTCAGCTGGTGATTTAATTTGCTGCAATGTTTACAGGCCCTTCAAAGTTGCAGATGATTTCTGGTTATGTGATCTTGTACGTGTTATATCACTAAATATCAGTGCCATTGATAGGCTATCTTTCCCTAAAAACATTTCATCTATTTTGTCTCATTCTTTGCTACAACTGATTTTCCCAACTGCGCATCCCGTGAACCTAAAATTATTTGTAGGATACAACAGGACATGGCTATCTACCAAGAAATTATACAACGGATCCTACATTAATGCAATAAGCTTATTATATTTAAACATATATCATGTGTACACTTTTTTTTCCAAACTTGGTAATGCATAGAACAAATGCATATGATAGGAGATTTGCTTCGCTCGAACTGACTGGCAAGCACGAAACAGAAACCAAATTCATTAACCTTTCATCTCTGATGAGCGATGACCAATTACTTAAGTTGATCCGAGAAAGAAGTAATTTCATTCCAGCAAATTGCTTTATTTATATTCATACAGCCAAAAAAAATTGTTATACACAGGTGAAAACTATAGAAATTATAATAACTAAAATAAGGAAGGTGAAGAAAACTGCCCTAAAAGTTCAAATACCTTATCTACACTAATGACTTCACTATGTATTACCCCCGAAAGTTTCCTTGGTCACTCATTTTCATGGGGTTGATCACCCGCAACAAATGTTTGCAAGTGGAACATGGTGTCTTTGCAATGTATTGCGCATTCATTAGATCTCCAAGGCAGGGAAAATTGCATTGATTTTCTTTTGCCAAAGTTTCTATCACTTCTCTTCCAACTCTGAGACAGATGCAAGCCTCTCTTCCAAGGCTTCAAGTAGATCGTGATATTCAACAAATGAAGGGTGCGACTGCAATAGACATCAATATGAAGGTCGAGAATCTCATAAGCAAATTCACAATTATTATCATTGATCAGTAGTACGTTTGAGATGTGTGTACCTGAAGTGTGATATAATATGCCTTCCACAACCGCATATCATGCCGAAAAAGATCAAAAAGAACCTGTATTGAACATTTCAATTTAAAAAAATAAAAAATAAAAAATATTCTTGTTCAGATGCATTCCAGGTTCTATAGTTGATATGAGACCCCATTTAGTGACACGAGAAGATATTTCAATTGGATCAATGGTTAGGCAACTGTTCTGAATTAGCTTGCCATGCTCATGTGCAAAGACTTGATCCAAAGATTAATTAACAATCATCAGCCTAAGACCTAGAAAAAGGGCATATATGATACTCATCCACAGCATAGAGCAGACCCATAAGTCGGCAGTTATTCATAAAACATCTCAGGAAAAGGCATTATGAACATATAATGATATTACAGGAAAATACAAATAGAAATATTCAATATATACCAGGCCTGCAGAAATTATACCAAGAGGTACCCAAACCATTTACAGAGCAAATTAAACACAACTTATGATAAAAACATAAAAAAAAACCAAATTAGAATAATGAACAGAGAAAATGAGATTGGTAAACAACAAGAGTTTGAGTTAAGCCAATCATACCTCAGACCTTCTTAAGAGAGTGGCGAGGACTACTATCCACTCCTTGAACTTGACAGAACACATATGAGCCAACAGAAACTCCGCATCTAACCGGCTCTGCAATGTACCCATTTGGAGCTGGAAACACAAAATAAAGCTTCTGTCAGAAAAAAGGTCAATAGAGTTCCAATAGTCAAGCATGAGCTTGGCAGTGTGCTAAACTGGCTCAACTTGCCCCCTACTTAAAATGAGGTACTTAAAACCAGGCTAGTAATGCCACAAATTGGAGTCAACTTTTCACACCAGTCTCCTCACAAAATAATAGCTATTTCATCATCCATTGGATAAAAAGTCTGAAATTTTGATGAATTGCCTGGAAAACTGAGATCTTTTTATAGAAGTTTGATTCACTACTTGTTCTCACTCAAAAAGAAAAATATGAGAAAAAGGAGTAGCAGTTAGATTTCTCCATGCATCTAAAGCTGTAAGAAAAGCATACTAAGCACTTAAAAAATATAGCGAGTTCATGCCTTCTGCCCAATTAGTTCTAGCCCTGATGCAAAATTCTCCAAGCGAGCAGAACCATATCTTTCTCGTTGTAGAAAATCCTGCAATAATTCCATAAATCTTAAACTACTGCATAGCAGAATATATAACCCTGTTTTTTTAAGGAAAAAAAAAAAAGATTTTCATACCACTAAATCAAACTGGGTGCCTTTCACAAAGGCAACAAGCTTAGAAAGTTCTTTCCCTGACATTAAATAACTTGCATGGCTTTCTAAAATGTTCTTCACAGGAGCAATATGAGCACTTTGCTCTTTGAATGAGTTGCTGCAGAGAGAGCAACAAAAAAAAAAAAATTGTTGGTATCATTCCTAATATCAGGGTTATAGAGATCAAATAGATGCAGAAAATTCCAAGAGCTGCATATTAACCTCTTATCCAAGGATGTCTTCTGGTAACTAGAAGGGAAAAGAAAATAACCCAAGAATTTTGGAGAAAGTCTGTCTGAATCATTTGATGTCTGCTCATATTCTTTTCCAGATCTCAATAAGAATCGGACCTAACCACAGCAAAGAAGAACAACACACACCAATAACGTAAGATTGAAATGTGATTTGTTAAAGAAGCACTGAGATCTCCCAATTAATACCAGCTCTCCAGCAAGTTCATATAAAGATTCATCGAGTGTTGCCTGCACATATGGATGTCAGTTCGAGTCAGAACTATATATCATATGGTAAAACATAAAGGTGGAGCAAAAATTAGCATGAGACACCTAATAGCAATCATCTACCTGTAATAGACGTAAAGCACAATATTGACTGACAGCAGGTCCTTCAAGTTTAGCAATAACCTGTAATAATAAAGTTAGGAAAAACCTTGGTGCCTAATAAAGGCTTGGATTTACAAAAATGGGGAGGTGCAATCTGAGAGAGAAGAAACAAAAATTGTTTGGCACAGTATCTGGATATACTAAAAAAGGGAAATGAGAAAACAATAACTCTTACAAGTATATAGCACGCTGCAGTGCGATACCATCTTCTCTGGAAGCATTCCTCAAACAACCTTAAAAAAGAAAAATAATAAAAGTAAATCGGTAGTCATAATCTGACCAAGCCATCACCAATGTGGAAAGAGAAAGAGAGTTTTAGGGATCACATCCCTGCAATCTTTGTTCTACATTATTCTTTTTTTTTCACTTTCAAGGTACAAAACTTACTCCGTTGATCTTCCAGCAGCAGAGAATAAATCCGCCCAGTGTCGACCATCAGTTTTTCTTGCCACGCTCACAACTACATCCAAATACTCCGAAAAATTTCTAATCAAATCGCAGGTCTTCTTCAATAGAGAGCAGTTGCTGGCATGTTTAGGGACTGACGTTTGGCTTTTGTTTGCACTCTGCCTGCTGAAAATATTCAACAAGTTCAGGAAGAAAACAAAGAATCAGACTGTTTACATCAACAAAAATAATTCATAATTTCAACAACTTAATACACCTAATTTTCGGTTACTTATCCAAGGAAAAGAATCAAGTCATTGGATTTACCAAAGAGCAATTTGCCAAAATGCACAAGAATAAAATATTATCACCACAATGCTTTTCAGCTAAAGCCACATGAATTTACACAATAACACTATGTGATAAGAGAGAGTTCAGCATAGCAACATGTTTAATGGTACCATTTGATAATATTTGGCCAACGGAAGGCTATTTTAAGCACAGATGTCCTCAAAGTCATGTAAGGCATCGTTTAAATTCACTGATTATACCTTGAGATTTCTGCATCAAATACTGTAAACAGAAGCCACTCCAGACAATGGGAAAAATGAGGCTTCTGGGCTGATAACTGGGCCAACTTTAAAGCCTCCTCGCTTTTGTCCCTCTGGCAGCAAAAATGCAGAATCAGAACCAAAATAAGTAAATGATATCTTGGAACTTGTAAAAGGCATTTATCATAGACACAAATAAGCAGACAATATCTTAGGAGTTGCTCTTATCAAAACAGCAGCACCAGCAGATAGCCAATCTTGACCACCACTGCAAACCCAAAGGGAAGTGACAAATATGTTTCAGGCTCTTAAATTTTTAGGGGAAAGATGACCTTTTTAGTAGCAAATCACAACTTGGAGGATATAACTTTATCCATTGGCAACCAGCTTGAAGTTGCTAAGTTCACAACAATTTATATCCAACAGAAAAGAAAAAGAGGAAAGATAAAAAGACACCAGCTCTTTGTGACACAATTTGAGTTAGCATACTTATCCTGAGGCAATTTGGTTGAAGTTGCAAGCATTCATCCAATTTTATTTGTGTAGAAGTGCTCGAATATGTTTGAGTTATTTTGAATCATTTTTACTTATACACAGGAAAAGACCCAAAAGTACAACCAAGAGAACCAATTCATTGCCATATAATGACTGCTGCAATGCGTAAGATGCATATGAATGGCCAGAACCATATTGTCAAATAGAGATCGAGAATCGTTTTTCCAATTTGAGAATCATGAATCGTAAATCATATCAAATTGTAAGATACATAACACATCAAATAAAAAAGTTCGAAATATAATTTTATAAGACATCTATACTTGTAACATGAACAAAATACTCAAATAAATAACAAATTAAGTCATAGACTCATAAGTCATAAAAAGTGCTGGTCACTCAATGAAGAATTAGAACTTGAGAGAAATAAATGGGCAGAATTTGTATTTGATTAAGATAAGAGCTATTGGAAATTGAAAAGACAATAAAATCACATGATCTGACCCTTAAATAATCATAAGGTTCGGATCACAACATTAAAACGGTAAGATTGAAAAGATTCGGATGAAATTCAGAACTTTTTGGAATTTGCATGAAGAAACTATCTATCAACTGTTGAATATTATTGAATCGTAAGATTCAAATCGCAAATCATAAAATTTTGACAACTATGGCCAGAACAAATAAGTAGATAACAGTACCTGAATAAGGTGCCTTAGGAGGCAGTGCAGTATAGTCTGAGCTTGAGGAGCCGGCTCAAAACACGGAAATTCAGTGCATGCTGAAAATGACATTCTTTGGGAGACACCAACAACAACCCCAGCATTTGGAAGAAGCCCCAGAGGATATACTTCACGATCAAATTCAAGTTCTGGGTCCAACTAAAATATCAATTCTGAATTAGATGGCAAATTCAAGATAGAATGATCAGATAAGCAGATCAAAATAACTTAAAACAAGGTCATCCGTTCAAACAGAAAACAGCAACAATTCTAGATAGGTAAAGAACAATATAAATCTAAATGATATATCTGATGTCAAGGTAAAAAAGATTTTTGTGGAAAAAAAACTTTTAGAAGTTATAGCACAAAGGAGTTTGAAATTGACATTTAAGAGTTTTAAGACCCAAAGAAACATATTGATACTATTCGAGAATAATTTAATCGCTTTCAGTCCATAAATTCAAGATAGCACTTTTAACTTCATACACCTAGCATGGAGCTCATTGAACACACAGAAAAGCTTCTTTTTCAAATGAACATAGTTTTCTGAGTAGACAAAATACATTTGGTATCTTCTAACTAATAGAAAATATTTGTAGGAACCATTTCAATGCCATCCAGACACCCACTGTATACACATACCTGCAAAAAGTCCTCCTGCTTGAAAGAATCAACACCAGGAGATGGATACCAAACCTGTAAAAGAGAAGCTTCCAGCCAGAATCTCATCAGACAAGTACAAATGACAGCAGCAGGGCTAAATAATGATAAGATTTAAGAGTGACACTAGAACAACAAACAGACTACACCACAGAGCTCGCTACTGGTTACCTGCATCCCTCGATGGCCATAATCTAACCAAGAAACTTCCTCAATTAAATTATTTTTCTCCTCTGATTGACCACAAGTAACCCAAAACAATTCAACAGAGTCAGTGAGCTCCCTTTCACGTCCATCATCCAAATCCAAAAGTGAGAGCTCCCCATTTGTTCTTAGTATCAAACATCTAAAAAAGCAAGCAGCCATTAAGAGAAACATGGTACAGAATAAATATTGGACTGGTCACTGCATAGACTCATACCTCGCAGAATCTCTGACTAGTAGATCAGAAGACTCTGAAATATGATCCTTTAATGCACCTTCTCTAGGGATCTGATCAGGGATAAAACGCATTGCAGCAGGATGACTCTTCGCAGTCATGATTGAGAGTTCACGTACTGTAGAAAGCTGTTTGTCATTTTATCACTTGAAATGTATGAAGAATAAAGTTTTCAAATAAGCATTCACATTAAGAGTGAGAGTGAAACCTCTAGCAACTTACAAAAACTCATTTCATGCAGAGGTTAGAATAAACTAGTAGCAAAAGGGAAATGGAAAACATTCATTTACCTGAAGATCTGGATGGCTGCGAGGTGTCAGTTCTCCAAATAAATTGACATGGAATATGTGAACATCAAATGGGCGATAAGTGACAAGTATATGATCTTGATAGACATCCATCACCATCGGCTTGGCAAGTAATGGCTTTCGACACAGTAAGGAACTCTGGTCAAGATGATGTCGTGGATAAAAAAGCAATTCATACCTGCATTGACCCAATATTTTTACATAACAAACTACAAACCCACAGAACCAAATGGGCAGAAATTCCAAATGAAACACAAGAACGCTCAATTTAACAATTGACAAATGCATAGGAGATACACTTGAGAAACCAGCAATGCTGGTTTCAAGCATCAAAGGCACATTTTAACAAAGGGAAGGTGAGGAGGGTAGGCATATGGCTTTTTTTACTGCTTTTTACTTTGGGAGTTAACTTTAAGAATATTATTCCTCAATGGGCAATTTTTGGTGAGGACAGATTGAGTCAAAAACAAAAGGAAAGAATTTGGAACTTCATCTAAAAAGCAAATAGATACTTATGTCAGCAAGGGCAGACTGAATTTCCCCATCCCACAGTTGACTGATTTCTGATTCCAATAATATTATCGGATTTAAGAATCAAGGCATGCATGCATAGAAAATTATATATCTCCCCATCCCACAGTTATTCCTTCATCAAATATAATAGCAATTGCTAATGGTTGTTGGAAAGTGTTAAACAAATCACAGTCCATAGCCACCAAGTCCTGGTTTATTCAATTTGTATCTGAATTTGATCCCAACCTCACCAAAAAAAATAAACAAATAATAATAATAATAAATTAATTCAGAAGTAACAAACTGTCAGCTATTAGACCTAGTTTTGGGCTGGACCATAGAACATGCATTTCGGACCTAAGATTATAATAACACGAAACCCTAAATGCCACCATCTTATCCATTGACCCATATCCTAAAATTCACTGCTACAAGAAATATTTCTTTAACATGCATCTCTTGTTCTATCAACTAAAGGATATCCTTCAGCTGTAATATCCCAAATACAAGATTCTATTACTACCTATTCGAACCTATAACACCTCATTTTGGCCGACCTTATCTCACAATAGATACTGGCAGATTTACAATCTAACCCATAGATTTCTAGATTCAAAAAGTGCTCAAACGCACAAAGTAAAATGAGTGAAAAGAAATTGATGAAAATTCACGTGTTAGAAGAATCAATATAGTTGCAGACAACAACAATCTTCCCCAGCCATAACAAGCCTTTGCACTGAATCTTTTGTTCCTGAGTGATATCTCCAAACACTCGCCACTTTTTCAACCGCATATCGTATAGAATCAACCCGTGAAGACCAGCAATGGCTAAGTATGTTCCATCTTTGCTAGCTGCCACATGTTGAACTGGCCAATTCTGAGAGATATAAGAAACCTGCGCCAAAAAGGATCATATCAGTCTCCTAAACTGCTAAGATAATAAATGATGACAACTAATAACTAAGCCTAACATTTGAGCACATACCGGAAGATTTAGATGTAAGATTTTAAGTTCATCAGTATCTTCAGACTGAACAACAAGCAGCCGATCTTCGCCATATATCACCTGTCGGATATAAGTCATGCCTGAAACTCCTCTGCTAAGACAGCATTTCCCAAAAGAAAATGCAAGGATTCTCTCCAAGGATCCTTCTTCAATTGCATAAAGCTTATACCCATATTCATCCCACTGAATCAGTGACGTGCCACCAAGCAATGGCTCATACTTATAATCTTGGTTCGGCTTAACTTTTGGGGAAGATACAGAGCTTAGACCAACTTGACGGATTGTTGACATCAAACGACAGCCAGAGACAGACCAAACTGTAAGTCCTCTTAACTTCCACCCAACAGCAAAAGCAGAATTGTCGGGTGTCCAAGCAATACAACTGACAGGACCAGTGGCATCCACTGAATATCTGCAAATTAAACAAACAACAATATAGAACTATTAAATCTTCATAAAATAAGGTCCAAATACATTGCATATTCAAGTTCAAAACTAACAACTAGAGATTATCCAGAAGGAAAAGGGGAAAAAACAAGGAGGTTATCCCAAGACACCATAGATCACACAATGCATATTTAAGAAACAATTTTCATAGTTAATATGTGAGAGCAACTGTTCTTAAGTTGTGCAGAAGGTGAAAATTTGACCACCTATTCCGAAGTATTATAATTAGAAGGCACTAAGCATCATTCAAATACTCAGCAAAACTCACCCCCAGTCATACAAAGACACCGTACGAATGAGAGAAGCAGATTCTGCTAGTTCATATAACTCAACAACCCCTCTTCTAGTGCCAACCGCAAGGATTTGTTGATCAGAAGCTACCGAAGCACATACAGCATCACCTGAACCCAACTTCTTTTCAACTTTAATAAATTCAGGTAGCTTAAAACCTTTCTTGCTTACAGAGCATGATACAAGTTGTCCGTCAGAGTATAAAACAAAGAGCAACCTCATTGGAGAGCAAACCTCCAGCTGCATAATAGCCGACTTCCTAGTGACATTGCAATTATTTGCAAGACCTTCTAAAGCCCTTCTAGAAGCAATGCCATTAACTATAGAATGTGGAGAAACGGAGATTTCATTGTTCTCATGTGGATAGGAATCGAGTTCAAAAGCCCCATAAAACTATAGATAAGAATAGCAAAAAAATCAGAATGGATATCATTCACTTACTATGTTAAAGAGTTATTACAGAGAAAGCAAAATGGGAATAAAAATAAGCAGTTATACTGAATTACCTCCCCCTTCCAGGAGATATTATATAATGATCCATTGGAAAGCCCAAGCACCATATGTTTATTATCACTCACAATATTGCTCCTGGAAAATTATACAGCAAAAAAGAATAATAAAATAAAATAAAATCAGAAAGAGAGTAAGACATTACAATACTGAAACACTTTATAAAAAGCGTATTCAAATGTTAGCTGTCTCAGAAATTCCACCTTATATGTGATAAAAGAAATAAATAAATAATACAGCTAGTGTCAAATTTGAATCAATGTCCAGAAGTCAGCATAAGATCAACCCTACAGTCCCATAACTTGGGAAGAGTAGCACAGCCACTTACACTGTCAAGTTTTGCTCTGCAAAAGGCACCTGCTCACTTAGAAGAAGAGATAAGTTAGCAAAGAACAGGCCAGATGGTTGCTTCCCTCCGATTTGTATTCTTCTTTCGGTAAATTGAATCTTGAATATGTGAAGAAAGAAGGAAGAGGTCTGCGGACATTAAACAAAGTTAGAAAAACACAAGCACCAGTGTTATTGCATTGAACCTTATCTTCAGACGAAAACCAGAAAATGTTAAAGCAACTGATAAATATCCAGAGGTACTTACAATCAACTTTTAAAAAATGAATGTATATGCATAATCACAAATTAAAAAACTGATAAATGTAAAAAAAAAATCCGAATGAAATCATAAACGTAATATAGAAAGATCAAATCAATCAGAATGACTTACAAGTACGGCAATCAATTTGGTATCAGGGGTCCATACGGCCCGTAAGTTCTCGCCCTCTCTCTCCACCGATTCGGCATCTCTCTTGTACTTACCCAACCTCACTTTATGCTGCACGATAGCATAATCAAAACAGCATTCACAAACCAAAATCCCTAATGCTCCACAGAAAAATGAGAATCAACGAGAATGAAGCGCATTAAAAATTGCAAAAAAATGAAAAAAAAAAAAAAAACCTGAGAGGAGCTCCAGAGCTCAATATGAGAGGGAGAGACGACAAGCAAGAGGCGATTAATGACTTTGAGATATATAATATCCTGAGAAGAAGGACATAGTCCTTGCTCTAGCGGGATCACCTGCGGCCAACCATATGCCATATACATCTTATCGTCTGAAATTCTTCTGATAATTTAGAATAATCCTAATGCGCTTGGTTTCAGAAATCCAGAAATGGAGAACTTAGGAGTGGAGAGAAGAGAGATCTGAAGCATTGGCCGCGAGAGTGATAACCAGTAAGAAGACTGCAGGTAGATCTCGTTACGAATTTTTGTTTTATTTTGTTTTGTTTATTATTTACTCGTTGATTGTTTTCTACATCTTGTGCATTTTTTCTTTTTCTATAATGTCTCGAGGTCGAGGGTGATGGGGAGATCAAAACGACGACGTTGTTTCACAAACTCATGCACCGTGTGGTACGGTGCGTTTAAAATTTCTTCAACATTTATGGGCCAGCTGCAGCACCCACTCAGACTGGGCTGTTTCATGTGAAAAAAGTAATAACATTTGTCAATACTTCTTCTTGATATTTCTATGATAATTAATTCGGCCCAATTTAATTTCTAAATATTTATTATCACAAAATTCGTAAAATTAATTTGTTCCGAGATCAAATTTTATTTTATGTCTAATTGCAATAATTTTTCTCCAAAATATTTGGAGGATGAAATGCTATAAAATGGATCCATTTTTAGTCATAAACCCAAAAGTATGAAAGATGGGCCTCATAACCCATGCACATAATTACTGGAAATTGGTTTGTTCGGAGTTTGGGTCCAAGAAGACATGTTCAGTGTCGATCTGAGCCTCTTTTATATTCAATTTACTTTCCTCATTTATAAATTAGGTATTGTGCTTGGTAAGTTCATCAGGAGCATTCTCGTCTCCTGCTCTGATGTTCAAAGCAACATATAGTTGCATACGTATAAAGAGAAACAGAACCGTGTTTGTTCTGAAATATGTTATACATATTTACATGCCTCAAGGCCCCACGTACCAATTGGATTTAAATTCAATCCAATTCATCAAATATTCATTTAAAATTCATCATTAGACTTAATTTACGTGATTCAACCCAATAAGTTGTATGATCCATATAATCCGACTAGTTTATAACTTGCTTTTTACCACGTATGTAATTTCATTTATTTTATTTTCGATTTCATATTTTTGTTATCTTTGTTATAGATCATACATACATATTATTTTATGAAAACATGACTCATCTATAACGCTTTTAAAAATTGATCAATTTAAATAATGATCAAAATCGATTCAATTCAATTCATTTATGGTCCATAAAGTTAACCGGCTGATCAGCCTAGCTTGCAAGTTGCATATAATAGTATAAAAAGTTAGGTTAGAAGTATGAAACTGAAAATGAAAAGGCAAGGCAAGAGGCAGTTAAGATGGAGACTAGAGAGTAATAGAAGACCATGAGAAACCAATGTTAGAAAAAGAACAAATAAAGAGTCAAAGGAGCAGAAGCCCACAGGATAGAAGATAAGATTATAATTGAGGCATGTGGCTTGTGGTTAAGCATGCATCAAGGGAAGTTGGGAGACATAAATCGGACATCTTGGTTATAGATTGGTCTCTTTACACCAGAAAATTGCACTTGCAGTCCCACTGCTGTGTCAATAAATTTTCATAGACAATTTACCAAAAATCCCACTTTCCTTCACATCACAACATTATCTCAAAATTTAGATTTTACCTTTATTGGAATAATAAGGTTGCGCTTACAAGTCTTATCATAATAACCTAATGAAATGAGGACACTTCTGCCACTCATAATCAACTATATATTCGCTATGCTTATAACTTAATAACAATTTAGTTTAAAAAAAATTCACATAACCCTTCAATCCAAAAACTATAAATTTATTGTTAATTTCTCTAATCATAAATCCATAATGGATAATGAGAGGGCTTTTTTGTAAATAAAAAGTTTTGGGTCATATTAAAAGTGAATAAACGAAGTCCATTAAAATATTGTCATCTTCTTAGTTGGAGGTTTGTAAAGAAATACCAACAAGCCCATGTGAAGCATCGGTATTTATTGAAGCTCAATCTTTCTAGATTTTGAGTTGTCGTTCCCATGGTGACTTTTTAGCGACTTACTATAGAAGAACAGTGCGAGAATGGCACTAATGACAGCGAAATTGAAGCATTTGGCCCAGGAATGTCTTGGCATTGCTAGGCATGAATGTTATCCCTTGGCATTATTATGCTTAGTAAATATGTTCATGATTTTCACAAGTGCAAAAGTCCGTTACCTACTTAATCCTTATTCATCGAACTTTCTCAAATAGACAAAAGAAAATTATAACTCCTAAAATCTCAACCCATTTATAATATGTTTTCATTCGATTGTGATGTATGTTGTGAATTAATTGAGGGGTTAATTTCATCTATAATCATTGAACTTAAATTTAATAGTATAAAAATAACTAAATAATTTTTTGTATAGAAATTGTCACTGAACTTAATATTATTTTGCACAAAAGTTATTATGACGGGTTTTCTGTAAGGACCGAAGTCGAATTGCTGACATGGTATGTTATATGTACAAAAGTAACTAACGTAGCACGCTACATGTTCATAAATATCTGATATCAGCTGATGACGTAACATGTCATTTCAGTATTCCGGCGATGATTTTTATTGAAAATCGATTATCATAATTTTTACATAAAATAATATAAAAATTAGTAATAATTTCGATGCGAAGTTTAGCTATCATAGATAATATTAAAGATGGTGTAGTAACAGAAGCATGATGGAATGCTGGTTGGGGAGGATGCTCGCCACCGACGATATTTGATATGTTTGTTTCACTTTCGCTACGGGCCTACCGCTCTTATCATGGAGTTTGAAGTGGGGATACCCCACCCTTACTCACTTCTTGCTGCCTTCTCTTTGAATGATGTTCATCTTTCTTTTTTCTATCAAAATTCTTAACCTTTTTTTACTTTTTCATATTTCATCATTACTCATTGATTATGCAGGAGGAGAAGTTATAGAGTTTCATTCATGTATTGAATTTATTAAATAAAGATTATTAATATAGGATAAAAAATAAAAAATATTATGTATATTCTAATATTATTAACATACAATACATTTGGTATACTGAATATATACTAATTATCTGAAAGATATTTAAAAAAAAAAGAAATTTTATTTTTACAGAAATTGAAAATATTAAAAAATATACTCAAAATTCCTTTTTTCTTCCTTCTATTGTTTTAAATCATCAAATAGATAAAAATAACAGTGAATGTGGAATATTTATTCGAACAGAATTGATTCATTTCTTATAAATATTTGCTATCTTAATATATGTTTTTATATAATATTCTTTTTCGCCTTACTCTCTGTATCTCAGTAAGATGTGAATAAATTTTTCAAATTTTCAATATATACATATTGTGAATTTAGGATCTAATTTTTTTCTTAATTTTGTAAATTTGTATTTCAAGCTCTAAAATTGATATCAATCTTTAACTAAATGATTCAAAATCAGTTTTTTTAAATTAATATTTTTTACTTTTACAAAAAAAATTGATATCTAATTACACATACTTTTTATAAAAAAACAAACTTAAAATTTCAAAACTGTTTTTTTAGTGCTAGTCATCATATCAACTCCCTATAGTTTAAGATAAAATTAATTCAACTTTAAAGCATTGTTGGGCTATAATTAAATGTATATAAATTACTTTAAGTTCTGGTTTAGTTTATGGATTGAAATGAATCTAGTATTGTGACGTACTAAAAAAATAAAAATAAAAAAATCTTTATTTTATGATAGTTTTAGTTGAGAAATGATGATTTTACTCTTGCTTTGAGCAGATGTAGAGGCTCCCCACCTTCGAACAAAAATAGGAGAAGATCAAAGTTAAGCGTCCTTAAATCAAAAGCTACTTTAATTTGGCCGAAAACAATGATCAGAGTCCGCATGGTCTGATGCAAATACAATTTTATATTGCAAGTAAATTACTTTCAATCATTATACATTTGACATAATTAAATATTTGTAAATATCTTATGTCTTCCTTTTTATACGTTCTAATTAATTTATTCTTCCTATTAATTCATTTATGTTTTGAGATGAAATATTATTTTGCCCTCATCGATTGTTTTGGGGCTAAAATATTCTATTGGTGCTGAAAGAGGTTTAAAATATGACACTGTAATACTTGTGCATCATTATCATTAACACCCATTTTTCTAAAAGAAAAAAAATTGATAATTGATAACAGCTAGGAATTATCTGGCTGGTATTGAATATTAATTGTTACAGTTGATTGTCTCAATAATACCTGAAAATATAAAAATATCAACAAAGGTCCGACGGAGTATGCTCTAACCGTCAAGTCAGTAAAAGATGTAATAAAATATTTTGAATAAAATTAATAAGAGAGAGCCCATATCTGATCATATCGTCTATTTATAAATATAAGTATCCCGTGCTGGTTATGAGTCCTAATGATCGAAGGAGTCTTATCGGGAGAAAAAGTCTCACCGAATCATGTTTTGGGGCTAAAATATTCTATTGGTGCTTAAAGAGGTTCAAAATATGATAATGTAATACCTGAGCATCATTATCATTAGCACCCATTTTTTCTAAAAGAAAAAAATTGATAATGACCTGATAATCTTAGCAACTTCCTTTTATTATGGTTACTTGAATATTATAATTGAATATATTTGTTAAAATAATAATAAAAAAATGTAATTGAATATATATATAGTTAATGTTTGAGAATAATGCAAAAATAAATGTAATTCTCTTTTTTTAAAAGGCTAAAGATATAAATCAATCTCTAAAATTTAGCAAAAAAAATAGTATAGATTTTAAATTTTTCATTTGATATAATATTACTTTTAATATTTCAAAATTTAAATAATTTAACATTTGAAATGATGGTTGACGCTTAAAAATTTAATATATATTGCTTAATAATTGGACACGTATTATTTTATAAATCAAATAATTTCGTTTTTCAAACTTTAAAGATGATATTATAATAAATAAAATTTTAAAATTTAAATTGTAATTTTTATCAAAATTTAAAAGGTGATTTGTACTTTGAACCTTTCTGAAAATAAAATTGAAAAAATGGACTCACAAGCTCTGCTGCTGATGATGCAAGTGTTGTGTTGGGTTATTAACCATTGATTCAAGAAGATGGAGTGTTGGTATCTGGGTTCATAATTTGTCTGGGAGAGCTTGATTTTGCCTTCATTAATTGACTATTAATCAATTCGTCCACGGTCAATTTTATTTTACAGGCAATCATATTATTTTATATAATATTAAAATTATATAGAATATCCTATTAAATTGTTAAAAAATATCATTTTACATTATGTGTCATGTATCATTATACATCATTTTTAACAAATTTGGAAATTAATATGGCAATACATTAATTCAAGGGTTAATCTATTAAATGATAATACTTCAGAGATAAATTTATATATTGTACTTTTATTTAAAAAAAAGGAAAAATATTTTATATATCAATTTTTTTGCTTAAATTGAATTTATAAGATTGCTCGTAAATTAAATCAAGTCATGTGAACCCTTAATAAAAAAAAGTATACAATTATTCGAATGTTTTTTTTTTTTTTTTACATTTTGTGGGAACATGATGTAGGTCAAAATTTTCATGTTTATTCATGTTATACATTTAACCCGAAAATAAGTGACAAATTAAAAATCATTTAAAGTTTAAACATTTTTAATTGATTATAGTTTGAATTCTACTCATAATTGATTGACAGTCCAAAAATGAAGCTGTGTAATTAAAAAAAAAAGTAAATAAAAAAGAAAAAAGAAAAGCAAAGGACGAATTAATTAACTTATCACGGTGACGAACCAAATTGAATAGAATGGATTACAACTAGCAACTTGGTGTTAAATAAACATACAATTATGATGATTAATGGGTAATTATAGACATATGCAACACAATTCTTAATTCAGAACTAAAAGTAATGTACAGTAATTCGAATCCAAACAAGATTAGTAATTTAATTAGTGTCTAAATCCAACCAACCCAAACGAATAATACAAAGGAGATAAGGAAATGATGACGTAGGCAATGGGATTTCCTTTCATTTCTTCACACTTTCCCCCAACACGTAACACGTGCCTAATTTCTTACCTGTGAAACCCTTTTTTTATTTTATTACTGTATTGATATTTCTATTTAAGTGCAAACCGCACGCAGAGCTGGACACATCACATTACTCCCAACACCTACCATTCCTCTCTCTCACTGACCAATCAAAGCTAGCGCCAGTCCCTCTGTCTGCTGTGGGCCCACTCATAAAAAGTCACAGCCAGTCACTTTATCTCTACCACTGCAATCGTCCCTATAATATTCACCCTCGCAACTAAAACTAACGCGGCATTAGCAGAAGCAGAAGCAGAAGCTTCCTCTCTCTCTCTCTAAAATCATCTATAAAATTCTGAAAGCCGCCTTTCTCTTTTTCTATAATTTCTCAATCTAGCTAAATGGGGTTTCCGGTCGCCTACACAGAGGTTTTCATGCCGAAGCTATTCGTGCACGCACTTTCTTTCCTGGGTTTTATAAGAAACCTCATTCTTTGCCTTTTTAATTTTCTGGGTCTCTCTGATTTCCTTGAAACCGATAACATTTGGCCCGATAATCCGTCCCGTATCCAAATCAATCCACCCCATTCTGCCACCCTGATCCGGGAAATTTTGCCGGTCATCAAGTATGAGGATTTAGCCGGCGGTGACTTGCCGGAGAGCTGTGCTGTTTGCCTGTATGAGTTTGAGGGAGAGGCGGAGATTAGATGGTTAAAGAATTGCAAACACATTTTTCACCGGGCGTGTTTGGACCGTTGGATGGACCATGATAGGAACACGTGTCCACTCTGTAGAACCTCATTCGTGCCAGATGAGATGCAAGAAGAGTATAATCAACGGTTGTTGGCTGCGTCCGATGATACTGATTTTTACACCGAGTACAATTCGGTGCCGGTTTTATAAAGACGGCCCCTTTGCTCGGTTTTTTTTTTTTCAACTTTATCTATTATTAGTATTTTTTTTAATGAAATGTACATATACAATGAAAATTTGGCAATTTAGCCAAATAAAAGAAAAAATATATATTTCTCAATTTTTTTACAGAACTTCGTATAATATATACACATGTGCCATATTTCAATCTCGTATTGGTATTGGCAGGAGTTAACAAACTTCAGTTAAAATCGAATCAAATCAATCGATTTTTTAATTTAGTATGATTTTTTTGTTTTTCGTTTCGGCTTTGGTTTGAAATTTTAAAGAAGCTCAATTATTTTGGTTTGATTTGATTTTGAAAAGAGAAACCATAGAAAAATTGAACTGATTTGGATAATTATTATATATATATAAATTATTTTATTTTAAGTTGCTAATTATATTAATAATTTTATCAATTATTAATATTTATTTTTTGAGTTGATAATTCGAAATTTTGACGATTTGATTAAAGGTCGATGAAATAAGAAAAATTATTCAATATTTTTTGTTGTATTATTTATTATATATTTTGGGGTTGTATTTTTAATTTTGACTTATATTTTGTACAATTTGAATATTTTTATTGTAGTATATTATGATTTGTAATTTTATATGATTTTATATTTTTTAAAATAATTTTAATTTTTTATTTTTCGGTTAATCAAATCAAAATAACTGAAATTTTTTATTCGATTGTTTTATTAGTTCGATTCGGTTAATTAAATTCTTAAAAAATCGATTTTCGATTATTTTCTGTGGCACATCCATAGGTATTAGCTATGATTTTTTTTTTTTTGAAAGCAAATTCATTTATTAAAACTCAAAGATCATCAGCTAGAGCTCCTAATAGTAAATGGGGAGGAATAGTTTTTCGATTTATTATTCTCGAAATAGAATTTTCCTGATCCTTTAGAAAGTAAAAAATAAAAAATACAAAAGCAAAGAATCTAAAAATAAATCAAACTTAGAGGTATATTTTCCCAGAAAAATATAGTAGGTAGAGATTCTGTTTGAAATCAAGGTGGGATAAAAAGATAAAAAAAAATGCCGTTTTATTTGACCGAATCCATTTTATTTGGACCGTTAACGGATTTCCCAATGTTGGCATTAATTATTTGAAAATAGCAAGTGAAATTTGTTTTGTCATTTATAAGTAGCATTTCTTTCATGTTTATTGTTTATTTTGGATCATCGTATGGGAACGTTTTGCTCTTATCAATCAGCATAAAATAAATAATAACGGATATTTCAAAAAAAATTAAATTTGGTACGAAATATATTTATTTAGAGGAATTTTTAACATCAAAATTGAAGGAATGTGTGAGCTGTATAGAGGGCGTGATGATTAGTAACAAATAAAAAACTGGATCTCAATCTTATCTCTTTAACTAACAGCTTGTGAATAAATAAATTTAATCATCAAAAGTAAAATTGTTACGTTTCACTTTGCTTGAACCCTAAGCCTTATGCTCCACGGATCTGAACATTTTGTCCAATATCTATACGGCTAAACATAATGTCAAGAGAGATCAAAACTTTCTCTCTCACTCACTCTATCTATCCCCCGAGGAAAAAGCCCAAAAGCAGAATCATAAAATGGCATTTAAAACAGATCTTTTTAAGATAGTTTAAATAACAATACTCTGGCTGTTACTTGGTGGATCATCTCTTCCGTGCCAAGATAATAGATGTAAAACAGGCTATTGCAACAGTGATGGAGCTTGCATTTGCAATCTCCCTCATCCATCCACCATCTTAGACGGCGATCGTCCATTTATAGGGTTATTGTTACAATTGAATTGATTCACATGTAGATCGAAATTAATTAAGCAGAAAAGTATTTGGTTGTTCAGGGGGAGATTTTGCGACGAGGAGACGACAATGTGCGATGGGAGTGATTGGTATTGGTGTGAATATGGAGGGAAATGTGAGGAGATAGTGCAGGGAGGGAAATGTGAGGAGATATTGCAGGGAGAGAAATATAGGTGCAAATGCGAAGGTGGATTTGGAGGAGAACACTGTGAAGATAGAGGAAAGGAATGTGGTGAAATGTATTGCTTTAATGGAGGTCAATGCTTGTTGGAAGACTGAATTTGCGATTGTCCCACGAATTGGCGTGGAACTTCTGATTGTTCCCTTCCGACTATTACCCCTTCATGTACTCCTGCTTCGCAATTTGCACCTATATATATATATAGGTAAATTTATTCTTCAATACTTAAATTTTAAAATTAGTTTTACATACTAATTAATATACAAAAAAATTCATCTGCATTAAAAAAAATTGTTGCAGCCTCTTCAGGGCATAAGACAACCACAGTGGAATATTTTCCATTAAAAGGCAGCATGAGTTCTACTGTGAGTATGATTTAAATGATTTGTTCTCGGCTTTATGAACATTCTGAGTGACTGCTATTTTTGTATGCAGTGGATAGTGGTGGCTTTCGCAATTTCAAGTACGGCAGTTGCAGTTTGTTTTTCTAATCGCAAGAAATTGTTTAGCAAGAAGGATGTTGCCGTTCCCAAATTCCAGCAACTATCAGAGTTGCAGAGTCGTGACATATCAGATGCCGATGATTCTGAGGATGATGTTGCCTTGTTTTATGATGATCGTTCACAGATAATTTGTACAAATGTCTAACCAGTAATTTCTGATTGACAAATATAGATCCCCATCCGACTATTCATGCCATCTCAACTGGCTTATATATTGTAGCAATGTGAAGTCTAGTTCTGAGCTCAGACATTGTATCTACTAAATAATTTACATTACCGACAAGATCGTAACTTAGAAAAGGTCTTATTTTTTAACCTACGTAGAATTAACAAACACAAAATTTCCTAATTAACTAACTTTCAGACCTGCAACAAAACAAATGAAGTTCAGAAAAATAATCTAATTTACATGGAGACGTTGGCATTTACCATGCTTAAGCGCTACCTATCTCTTTTAGAATTTAAGCATTTAGCTTCAGTCATTGGAGGCTTGAAGCCTCTGCAAAATCACCATTACTGATACAAATGGCATATAATCCGATAAAGTGAAGGGTGAAAGATCATTTCAACAACACCACAAAATAACTGAATTACCGTATTCATAGTTCAGATCCATATCTATGCACACACTAAGAAGCTACAGATTGTTTATACAAAAGCTAAACCAGCAAAACTTTATTGATAGAAATGAGGCAACAAGTAAATTAAATTAACACTTATGTGTAATTGCTCATACGATATTACTTTATCACCACTGAGAGAATCACAGTTCACTTAGGGTAGCCAGGAGGAGGATGAGCACCGGCTGGTGGATAGGCAGGCGGATAACCTTGAGCATAAGGCGGTGGTGGTTGGCCGTAAGGTTGACCATACGCCTGTTGCGGTGGATAGCCAACTGGTGGAGGAATTTGTTGATCTATACGAGACATTTGTTGTATCGGAGGCACTGACATAATAGGCTGTGGACCAAACTTACCATCTCGTTTATCCATTTCAAGCTTGTGTTGGGTCTGTATTCCATGAAAGTGCAAGTTTGTAAAAATTCGAAATCAAATGATTGTAAAAGTATTCGTTTACACCTTGAAAAAATGAAACTGGAAATGAACAAACAGATAGTCTAAATTTTACTTGTTTCATACCTGAATACAAGGGCAGACCCTGCCAAACAGAGCAAAGTAAAACCATTAACCCAATAATCTAAAATCCATATATCTACTGAATGAAGGGGCGAGCTAATAAAGCCTTACGAGCAGAAAGCCAAGTCAGCCAAACACGTCAATATATCAGCAAGGTCACCAATTTCATCACTTCCAGTTATGCACGCAACTAAAGAACATATACATGCCAATTGCTGCAGGCAAAACATAAATCCCTGCAAGATCGATCAAAGTGTTATAATTGGCATAAATGATACATGTAGAAGACAGTCTGTGCCAAATCAGAATCCTGAGGAGAGAAGTGAAGCTGTACAATGATGCAATTGTCACATGGAGTTGTTTGTATGTTGAACTCATCTTGCAAAAGGAAGCGTGTTGAGGCAACTGAATTTGAAAAGCAACAGAAAACCTGAAAAGAAGTAATAAGAATGTATTGAGTGCTTGATTATTTTATGCTCAAACTGCTGAATGAGAAAACTGAAAAATCATATCAATCTTATACCTCAGTGCAAAGACAGAGTTCTGGGCAGTGACTTTCTCCGCACTTACCACTGCACGGAATATAGCCAGCACAGCAGGTGTACCTGTAAGAATTTAAAGTGTGAAAATTTGATCACCATATGAATTACCTGCAGATATAATTTCTAAGGAGAAAATAACACAGTTACCTTGACATATCATTGTAAAGAGCCCGTCTGCGCAACAAGTACGAAGCACATGGTCCACTATCATGTGATCAAAGGAATGAGATAGTTACAACGATACCTAATCTCAATTTTATACATTATTCCCAATGGCAGATAAGAAAACTACAAGCAGGAAGTTGCACAAAGCATTACTACTGTGACATCACAGCAACAATGAAAACACATTTTATCTTTTGAAGTTCGGAATCCCAAATAAAAGACAGAAATTTTACGCATTAAACATCAAAATTTTCCCCCTCAGCCAGCCATTTCTCCTGTTATTTTGCTTTGCAAAAGAAAAGAATCATAGACAATGGACATATTTGCAGTCATGAATATATCTCTAAACAGAGGAATCAATGACCGCATGTAGAAAATATGCATAAACTTTACAGCTCTTAGCTTTTATCACACTGACCAAGAATTTGAACCGCTTTAAACGAGCACGGGAATGTAAAGCAGTAGAGCAATTTTAATTCAGATAGTATTGACCAAAAACGCCAAGAATCAACAAATATTCATTCCAGGCTCCCAAAATCTCAGAGTAAAAGAGAAAAGTTTATCTGAAATTGTTATAAAATTGGTAAAAAATACATGCCAAGTCCGTAACAAAGCAACAAGAAATGAAAGAGCAGCCAACTTACCAAAGTAGTGCAAAACAGCAAACTGCACATCGATTTAAAAAAAAAAAAAAGGGAAAATAATCAGTGATTCTCCAAATGTGAAACTAAAATGAACAATCCAACTTTCTGTTTATTGGAAAACGAACAATCAATAATAAATTTCTCAATAGAATGGAAACGAATATTCAACACCATGTAAGAATACCAAAACCATATAATAAAAAACAGAACAACACAACAACAAGTGCAACCAATCCCATGGTTAATGAGAAAAACTGATAAAGAGAAAGAACAGATTTAAAGCTAAACAGAACAACGTTCTGCAGAGAATATCGTTCACCTATAAACGATCAACATAAAACAAAAGGAATCATATCAAAAATGACAATTATCAACTCACTTACGGAACGAAACTGACGTATTCTCTCAGCAACCAAACAGATGCACGAGATATTTGTATTTTCTCAGAAACCAAACAAATATTCTATCAGCAACCAGACGGAGGTAAAATATATGTTTGTTCAGCATCCAAATAGATACACGAGATATATGGATTTTCTCAGAAACTGAAAAGATTCACTAGATAAATAAAAAATAAAGAGATGAAGGGAGAAAAAGATACAAGGAGTATCAGCAACGACGGTGTGCAAGAGATCGGTGTGCCAGATATTCCTGTATTGCTGACGCATCTGCATTTTCTGTACTTTATCGTCGATGCCCATTTTTGCGTCGCGATTGGAGAAAAGAAACCGGAAATTTACGGATCCTTCTTCAAAATAAGAAGATTATAATAGATGAATAAACAGAGACAAACAAACAAAACAGGATGAGGGGTAGAAAGAGAGAGAGAGAGAGAGAGAGAGAGCGGTTTTGAAAGGAAACCAAATCGTCGATGACGACTCTATAGATAGAAGGTGTCATGCTGAACATAGAGAAGTATAGAAGAAGGCAAATGAGATTCGAGAACGCCCCTGCGAAAAATAGCCGCTGAAATTGGAAGGCGGTAATTTCCTTCCTTTCACAATCCGACGCTGAAACAATTAATTATTTATCTCTTTCTTTTAAACATAATTAATTATTTAATCGTTCGTTACATTTTTTTTTTTAAATTTAGTTACTCCATATTTATTGAGTACGTTACTCTGTATTGTGCATACTTTCATTTTATTGGATAATTTAGATGTACGTTTACGAATTTAGGTTTCTAAAAAAAATTCTTATCTTGCAATTTGTACATCGGAATTTTATTATTAAAAGAAAAAAATAAAATGCTACATTATAATTTGGTTATCAAAATTAATTTAATGTTACAAATGCTTCGAATTTTTACATACTTAATATGGAAATAAAATGGATTTGGTTTAATTTAATTTGAAAAACTAGTTTGCGTAGCTTTCTAAATTATTACGAGAAGTAGGATGAAACTAGAAATTAATATTCGGGAGGACGAAAAAAAAATATAAAGTATTTATTTATATGAAAAAATATATTTTGAAGTGAATATAATATTTTATAAGTAAATATATAATGGTTATAATGAAATTATATATAATTTGATAGATCACTATTAACTTTCTTAAAAATATATATATAAAATTTCGTGGATAAAAAATATAATATTAAACATCTAACTTTGATTAACAATTAAGAAGCAAGGAATTTTTTGCTAAAAGAATATAAATGATAAAAAAATAAGAATAATTAATTGTTCAGTAAGAGAAGCTATGAGCTAACAATCGATGAGAAAGGATTTTGATGTCTGAAAAGTCGGACCAATGTCAAGTTTTGAAATCGTAAGTGAAAATTCAAGTCAGATATCGATATTTCACATTTACGTATTCAGTTATCTTTCCGTGACTGGAAACTGACTTCTTCCATTCATTTTCAATCTTTCCCTATATATGTTTTTTTTGAGCTTCTAGAAATTGTTGATTTCTTAAACTAAAGTCTAAGAAAAATCAAATCTGAAGGCTGTCTTCTTCATTTTCTTCATTTATTTTTTTCTTGAATTGTCTCCAATGCCTCCCTCTCTATTCTAGATAATATTTATTAAATCCATTCAAATAAAAAATTTTAAAATAATATTGGAATATTTTCTAAATTAAAATATAGAATAATCAATATAAGGCTAAAAAATATTTTAAATTTTTTTTCAATTATTTATTAAAATTTTTGGAATGAATTAATAATATATATTTTAAGTTTTTTAGTTAAAAAAAGGAAAAAGAAAATAAATGTAAAAAAAAGAAGTGAGAGGATTATGAAAAATGGTGCAGATTGTCATATATATCTGTTTTTTTAATGAAAAAAAAGCTTGAAACGGCGGGTTTAAAAATGAAGAAAATATAAAATTGAATTTATTTAAGCGAGGTTTAGAATTATATTAAGATATATGTTATTAAATTGGAAAAAAAAAAGGAAAAACAAAAAGAAATATAAAAAAAAAAAGAAGCGAGAGGATTACGAAAAATGGTGCAGATTGTCAGTGGTGGTTGCAGTGCAGGTACAGTGATGGTACAAGTTACAAGCATCATTAGCAAAACGCCAAAACATACAAGTTACTGCTTTCTTCTGTTTCTTCCCTTTAACTATGTCCCCACTCCACTCCTTTACTCCTTCTTACTCCCAAATTATGCTACAAATCTCTTCTCTTTTTTGTATTCGGATAAACAAAAGAAAATTTACAGTATATGGTTGGTTTTTAGATTTCTAGGGTTGGAATCTGTCTATTCTCGTGTTTCTTTATGAACCCTAAACTCAGCTTTCTATCATTTAGCTTTTCTTTTCTCATTTTGGCTATTGCTGTTTGGTGATGCCCATATTTTGCTGTCAAAAGCTTAATAATACCTAATTTATGTGCCCACTAAATAATACCTATATAATTATTATATATATTCCATCACCACCATTTTATCTTTCCCACTTACCTACTTCGCCACCTATGCCTAAAGGTCTGCTTGCCCTACCAACAGGGCTGTTTGTTTCCCCAGAAATTAACCAGAGGGATTAAAAGCTTTATAAGTATGTAAACCAAATTGAAACACAATGATCAAGTGGCTATTCTATGCTTGAATGAATCTGCTCTTCGCTCCTTACCGTTTTGCTGAAATTTCTCGTCCTATTTTCCGAGAGACCAAACAGATTATTAGATATTTGCGTTTCTATACACAGTCTGCACATCACAAAATCTTGGTTGAATCAAAAGCCTAATAAGCTTAGAAATTCTTGTGGTTCTGTGATTTATTCTTCTCTCTGGTCTAAGTCTCTGCATTTCTACCGAAATTTTCATGCATTTGATCTGTGAAACTATCAATTTGAGGCGTTGCTATTTAGGGTTAATATAAAAGTCAATTGACTATCGTTTCACATAACAAAATCTACATAGACAAAAGGCGAGTCCGAGAAGAATAGGAAAATCAAATTGTTCTGCTGCAAAAGGAAGAAGAAGAAGAAGAAGTAGAATGAGCCAAGAACACGGTGCTTTATATGCATTGATCGTGGATAGCATGATAATTCTCTTTAATATAAAAAGCACAATTAAAGTGCTGTGTTTATTAATTTGTCGATGGATAACTACAAAGAAAAGCAAATTAAGAACAAAGAACCTTTCCACTATTCATTGATGTTGGGATGATTAATAGGCAGGAGAAGATGGCAAAGAAATCTTTTTTTATATCAAATACGGTTCATTGGATACGCTTTGCGCCTGATATTTTATATTACACACTTTTC
Organism: Excoecaria agallocha; assembly: GCA_037975025.1. Classification (NCBI taxonomy): domain Eukaryota; kingdom Viridiplantae; phylum Streptophyta; class Magnoliopsida; order Malpighiales; family Euphorbiaceae; genus Excoecaria; species Excoecaria agallocha. The sequence goes on along the minus strand of CM075806.1, from coordinate 72,473,422 downwards.
TTTTATAGCCTAAGTGATGACCAATTTAAGATAAGTTTTTTCATTGTTAATGTAATGATTGTTCTGTTGCTTTTGAGATTATTTTGGAAATGTATCTTTTTTATTTTTAATTTCCCATGTGTGTGTGTGTGTTTGTATTTATATGTGCATCCTAATCTTGGAAATGCCAACAAACATAGGGAGGTAAGGATAGAATCATTAATAAAGGAAAGTGGTCCTGCCCTGTGTTTTTATTTTAGGTTCTTCATTTTATTAAGGAGCTCAGCAACATGGCACCCAATACAATCTTGTAGTAATAATTTCATGCAATTTTTATATAAAAAATATTTTATTTATTCTCGCTAATTCAAGCAATTAGGGCATAGCCAAACATGGAATCAAACAAATTTTTTCACTATCTATTTGACTTTTTGGATTCTAATAGTGGGATCTATATATCTATATGTGTATCCCTTTATAATGGTAGCTAGGTCCTCTTATATTGCCATTTTATTGTTGATGATAACATCTAATTATAAATATTTTTTAACATTGAGAATTAAAAGATACTATTTTTTTTAAAACCCAATGCATATTTTTCTTTTGGCTAATAAATGAATATTGCTGCCAAAGAATAGTGTATATATACGACCACTTAAACCAGAAAACAACGAAGGAAAAACCCAACTACCCACAAAAAACACTAACAGCTAACCAAATTCATATATTTCTTTTATTTATATCAGATTCGTGGATTATATAAAAAAACTATAATAATATCTAATTAATCTACAGTAATCTTCTACGTTAAAAAAAGGCTCCATTAAGGGACTAAACATTGTCTTTTGTCTTTCCATAAAGACAACCTACCTTATATCGATTATTGACACGTCTCTGTTCTGTACCTCCTCCCAAACACTAACAATAAACCTAATCTCATTCTTGAAATCGGATTCTGTGTTTGCACGCCTTGAAGTCTTCATCATCTGCCCTACCCATCACAGCCGTCTATCTTGCTATTCAAGCTCAAGGGTCCCGCAAAGTACACTCATCAAATCCATGTTAATGTGGGCCTTACGTGTTCGCCACTTACTCTCCCCGAGCGTGGGGCGTTAGAGCGTGACATCCACGCTCCATCCTCTGTTCCTTTCTTCTAGGGACCAAAAACAATTGTTAGGTTTCTTTCTCATATTTAATCAAAAAATCGGAGCCTAACCTGAACAGCAGTAATAACAAAGTGGAACTCTGTTTATGGTATAAAAACTAAGACAACAAAGAGTCCAGTAGGATGGTGACACGTGGGAAGGAAGTGAAAAGCAGGCCGTATTTTTAAAAGGATGGTTGTAGGCGATAATCCTCGAAGCTTAAAAGTGATTTTTATAATAATTTTGGACAACTATCATGACGTGTAATATTGACAGCTTTCTCTTTTAATTTGATTTTCCTCAGAAAACCCAAAGTGGTAAATAATAAAAAAAACGAAGGGCAAAATGGTGAATGAAAAGAAGAAATCGAAACATATGAAGGGCCGAGAAAGCAACAGAAAGTTAAGAAACCCTGATTATCGAGTTCTGTGAGATCTGCAAAACAATAGAAGAGGAGCCCCCTCTCTTCTTCATCCCTGTCACCGAAGAGAGAGAAACCAAGAAAAAATAAAATAAATTAAAGATACAGTTCTTAAAGCCAAGAGCTGTAGTTTGGATCTGTAAACGCAAGTTTCTTCTTTGTTACTATCCAAATCCAATTATCCAAATATGAGGATTCGAAAAAACGCTAACCTCTCCTCCCTCATGCTCTCGCACGCTTCTGGGGCTCAGCCGCTACAGACACACGTGTGCCAGCTTAACCAGTCGCCATGGGATGTGATTCCTTTCCATCAAGAAACTTACCCATCTTCGCTTCACCAGGTCAGTTCATTCTCTTCTAAGATTATTATTTTCACAGATCTACCAAAACCCTCTTCACTCTTTTCTCCATTTAGCCTCCTCCTACCTGCATTTTCTGTCCCTCCTTCTAGGGTTTTTCCAATATCCAACTTTAGGGTTTCATTAAAACCCTAAATTCTCTCGGTTTGGTCGTGTATTTACCTCCAAATGCTCGATTAGGTTAATGGGTCTTCCTCATTTCGTTCTATTATCCTCGGGCTTAGTTCTTATCATTCTTCGTTTTATTTTTCTGTCAGTTCGAAGGAGAAGATAGCTTCAATGGAAATGGTAGCTTAGGTGATTCTATTGGTGCTGTCGAGAGGTAATTTAATCTCCATACCAATTTCTTACCGTATTTTTCTGTTAACGAACATTAGGGTTTTTCGAATAATGCGATATTTTTCAAGTAATTGTTCATAATTTCTTATGGGTATCGAGCATCAACTGTCAGTTATCGTTTGTGGTTTTAAAATATGGTATTATAATTATAATAATACGCAGTAGCAGCGTCCATTCGTTAATGGAGGATGTAGAAGACAAGAAGCTCGACAACATGGTCATCGACGATAATTACGAAATCCCAGAGAAGAAAAGAGTATTCGAATATTACGATCATCTAAAAATAGGCAAGAAATGTGAGAAAATTCAGTACTGCAACGAGGGATGGCATTGCAAGAAAGAGCCAAAACAAGGTCATTCCATGTGCGACTATCACTTTAAATCATGCGCCAACTACAATGTCAATTCTTCTCTTGCTCTCCCTGCTAATCCATCCTCCAAGAGACCTGAAAAGTTAGCATCTTCCAGCCGCCGTGGGCGGGCAAAGGCGGCTAGGAAAGGGGCATCATCGAGCTCGAATCCTTACGAATTCTATTATTATTCTGGGTTCGGCCCACTGTGGGGGAAAAGAAGAGGAGCAGATAAGGGTAAAGAAGCTGAAATTGACGACATTAACATTGCTGATAGTCCCGATACTGATATCCCCCGCAATACGACGCCGTCTCCTACTCCGTCGCCAATTGAAGAGTTGGATTATGTTGATGAAGATGACGAGGATGATGAAGATATTGAAAATGGGAAGAAACGGGTGCGAAAACCAGTCAAAGCTCGATCCTTGAAGTCCCTTATGTGAAGAAATAAGTTTTTTTTTTTTAATTTTTTCCTTTTTTTCTTTTCCAGGGATTTTCTTTGTTCAATTTATGTTTTTTTTTTGGTTCGCGGTTAGGGTTAGAGAGGTTTGCTTGTGATAATTTTGTTGCATACCTTGTTGTATTTTGTGGCGGGTGAGGTTAGAGTGTCCTCTGAAACATGACAGTAGAAGAAACTTTAGGGTGTAACCCAAGCAGACTTTAATATTGTATTAGTCAACTGTTTCTACTGGAAGGCTAATTCCGTAATTTTATATTTTCCTATGGTATGTGTTTTCCCACACCGGGTTGCGCGTAGATCCTTTTTAGTTGCCATTGGGCTCTGACGTGGCGCATCATGCTATTTTATAATATTAACTTCTTATAATTTTATTCACTTTTTTTTTGAAAATATAATTTTATTAACTTAAACTAAGCTATTACAAGTTTTTTTTAAAGAAATTAATTATAACATAATCACTTATAAATGCTTCATGAATTACTCAATCTGTTCCTCTTTTTATGTTATTTTTAAATTTTTAATATAATTTAATTTATTTTTTTAATTTATTTCTTTTTCAATAAAATTAAAACTAATCGGATTTGATAATTTAATTTTAATTATATAATTTAGTACTAAATTTAAATTTATTTATTATTTCTTAATTACAATGAAAATAATAAAAATAATAGATAAAAAATAATGGAGGGAGTAGGAGGGTGAGAGTTTTAATTATCACAACTTATAATTAAACACGTAAATATCCTGGCAGCTGAAATTTTCCTTTCCAAAAACAAATCAAAACCAGAAATTTAAAAATTAATTTAATAAAGTAATTATCTGATGTAAATTGAAATAAAAAATTCAAAATGGAAATGTAACGATTATTGATTAACAATTAGTACCAGAATACGAAGAAGAGAAAGCTGTACATGAATTGTTTGATTGAAGATTTGGCAATCATCTTGAATGTTATTTCGCATGCTATTGGACGTAGCAATGCTCGTTTTTGGTTGACAGACGTGATTTTGCATGATTAGATAAAATCCTACGCCGAAGTTCTGATAGTTACTTGAATGAAGTTAATTAAATCCGAAATTATAATTAACTGATGATAAAGTTGCTAAAAGCAAAGACTCGTATATATTTTTTTTCTTTTACTTCTTAATCCAAATTTGCATTAATCTAATAAATTGATACACCTCAGCCATATTTAATTGACTAGATTTACATATTGTTTCAGACATTTTCTTAGCAGAAGTGCGCCATAATAAATAAAACATGCAGTTAGTCCATTAACAACAGTTCCGTAATAGAAATGGAAGTCCACGTTGGAAAATAAAATTACCATCGCTATATTATTAATGTTACTGTTAGGATCGATGCGCTATTTTGACAATAATTTAATGGCAATAATGAATAAAATAGTCAAAGTATAAAGAAAATTAATGACACACAAATTTACGTGGTTCGGCAATGTGCCTACGTCCACGGGAGAAGAGGAGTAAAAATTCACTATGAATAAATAATAATACAAGTGGAGTAACTCTCAACCCAAAACCCAATTACACCCGCTCACAAAATGCTCTCTTATTAATTAGAGCAAAACTCTCTCAATAACTATATTTTCTCTCTTTTTCTCAATATCCTAAAATGAGAGTAAACCTCTCCTTTTATAGGCATGAAGGTGCCACTATGCCACCTACCAAAAGTAAAAGAAAAATATATTCAACAATTTGGTTACTCTCCAAATTCAATTTTGCTTCTTTCTTCATCACTTTCAACTTCTAGAAGATATTAAAAAAACAAATGAAGCAACAACTTTTGACAAACAAAAAATGCCTAAATTCAAGGCATTTGACAAATCTCCACCTTGACTTGAATTTTATCCATAGTGAACTTAACTCCACCTTCTCCAAGTAAGTTTAAGTGCTACGTACATACGCCGATCAAATCCAAGCAATGCTTGAACTTGGTAGTAGGAAGAGACTTTGTTAACATATCAACTGGATTGTCTGCAGTACCAATCTTTTGAACTATAACACTTCCTTTTGAGATAATATCACGAACAAAATGGTACCTGATGTCAATGTGCTTTGTTTTTCCATGAAACATCTGGTCTTTGGTCAGATGTATTGCACTTTGACTATCGCAGAAGACAACAGTCACCTGATGATCTGAATTGAGCTCATTGTATAAGCCCCTTAACCAAATAGCCTCTTTGATTGCTTCAGTCACTGCCATGTATTCAGCTTCTGTTGTCGATAATGCAACTGTAGATTGCAATGTAGATTTCCAACTGACAGCACTGTTACCAAATGTAAATACGTAGCCTGTCAAAGATCTCCTTTTATCGAGATCTCCTGCATAATCAGAGTCAACATATCCAACTAAACTGCTATCACCATTACTAAACTCCAAACATGTATCAACTGAGCCTTTCAAGTATCTCAAAATCCACTTCACTGCTTGCCAGTGAACTTTACCAGGATTTGCCATGAATCTACTCACAACACTAACTGCATGAGAAATATCAGGTCGAGTACATACCATGGCATACATAAGACTTCCTACTGCACTGGAGTATGGAACATGATCCATGTATCTTTTCTCTTTATCTGTATGTGGTGATAGTGCGGCTGAAAGCTTGAAATGAGCAGCTAACGGAGTACTTACAGGCTTTGCATCTTTCATGCCAAAATGCTCCAGAACTTTCTCAACATATTTCCTTTGAGTGAGAAATAACTTCCCTGCTTTCCTGTCTCTCTGAATCTCCATCCCGAGAATCTTCTTTGCTGCTCCAAGATCTTTCATCTCAAACTCTTTACTCAACAGAACTTTCAGCCTTTTAACTTCAGAAGTATCCTTTGCAGCAATCAACATATCATCAACATATAACAATAAGTATATGAATGACCCATCAACTAACCTTCTGAAGTAAACACAGTTGTCATAATTACTCCTTGAAAAATCATTGCTGATCATGAAGGAGTCAAACCTCTTATACCACTGCCTGGGAGACTGCTTAAGGCCGTATAGAGATTTCTTCAGCAAACAAACATGGTCCTCCTTGCCTTCATGCCTAAAGCCTTCTGGCTGTTGCATGTAAATTTGTTCTTCAAGTTCACCATGTAGAAAAGCAGTTTTGACATCTAACTGCTCTAATTCCAAGTCATACTTAGCCACCATAGCAAGCAACATGCGAATGGAATAATGTTTCACAACTGGTGAGAAGACATCATTGAAATCCACTCCTTGAATTTGTTTGAACCCCTTTGCAACAAGGCGAGCTTTGTATCTTGCTTCTTCAACGCCTGGGTTTCCTTCTTTTTTCTTGAAAACCCATTTGCAGTCGATAATCCTTTTTCCTTTTGGTGGTTTCACGAGCTCCCAAGTGCCATTCTTATGCAAGGACTCCATTTCTTCCTGCATAGCTATCAACCATCTGTTTGAGTTTACTCCTGAAATGGCTTCTGAATATGTGGATGGTTCTCCATTATTGTTGATCTCCTCAGCTGCGGACAAAGCATAAGCCACCAAGTTTGCATAATCATTATATTTTATTGGCTTATTTATTTCTCTCCTTTCTCTATTTTTGGCAATAGAGTATGATTGCTCCAGTTCAACTGAGTTGAGGTCTGAATCACCTTGCTGAGAGCTGGATGGATGTGAATCCGACTGTGAGGTAGAAACTTGTTGAGCAAGATAATCTGCAACATCTATCTTCTGCCTCTGACTGGCCTCCTCCTGCTTATTAGAACTGCAAGGTACCAATACTTCATTTTTCGAGTGAAGCATGGAACTTTCGTCAAATGTGACATCTCTGCTGATTATAACTTTGGATGATTTTGGACACCAAAGTTTATATCCTTTTACCCCTGATGGATATCCAAGAAAAATGCACTTCTTTGCTCTCGGTGCTAACTTGCCATCATTGACGTGCATGTATGCTGGGCAGCCAAAAATTCTCAAATTTGAATAATCTGCAGGTTTGCCAGACCAAGCTTCTTCTGGAGTCTTGAAGCCAATTGGAACTGATGGAGAACGATTGACTAAATAGCAAGCCGTAGAAACAGCTTCAGCCCAGAAACTCTTTGGTAATCCAGCATTTGAAAGCATACATCGTGCTCTCTCAATAAGAGTTCTGTTCATGCGTTCAGCAACTCCATTTTGCTGGGGTGTCATGCGAACTGTGTGATGCCTCACAATGCCTTCATTGCTGCAGAAGTCATTGAACTCTTTTGCACAAAACTCCAAGCTATTGTCTGTCCTCAGCCTCTTTATTTGCCTTCCTGTCTGCTTTTCTATCATGGTTTTCCATTGCTTGAATGTGGAAAATACCTGATCCTTGTGTTTGAGAAAATAAACCCAAACCTTCCTCGAGAAGTCGTCGATGAAGACAAGCATGTATCTGGCACCACCTTTTGATGGAACTTGTGATGGCCCCCAAAGATCAGAATGTATGTAATCCAAAGTACCTTTGGTTGTGTGGGTACCTGTGCTGAAACTGACACGTTTTTGCTTTCCAAAAATACAGTGTTCGCAAAAATCAAGCTTGCCAGTATTTTGTCCACTCAAAAGACCCTTATTGCTTAACAAGGTCAAGCCCTTCTCGCTCATGTGGCCTAGCCTCATATGCCACAGTTTGGTGATGTCGGTTTCAGACATTTGAGTAGAAATTGCAGCAGCAGCTCCTGTAACTGTGGCTCCTTGCAGAATGTAAAGACTTCCAATCTGTCGAGCCTTCATAACCACCAGAGCACCTTTGCTAATTTTCATGATTCCACCTTCACCTGAGTATCTGCACCCACCAGCATCAAGGGTGCTCAGAGAGATGAGATTCTTCTTCATATCAGGAACATGACGAACGTCTGTCAAAGTTCGTATCACGCCATCATGCATCTTGATTTGGATTGTGCCCTTGCCAATAACTTCGCAAGCTGCATCGTTGCCCATCAAAACAACTCCACCTGCAAAAGATTTATATGTGGAGAACCAGTCCCTATTGGGACATATGTGATAAGAGCAACCTGAATCCATAATCCAATCATCTTTGAATCTGCACCTTTCACTGTTAGTAACTAAAAGAACATCAGATGTGGACTCATTTTCAGCAACACTAGCTTCGGCGTATTGTTCTTTTCTTTCTTCATTTGATTGTTTATTTTTCAACTTATAACAATCAGCCTTAATGTGCCCTTTTTTATGACAATAGTTACAGATCAAATTTTTATGTCTAGATTTTGACCTAGACCTGCTACCCGCCTGAATTCTTATTCTTAGGCCTTCCTCTAGCAACAAGACCTTCTGCTACATTATCTTCTTTATTACCGACAATCCCTTTATCAATTATAATTTTAGAGAGTAAAGCTGTCTTAACCTCCGTCAAAGACACACTATCTTTTCCATAAAGCATTGTGTCTCTAAAACTCTTATATGACGGTGGTAGTGAGCACAACAATTTCAAAGCAGCATTTTCATCATCAACTTTAGCACCAACATTTTCTAGACTTACTAAAATTGATGTATATTCTTCAAGATAGGTTTTAACAGAAGTACCTTCCTGCATTTGAAATGTGTAGAACCGCGTCATGTGATACAGCTTGTCGGTCAGGGTTTTGGACATGTACAAGGACTCCAACTTCGTCCATAAGCCAGCTGCTGTATCTTCATTGATAACCTCCTGAAGAACTTCATTTGACAAACAGAGCTGAATTGTGGAAACTGCCTTGTTAATGATCTCCTCCTTCTTTTCTTCAGTCATTGACTCTGGCATTTTATCCTTTCCCAATAAGGCTTTCTCAAGCCCATTCTGAATTAAGATGGCACGCATCTTAATCTTCCACAAAGAGAAATTTACGTTGCGATCAAATTTCTCAATATCAAATCTTGTAGCTGCCATTACGAACTTCAAAAATAGCTCCAACTATTCCACGTGAATAGTAACCGTACACGTGAATAGTAACCGTATGAATAGTACCGTATAAATGAACAGTGACTGTATGGATGAACAGTAACTGTATAGCTGAACAGTACTATATACGTGAACAGTATCCAAGGAAAAATCTTTTCTGATGTGGAAGATCAGTTTAAACTGCAACCACAGAGCATACTAAGAAAATACCTTGGCTCTGATACCAATTGTTATATGTTGATGATATTGACAATAATTTAATGACACTAATGAATAAAATAGCCAAAGTATAAAGAAAATTAATGACACACAAATTTACGTGGTTCGGCAATGTGCCTACGTCCACGGGAGAAGAGGAGCAAAAATTCACTATGAATAAATAATAATACAAGTGGAGTAACTCTCAACCCAAAACCCAATTACACCCGCTCACAAAATGCTCTCTTATTAATTAGAGCAAAACTCTCTCAATAACTATATTTTCTCTCTTTTTCTCAATATCCTAAAATGAGAGTAAACCTCTCCTTTTATAGGCATGAAGGTGCCACTATGCCACCTACCAAAAGTAAAAGAAAAATATATTCAACAATTTGGTTACTCTCCAAATTCAATTTTGCTTCTTTCTTCATCACTTTCAACTTCTAGAAGATATTAAAAAAACAAATGAAGCAACAACTTTTGACAAACAAAAAATGCCTAAATTCAAGGCATTTGACAGTTACTAAATTATTTTTTTACATGGATGTATTTTAGTCCATTGAAAGTAATTTTTTTATCAAATTGACGAACTTAATAATTATACAATGAGGAATTATCTATTCGTTGGAAAAAAGAGTTTTACTTTTATTTTATTTTTGTTTAAATTGTAAGGTGTGGAAAAAGAATTCGGCGAGAGTAAGTTTCATAGTATTCTATGTAAAACGAAGTACATGCGATCTGAGACAAAAATAAGTAGAAGAAAGATGTCGGTATAGAAGGGGGACAAACGACAAACCCTTTCAACGTACGATTTTTACACCCTTTCTTCTTAACTTTTCACCTTTCATTTTCACTCCTAAATTAAACACGTTCCTAAGTGTGCGCGTGGAGATCCAAGATTACACCCTCACCCACATAACAAACCCACGTGTCATATTATTTGAGGAGATCTTAGCATTGATGGATCATGCAGAATGGGATTAAAGCAGAGTTCCACTTTTTTTTTTCTTCTTTGATTAAATAAATGGAAAAGGCTGTCATTAATAGAATAAATAAATAAATAAATAGGGAAAGAGAGCGAGAATTTCCCCTTCTTGGACAGGCAGAGATCCTTCCCTTAATCAAATGTTAATTGTCTTATTGCATACCTTGCCGGATACAAAATCTTTCTATAGGAAATTTTCATGTATACAGATTAAAATTATGGATCAATAGGTAGACCATAACACAAAGCCTTTCATTTGCCTAATGGCATATGATGTTTGAACACCTGACTCAAAATTAAATGAGAATTCTGTTAAAGCTGTCATTGATTTGTCACATTGTTCTCAAACAATATCACAAAGTGCTTCAGGTTCATGAACACAAGAATCAACAATTCAGCAATTAAATCCATTAACCAGTGTAATATCAAAATGTGAACCTTACAAAATTGCAGACACTCAGATACACAAATTACAAGATTACAGACAGATTCAAAATCTCATGCATGATAAGGAAACTCGTGAAAACAAAATGTATATGTCCATCGCAAAAGCTTGTCCATACCGGTAAAAGTAGCAGTCGTGGAAGCGTTCATAGAAATGCTTCACTTCAAAACACTGCAAGACAAGCAAATATGTCAAATGGCAAATAGTAAGATAGAAACTGAACGGCAAAATGTAATTATGTTCTACCAAATGGAGGAAAAGGATTCATGTTAGGCTGCTCAGTTAATTTCTGTCCACGAGTTGGTTCACTTTAGTTCTGTAGTTATTTTATTTACAGAAATCGTAGCAAACAATCTAGTTGAGCCAAATACACAGGACTTCTGAAACTTAAAACACCGACAAGAGAAACATTTTAAATTCATGCATATGCAAGATAAAGACGTGATACTAATTCAAATTCATACACCATGTACAAGCAATCACCTCATGGAAACTTCCGTTGCAACTTTTAAAATCACTAATTCTTCTAAATCAATTGCCTTCTCTCTTTCAGTTAGCTTAGGGGTAAGAATATTGTTAACAGGAAAGGTTGCACTTCAGATGATGTAATCAAATTCATTACATTTTCAGAGTGCAGGTGCCGTTCTGATCATCATTTTAGGGAAATAAGAAAATAACTGCAGAGCAGAAAAGCATACCACTAAAACAGAAGTTTTTGAAGTGCATGATAACAACCTGAAGAACAAAGTATATTCTATGCGGTTTCTGATGTAATAGAGACTGGTTTTTATTTGGATGTTTGAAATATAACAATGAGAATGGTCTAGCACTGTATTGAACAATGTCAAAGAGAGAAAAATTCGTAAAACTAGTATACAGTAAGCAAGCACAGGTTCATGAGGGTTTATAACGAAATCCAAAAACATGTTTCACATGCTGCAATTAGACTTTTGGTTAACAATAACTTAACTTTCCACTATTTCCCACTAGATTATCTTCATAGGATTTTTCATAACTCTACTCAATCATGCCACCACTCTGAAATTTTCTAAACAAGATCCACAGTTAATACACAGGAATTTCATATGCTTCTATTCTGACAAGAAACTTACTTGTATAAATAAGCTGCAATGCCTAAAATTATGCACAGTAGGATGATGTCAATGCAAAAGTTGCGACTGGACCTCAGCTGAAAAAAAAAGCATGGCCATATGGAAAAATATTGAAAACATGAATACAAGTAATTTTGATAATATTGAAACTAGACTAGGTTACATATTGATACAATATGCATTTACCTGGTTGACAGTATCCTTAAGTCTCACATTAGTACTTTTCAGGTCAGATGTTGCCTTGTCAACCTGCAAGAATGTCAGAACTCAAACATCAAAAAGGAAAAACAATAAGAAGAAGGCAATTCCACAAGAATTAGTTTGGTTTCTTTGCATCATGAAAGTTATTCTCTCATACATTGCACATGAAACTGCTACTTTCTAACAAAATTTCACAGTAACCCAGCCGCCACTAGCACTCTAAATATCCCATGTCCTATTTGACACTAATCCACCTAGACACTTCCAACCCTTGAAAAATGGTGATATAGGTTAATCTAGGAATGAAAGGTCTCAGACTCCCGACACCTCCCATTGGGAGGGGTAAGGAATCTTAACCTGCAACAACGCCTCAAATTCATATTTAGTTGGCGCAGTGGGGTTCGGATACTGGATAGTTAATCCAAAAAAAAAGAGAAACGGGGTGGTATAAAATTGATGATTAAAGTTAGACCAAAAACAAAAATTGACGGAACACAGCCGTTACATAGAACTATTTAAAGAGGTGACCTGTTGTTCACCACCTTACCACATGAGCCTTACATCCAGTGTATGCTACACGTCTACAGTATAATATTGACAGATAAAAGAATCTTTTAATGAGAAAGGAACATCGAATTACCTTGTCATCTATTTCATCCATCAGTGGCTCTTGTCTGTCCATTTCCTAAAAGATAAAATTTGCTATAAGGTAATGAACAAGAACTAAAACATTTAACAATGATTACAATTCTGCACATCAAATTACATTCCCAAACCTCATTCATATCATGGGCCATGTTTTTAAGATTGTCCAATCCTTCTGCTATGACATCGAGGCCTTCATCCTGCATTAAGTCATATATATATTACATATGAGGATCAATTGAGACCTCCCAAAAATAGAATTATATGCTTTACTCATATTTCCAACACAAAATTCCATTCGAACAACTTTATCACATCTAGTAACATATCTCCACCACGTTAGAAATTGCATCAGTTAAATTCTCTGCCTATATAGAAAGCTCAGGAAGTCTAGAAGCACAGCATATCTACAACAAATCTATTTAAAAAAAAAAAGGGCACAAATTACTTGCCTGCCTCATTTTACGCATCTCATATTCCTGCTTAAAACGGTCTGATTCTTCAGTTGACTGGAAATATTCATTATCAAATTTACCGTCTAGGAAAAAATAAGAGAACCATTGGAGAACATTGTCAGTAGCCAATCCATAAAAAAAGGGGGAAAATGATAATCAAGAATCGATATGAAGAGAACCGATAATATCTTACCATAGGTTGAATCAAATTTGATTCCAGTATGAGAAGTAGAAGGTGCCCAGTCAGAAGTAGTTTTTTTAACTGCGGTCGTACTTCCATCTGGTATCGCTTCAATCCTGTCTTTTAGCGCAGAACTAAATCGCTACGAGCGCCAAGCTCTTCAATCGAGAGCCCTTTGACCTAGAATCAAATCGAGTAAGTTAAATCAACTCCTCCCCTTCTTTTTTTTTGCCCTTTTGTATTCGATTCACACTCAGTAAATTAATTAGGAACGTATTCAAACATGAACTGTTGAAAAAAGAATAAGCAAAGGGCAGACCTTTTTGTGAGCAAGTCTCTGCAATTTGGGAATCTCTTCGAGCAATCGAGCCTTCGTTCTCCGAATTTCGGCATTTATAGCGACAGCTGTAGCCCTATTTTTCTCCGTTGCTGCCGATTCCGATTTCTATATATATATATTTTTCATTGAACAATTAAAAACAGAGAAATCTCTTCTCCTCTCAAGTATCACAAAAACCAAACATAAAAGAATAGAAGTTTGGATTAGTTACTTGAAGAGCAGCATCAACGTCGGCCTCCACCGCGCCGTAAAGGCGAGCAAAAGCATCATCGCCGGCGACGTTGCGATCTTTTTGCTTATCAACGTCGTATTTATCGTATTTCTTGCAAATCGCATCGACTCTTGTTATCAAATCGATCACGCTCATCTTTCACCGAATATCCGAAACTCCAATTTTCTCTCTGACAGTTTCTGTCTGACACTAACGGAGTTTTCTAAACTAACAGTTGTGCAGACATAAGACTCAACGATTGTTTGAAAGGAGAAAGAGGGAGCTAAGATTATCGGCTGTATGAACCTCTAACTTTACTTTCGGTACTTCAGACTTAGATTTCTGCCACGTGGTATTTAATAATTACCTTGACCAATCGTACGGCTAGCTAGGAGAAAAACATTCGTCGTTTTGTTGTCTGTTAGCTTCGTGCCTTGCAATTTGTTGGGCAGAGTTGCAGCCAATATGAGAGAATGTTGACTATAATATCTTTGATTGTAACAGATTATAAGAAATTAAATAATTTATGTCCAATATAGAAAATATTTATTTGGATAATAATTTAAGAAATCAGAAAATAAAAAGAAGAGAATATTTAAGAAAACCAAACCATAGTTTGTCCTATTTCGGGGATGATAATTTTAAATAATTGTCCAATTATTCAATTTTATAGGAGCAGAGCACTAATTAGGTGCTTCTTTTCTAACCTGTAACCAATATGCTTTCACTTTCAGTTTGATTTATTTATATAAGGAAATATTTTTATTCTGTATAATTAAACAAATACAATGCAAGTTTATTGCTCTGGATCGAGATGTGATGAAGTTATTGGGCTGGTTTAAAAATGTTTAACACTAGGTCCACCTAGCTGGGCCTGTACTAAGCCCGATTATAGCCCATATTTGTCATTTTGTTTAATTTGAATTCAATAATTGCTTTTATTAGTCCTTCAGGATCCCACATCTCTTGACTGTGACTTGAATATGTGAGTATATCAGCGTGATTAGTGGTCGATCCAGTCAGCAATTATTTGAATTATGCTGCTACTACGGTAAATCTGATAAATTTATTCAAAAAAAAAATGATGGTATATTTGATGTGTGAGTCTTCCAACGTGAGTTTGGTTGAGGCTTGGGGTTCTGCGCTTCTTCGTGGGCAGTGATTGGGTTGGTCCTCCGGGATCCCATATCGTTTGATTGTGACTCGATCCAGTCAGTAATTATCTTGATCGTGCTGCTACAACAATAAGTTTGGTAAATTTATTCTAGCGTGGGTTTGGATGGGGCTTGGGATTCTGAGCTTTGTCGTGGGCCGCGATTGGGTTGGTCCTCCGGGATCCCACATCGTTTGATTGTGACTCGATCCGGTCAACAATTATCTTAATCGTGCTGCTACAATAGTAAGTCTGATAAATTTATTCATCAAAAAAATAATTACTTTTATTTTATTTTTTTCGTTTTTTTATCTGTCATTTTTTAGTAAAATTCAAATTCTATATATCTGTCACTTTTAAACTTTCAATGTAATTTAATTTGTTTTTTCAATAAAATCAGAACCAATAAGATTTGATAATTTAGTTTTAATCACGTAATTTAATACTAAATTTAAATCTATTTATTATTTATTAATTCTAATGAAAACAATAAAAATAACTGATAAAAAAAATGGAGGAAGTATTAGTTTAAAATGAGGTTTATGGTTCCAATAGCTTTTATTAAAATCTCTAAAAATTATTAATAATTTCTGTATATATCTTACGTTAAAAGGACTAATTGTTAATAATTAATCATGCGATGCAAAAGACAGCTCTTGCTTTCAAAATATGTTCCTAGCATTTAATTAACGTATAAACAATTAAAATATAATACACATAAAATGGATGACTACATATATTTGTTCAAATTAAATGTTTTAATTACATTTATACTCCATTCCCTTTATAAAAAAAAAATAAATAAATATAACAAATTTAGTAGGTGCTATTGAATGGTTGAATTGTCCATAGCTTAAAAGAAACCATTTGATTTTTTGGAAGAGCCATAAACATGGATAATATTTGTCTCGAATTAAATTATAAATATAATTACTTCAAATTAGATTCATAAATAAATTAATATATTAGTTTTTCAATAATTATATTATTAATAACGAGGGGGGTGGAATTATCGATAATAAATTGTTGCACGTGTGAATAATAATATTAAGTAACACTATTATCAAAAAAATAAAACAAAAAAAAAGTAATAACACTGTACCTGCAAACGCGTGTAAACATGCAATAGTTCCTCGAGTGGTTGAGTCGTAGTCCCCAGCAACCAGAGACTACAATATTACAAGTCAACCATGCTTAATAAATTGCTCATCAGCTAAATATCAATTAATCATATGAATATAAAACGCTGACCCGTCAATCGATCAATCTTATTTCTTAATTCAGATACTAATAATACGGATGCTTTTTCACTCGATCCCTTTTTGAATCACTTCTCCCATCATCTCCTTCCTCTGGGAATTTT
The DNA here is from genome assembly GCA_037975025.1 of Excoecaria agallocha. NCBI lineage: Eukaryota > Viridiplantae > Streptophyta > Magnoliopsida > Malpighiales > Euphorbiaceae > Excoecaria > Excoecaria agallocha. The sequence goes on along the minus strand of CM075806.1, from coordinate 72,457,187 downwards.
CTTAAAAAAGTAAAAATAGAATGGCAAATAATCTGATTCTGGGCTCTTCTTGTTTTACGATTCTTGGTCTTTTTTTGGGATTATCGAGTCTATTCGGCTACTCTCACTCAATAAACGAACTGGGTTCTTCTAATACGTTCATTATTTCGAGCTTTAGGTATCCTAAATCTGAGGTCAGGCCCTATGATTTGCGTTATATTAGAGGTTTGTAACCATTTTCTGTTTTTTCTTCAAGGATTAATGCTATTATTTGCTGGAAGTTTCAATATATATATATATTACTTAATTGAACTATGAGATTATCATATATGAACTAGATTTTGATATTCCTCTGGTCACGAATTCTTTTGTAGATGAATTGAGTTTGATGTTTATGCATTACTGCTCTCAATTACTACTATTCTTTTGATTTTTGTTATGGGCGTTGTCGTGATTGACTCAACTTGTTCTAGTCAATCGAGGCTTTTCAATTCACAGAACTCTCGAGTTTAGTATAAGTGAACTCTTTGTTTTTTAATTATTTCATTTGTTTATAATCTTTAAATGAAATCCAACCAGCAATTCATATTGATAATTTTCTTTCTTTTGGCTGATCAAACAATGGCGTCACACTCTATAAGTGCCTTTAAGATGACAAACAGGCTTTAAACTTATTTGGTCATATGTATGTATCATTCAGCATATGAAGTAAATAAAATCTTTGGATCTTATTACAAAGCTTCTTGATTTTTTCAAATAAAATCTTTTGATCTTATTGCGAACATTCTTGATTTTGCGTTTTCTGATCCTTTATATGTAACTGGCAATGGCGTAGGTATCCGCATGTTTCCTTTTTATTATGAGATATGCTTTTTGTGTGTGGACTGTGATGCTTTCTGTTCAATTATGTTTTATTGTTGGATGAGAAATGACTAGGGGTTTCCAAATAAAAAAAAAAAAGAAATGACTGGGATGTTGCTTTAGAGATGATATTTTTCGTAGGAAGAAAAGTATGTATTCAATTATCTCTGCAAGATTGCCTATAGAGGTTCTAATGTGGTGTTTATTTCAGTTGATTTGCCTCCGTGGTTCTCTTCTATGTCCATTGCAGTTGATTCAGATGTGGACCTTGTAAGTATGCATGTGTAAGTATATAAATGCTTTAAGGATTTTAAATCAAATTCTATTATCTGGTTGCTAATTCTTGAATGGAATTTTACATTATGCTGTTATTTCCATTCTGGTATCTTGGCTTCAAAACTTTCATTTATGTTATTTATATGATCTTTAGATATCTAGAGGTTTAATCTGCAGTTCTCAGATCCCACTTCCTGTTTAAATTTTGACATTGATAGCAAATATTGCCCCTGTGATTGACGAATTTGCTTCAAATTTGCTTTAAATTTCACTCATAGTGATTATGTCTCTTTACCATTAGCTTATGGTTCAAGATTTTTTGCAGGATGCCAAGAGCATATCAAAGGTACCTAAAATCATGCTGCCGATGATCTGCTTTAGAGAGGGCAGTCCTCCTCTGCCTGATGTTCTAAACAGTTCTCTTGTGACATTGGGTAAGACAAAATAAATTGTACATGTCTGTTACAACGTTCAATAGTTGGAGTTCCTCAGCAACCAAAAATCATTGCTCCTTTCTGATTGTTTGCATCAAATACTTTTTTTTGTTAATTAAGCTCTATATCAAAATTCCAATATTGAATGCTTGAATTGCAAAAACATTAGTCTGTGCCATACTCTTTTGCTTTTCTTCTAGTTTTGATCAGAATCAGCTGATAATTTCGAATTACTTATTCAGTGGCATTGTTCAAACTGAATTAAATTATGACCAGAAAGCTCTTTCTGTTGTTATCTTAGATTCTTTCTACAATGGGTCATTTGAAGCACCAACCAGTTCCCAGAATGTTCAGTGCTATCTGTTGCAGAAAAATATGACAGTGAAGTTGACAAATGAACAGGTTTGTTGTACATTTTCTTGTCTTTGTTTTGATTGGACTGATGTGAATGCCAGATCTTCAAGATCAGCTTTTGCTGACATACTTGTACATATTATTTTTATGCACACATTTTTTTCCCTGTTTTGAGGGTTAAATGACTGTAAGGTATGATTGAAATTACAAGTGTGCTTTGATGTTTTTTTTTTCTTTTATATTTTTTGCATGATTAAAATAGAGTTCATTTACATGGTTGCTTTTCAGATATCTCCTGGAGCATGGTATCTTGGTCTTTTCAACGGCATTGGATCAACAAGAACGCAATCAAAAATGGTACTATTTGTTGAAACTAGTAATGTTGACTTGTGGTTTCTTCTTCTATTTAGTTGTATTTTGTATCAATGAACTTATGCTTAAGTAGTTGGCCCAAATATCCAACTGAATCAGAACAATAGAGAATATGAGCCCTAGGTTTAGTGATATAACTGTTATTGTTCACAGGTAGACATCCTTTTTCAACCAAGAGTTGTTGGTAACATGGATTAGTGGATTGGTCAAACTTGATACTCTGCTGTCAACTGTGGATTAATGTCTTCATCCAATTTCATTTAAAGGATATAGGGTAAATAAAATTTATATTGGGAAAAATATTCAGAAGTTCTATAATTTCTTGGCTGAAATATATATTAGGAGAAAATCTGTGAACTTTGGTATAATAATGGAGCATCTTTAAACCGTCTCCATGATATGACTATTCTATCTTTCATTTTTGATCTTTTATTTTATTTCCTTTCTTCATTCAGGTAGGAGTTTAATACCTGGATATTGCAATTATTTAAAAATTGAAATTATAGTCAGTCCTCTAATATTGCAGATTGTCCGTAGCCCAGGATACTCATTTAGTGCTAATATCTCTGTGGAAGGATGTGCAATCTCCACAATGTGGGGTCAGTACTGCAACCAGACAATTGACTCACTTTCTTGCTCTCCATCTGACAGCTATAATCCTGCAGAAAATATTTCTAACACTAATTTCCAACCAAATGGAACCGTGATGTCTTGCAAAAATGCTGAAACTTCATGCCTTGGAGAAGGTGAAATGAAAGTCTACTCACTGGAGGTTCTAGAAGTAGCAGAACAGTTGGTTATTATGGCAGTAAATGCCAGTTTAACTGCAATCCCATCAATCAAGGCCACTGATGCTAGCAGAGCTAATCTAACTTATTTTCTTCGGCATGGTGCAATGCCTTCAACGACAGAGCATGATTATTCCGGAGACCTAAATAAAACTCCTTTGGTTATTCGCTCACCAAAGGTTGGACATTGGTTTATTGCTGTTTTACCCTCTTTCCCAGTAGCTCTTGCAGAAAGTCAGAAAGTTTGCTATTCCCTTACATGGCAATTGTTCCAGTGTCCATCAGGAAAGGCTGGATTAAATTGTACCTTTGAAAGATATGCACTTGAGGTAAGATTGCTAAGGAACATGTCTTCTATACCACTTGATTATGAAACACTATATTGGATTTTAGATATGCAGATCTCTTTGATATTCTTAGAATTTATTTCTCTAGATAACAGTTCCAATCTTTTGTCAAATCAGCCATGTTCAAATAGAAATGAGATTTTAGAATCAAGAGATTTTTGTTTAACTTTTATTCACCTCTGTGATAACGGACAATAGACCTCAAGCTTAGTTGATACTGAATACATGATGAAGATTATGTGTGCTACCCTGTGTCTGGTAGTGAACTCGTTTGCTGGGACATGCCGGAAATTATTTTTATGGGTTCTTAGAATCTAAAGCAGATAATGGGTTCAGTGCAAATGATAAACCCACGTTCTAACCCAATTTAAGAGATTTTGGATGGCATCAAGATGATAATTATAAAACAACACAGGCAGTACTGGATTAATTTCAACTATCCGTTCTTCTAAGTGAGATCAATGTTGCATTTTTCCTGTCCCTAAAATCAGATAATAGTTCAAATAGGTGTTTCTTCTTTTTAAGAAGTGTTCTATACTTCAGCATAGGTGAAATTGAAACATTTGCTGTGGATCTTGATTGATTAAAAGTTAGCTCCATAGATGGTCTTTTTAAATATAAAAAAGTTTAGATTTGATAAACAAGTTTGGATTTAATAAATATAGATTATTTTCCTAGCAATTGAATAGATTCATCAAATGTGACTGAAACTCATGAATGTAAACTATTGGATGTTATGATGTTAATATTACAATCTGAACTAGAAACCTCAAATAAACAGTTTTCTTGCTTTGGACAAGTTATCCTTTAGTTTTACTAATGCTAGTTCATATAACTCTTTTGTTCTAATGCTTAAAATGGAGTAAGCTATCTACATAAATATTAAAGATCTGAGATGGTTGTCTGCAGACAGTTCTCAGGAGAGAGTCTTCCCCTTTTGAATCCTTTTATTTGCCTCTCAGTGCAAAAGTATTTCCAGATTCTGCTAATTTTCCACTTGCGCCCCTTTCAAGCAATGCCTCATATGGTGGAGAACTAAATAACTCTTGGACTTATTTCCTCTTAAACATTCCGCGTGGTGCAGCTGGAGGGAATATCCATGTCCGACTGACATCAGATGCAACGATAAACTATGAAATATATGCTAGAGTTGGCGGATTCCCATCTCTTGACAATTGGGACTACTATTATGCAAACAAAACAAAAAACAGTGATGGCTCCCCATTTTTCACACTGTATAATTCAAGTGAAAAAAAGGTTGATTTTTACATTTTATATGTTAAAGAAGGAACTTGGACTTTTGGATTGAGGTACTTAAATACTACTGGTAGCACTTCAAATGACCAGAGTATCATGTCTGTTTCTGTGGAAAGATGCCCGAGAAGGTGCTCCTCTCATGGGGACTGCAAGGTAGCTTTGGATGCCAGTGGATTGACGTCATACAGGTTGTGGCACTGCCATTACACCATTCTCTGTTTATTTATTTTTCCAACAGCCTAGTGATTCAAATGCATTTAATGATTTTGCCTCGTAGGATTGGTGTAATTTGGTGCTCATGCATAGTAGTTCAGACTTTAGACAGCACATCTACCTTGCTGACTCATGTATTTATTCCTTTTTCTTTGGCTTTTTCAGCTTTTGCTCCTGCGATCGAACTCATGGAGGCTTTGACTGTAGCATTGAAATTGTATCACATCAAGGTACATATTCTTTTGCTTTGTGAAGTTCATGCCCAACATGTGATTTCTTACAAATTGCTCAGAAACCATTTCTTTGTTTAAACAAGTGGTTGTCTTAACAGAGCAACTGTGGAATATTGCTTAAAAACTTGTGCATCTGATGCAGTTTGGCAGATTTGCTTTGAATTTTTCTTTTCTCTCTATCTTTGTTACTCTGCTGATGAATTTGATCTGCATAATTTCTAATAAGGCTGGACCTGCAAAGACCTAATTGTAGTTTCTGAAGTTTCCCATTACTTCTTGGAAAAACAATGATCTTACAAAGTCAATGAATCTCTGACTTGTGAATGAAATTAGTAAACTTGATGTCATTGGAGGTAGATAAGGTTTCAATGACTCTTGTTGCACTCAAATCCACAAGTCAATTATTATGTCAGAAGACTTGCTGGGCAGCAGTTCTTCCTCAGAAATATCCATTTTGCATGTGAATTGAATACTGGGATTTGATAGCAATGCTGTCTTTTTTACCTTATCAAATAGCTGAAAATTGATGTAGGGCACATACAACAATCAGTCGCTCTTATTGCATCCAATGCTGCAGCAGTGCTTCCAGCATATTGGGCTCTTCGGCAGAAGGTACTGCTCTATATATTTTATTTAATAGGATGAACAATATTTTGAGAATTTTGCTGGTGATTGTTTAGGTAATGAACTCTCCAAATTTCCTTTTAGGCTTCTTCTTTTGCTTTTATTTATTTATTTTTTTGCTATAACTATTGTTGAGAAAAGTATTATCTTGAATATATTAGAGGCAATTAGAATTTACTTCAGTACTATATTTGACATTCTTTTGTGAAAAGAAGAAAACACTTTTAGAATAGTTAAACAGCAGTTTCAAACTTCTAATTAGAACATCTTATTTTAGAGAATTAGTTTTAAGTTTGAATCTCAATGTGGCACGGAGACTCTCATAAGGTTTATTACTATATCGCCGGTCTTCCTCTAGTTTAATATTTGCCGAGTCACTTGCTAAGCTCTCATAGTAACTGGTTTAGCTCTGTTAGGACTGATTTACCTAAGAGATGGGTTGCTGATTCATAAGTTTAAAAATACCAGTGATGGATTTCTGGAAAGTTGAGATATATTTGTGCTCTTTGGCTTGTAAGAAAATATGTGAACTTAAAATGGAGTTATGTGATGACAGAAAATATTCTACTTGGCCCCTTATTATGTCTTCCATTGCCAAAGGATTTGTTTTCGCTTTTGTGCAGGCATTTGCAGAATGGGTTCTCTTTACATCTAGTGGCATTTCAAGTGGATTATACCATGCATGTGATGTAGGTGCCTGGTGTGCATTATCATTTGGTGTCTTACAGGTATTTGTTAATACTTCTTGATTTTTTATATTGTTTTTATGCAGAATAATATTTTTTCGGATCCATAAAATGAGTTATATGTGAAGCACATATTGCCATATCACTTGCAAAAAGGACTTTATAAAAAAAAAAAAAAAACCTGAAACCCATTTAAGGACGTTGTTGAATTTTTCTCATTTGTGGATATTGATTTTGTATTTCTTTCCACACACTCACTTATGTGTGCACAATTAACATAACACCTTCATGTTTAATCTGTTTACTTTTGTATTTTATGTATTTCTTCTATTTGTAAAATAGAGGTTGTTATTTTGTTTATTAATATAAATTATCATATTTGTTAATGGAATATTTCAGTTCATGGACTTTTGGCTCTCCTTCATGGCTGTTGTGAGCACTTTTGTCTACTTAACTACCATTGATGAAGCCCATAAAAGGACGATTCAAACCATTGTTGCCATCCTTACAGCCCTCATGGCCATAACAAAGGCTACCAGGTACACACTGGTATAGATATCTCCATTACGTTTCCTTCTTGAGAAAACACAGCTAGCGCTCAAGTATTTAACCACAACAAATTCTGCAGATCTTCCAATATTATTCTTGTAATGGCAATCGGTGCAATTGGTCTTCTTATTGGATGGCTAATAGAGTTCTCCATGAACTTTAGGTCATATTCCTTTTCAGTAGACTTCTGTTTAAATATGCCCACCAGGTGAGTATTTTCTCTGAACATATAATGATGTTTCACTTTGATAATATGTTATTTGAATATCTGATCCAAGGCAGATGGCAGCATATAAATTATAGTGTATTATCCATTAGCTTGAATTTCATAGAATTAGTAGAATAAAAATCAGTTTTTTAACATATGCTTGGATACCTTGCTGTGCTGGGACTGCTAGTGAATCATGATTTAACTTAAGCTAATAGAATTAAGCTAGAACACATTATATCATATGATACTGATAATTCTTAAGTGTTTTCTTTTCACTTTTTTTTTTCCTCTGAACAATTTCTTAGTTGTTAACTAAGAACTCTTTTTCTTGTTTGATTTTACCGAACTAGTTTGGAAATTCTGTTTATTTCCATCCCTTAAATTAGGTTTCTGATTTCGTCTGGAAGACTAATACATATCCAATGATCTAGGATTTTCAACAAGTTTCAGGGTAATATTAAGATTGACCACGCTACTGATTAATTCCCAGACTATTCATCCAAGCCATCTATATATCTTGCCTGGATTATTGTCAAATGATTTTCAACAAGTTTTAAGATAAGCTGATATGCATACATGTGGATGGTCTTCTGGATCTCTTGTATTTTAAGTTGGGTTATTGATTGTTTTAATATGTGCCAGGACTTAGTCCAGCATATCTAATATGAATGACTCAGCAAGTGATAAGAAGGTTTTGCCTGAAATGGTCGATGCTTTTAATTCATATGCTGGTGGTGTATATCTGCTTGAATCTATAAAATAATGTTTACATGTCTATACAGAATATGAGTTAGTCATAACTTTTGGTTCAAAGAAAGCTGAGAATTTTTATTGACATAGATGGCAAACAATTAGAGGATGGTTCAAAATTTTACTCAAGACACTATGGAGAAGATTTCGATGGGGTTTTGTTCTTGCTGGGTCTGCTGCACTGGCCATGGCAGCTATAAGTTGGAATTTGGAGAGCAGTGAAAGCTACTGGGTATGGCACAGGTAAAGTGGAGTATATTTTGTCCTATAATTCTCCTCTCTCTGTCACCTTTTTCTAATGTCAGACTGATATTTGGCATGCAAATGGTTTGCAGCATTTGGCATGTAACGATATATACATCTTCCTTCTTCTTCCTTTGTTCAAAAGTTGATGCTGTAAGTACTGGTAATGAAAGTCCAGCTCCAGATGCCAACTATGCGCTAACTAGGCAGGATTCATTTTCCAGGGGTGAATAGGAGGGGAAAGAGGGATGTTTAGAAACTTTTGCTTTTATTTCTTGTAGGAAAATACCTTAGTTTCTCAAGGCAGATAGGAAAAAAAAGAAACTATATATATATATATATATATATATATAGTTTCTTTGATGAAATCAACAGAAGTAGCAAGAAAAGCATTGCGTTGCCAATTCTTTGAGCTCTATGTTCCCCTTGCTGTAGGAATATTTCTCCCTTTTTAGATTTTCTGTACAGACAAAGCTAGATTAATGGGGTAGAAGATGCATCGAAATGTCGCTAAGAGCTTTAGCCGGGAAGTAGAGCATGACATGATAAATGTCGGAGTGTTTTTGTCATGTAAAGGTTTTATAATTTATTGGAAGTTCTTATTTACTTAAACTTTGTCATAGTTGCTTCTCTGATATTCGGTTCCCTTATTAAGTTCCTAAATTTAAAGTCTGCGAGGCAAAATGCTTTTAGTTTTACTACAACTACTACTGCTCCTACTATTATTAATATCATTCCTAAAAATGGTTTCAGTTCGACACGCGTAAATCTGGGAGTAAATAAGCTGAAAAGATTACTCTTTCTCTCTATATATATAGATAGTAAGTTGAATCTCATAGGAGTTTGGTTGATTTTGGTTGATGATGTTGCATATTCTTTGAAGAGACTCTTTAAGCATTTGATTTTACCATTGTTAATGAAATTCTCAGGTTTTTCTTTGAAACCTCATGTTTTCTTCATAATTTTCAAAGATATAATAATTTCCTTTGAATGGCCCCCAATTAATGTTCTTAATGGTATAAGCCTTCATATTATTCAAATATTTAATAATTTTAATTTTAATAACATGGCTTGATGATATGATTTTTAATACTTTATCATACACATAAATTTGCTCTCTATTACATATATAAATAGACAATGAAAAATATTACTACGTTTTGCACTATATTAGATTTTTCAACTAATTTTAAGAGCAAATTAAATAATCATATAAATTTTTTAATATCTTATATAATTATTATTAAAATATTATTCCTTCTCTCCCATTTTAAGTTATTATTTTCTTATTTTGCTTTTTTCTACTTTAAATATCCTTTTCGAAATTTAAAAAATAAATTTATATATATGTTCATATTTATTATATATTTTATTAAATATTTCTCGTCTTATCATCCATTATTTTTAACTATAATTTAATAAAATTTTTAAAAATATAAAAAGAATTTTTATCGGTTATAATTTTTTTGTAAAATTGAAATATTTTAATATTTTTTTATTTCTGTAAAAAAAAAGAGAGTTCCGTTACTTCAAACTAGAAAAGAGGAAGTATTTTATTTGAACTTCTTTATATATATATATATATATATATATATATATATATATATGAGAAAGAAGCACAAAAATTACACAGAAACTACTCTTGGAGTGCTTAAACCCCTATTATCCTGAACTAAAAGCTCTTTGATGTACACAGGAGGAACATCAAACCAAAGGGATTTTACACTTTGAGAGGCACTATTCTTGGCTAAGCAATAAAATGCGGGCACCCAGAAACTGTCTCGTGCGTGTATATAAATTTTTTACCAAGACCCGGAGTACATGATAAATTGTTATGATTGCTTGATAATCGCCATTTTAACAACCTTTGCTCCACAAGAAGAAAAAGAAAAGTATCAAAGATAGAACATTAAAAACATAGAATCAGGTGGAAGCTAGGAATTTCTCCACACTATACAGATTCCTATATACAACAAAGTTTAATGAACAGATTCTTCCACATGATCTGACATACCGTATAAACAGAATTTTAATCAAGCTGCTATAATGGGTCGTAATATGAAGAATTTTTGGCTCCATTTGATCTTCAACCTGCAAAACTACCTTCAAATTAGTCGAAAGCAACCAACTTCCGCTTTCATTTTAACCATTTCTGTCTAAGACGTGAGTTTAACTTGGTAGCTTGCAATTTTGGTTCTGTATCTCATCCAATGATCCATTGACTTAATCTTCCTTCAGTGAAGTGCTCCTCGAGTTTGAGGACAGTGTACAAAAATGTGATCCTAACATGTCTTTGTAATCCTTGCGAACACCCCATAAAATCTCTCCGCATTTCTTCATGCTTGGCCGGCTATGTCTGCGAGGGGCTAGACACTGTAAGGCTAATTCAAGAATCTTCTCAATGAGGAAGTTATTTGCAGCAGTACATTCCAGCCTCGGGTCCAGTATCGAAAATGCTTCTCCATCAGCAAACTTTTTCATTGCCTGTGCTTATAGCAGCAGCAGCAGCCCAAATCAGAACACACAATATAAAAGAAACTTTATTAATTATTAAAGTTCTCTAGATCCTTATGATTATTAAACAAAATGGGTAGTTTGCAACAAACATGAAGAGCATTGCTATTCTACTTATTGGATAGTTTTGCAAGTTAAACTGTATATAAGGAGCAAAAAAGAGAGATAACAGCATACCCATTTTGCAGTTATTCGCTCCTTGAGCTCCCTTTTCGGTTCGATAGGTCGCCTGCCTGTTACTAATTCGACAAGTAACACACCAAATGAGTAAACATCACTCTTCTCAGTCAGTTGATAGGTCTTGAGGTATTCTGGATCCAAGTAGCCAGCAGTTCCCTTAACTTGAGTAGACACATGGGTGGCACCAGATTCGGTGTCAGCTGCTAGTCTTGCAAAACCGAAATCAGTTACCTTAGCTCGAAAGTTTTCGGTTAGGAGAATGTTGGATGACTTTATATCCCTGTGAATAATTGGGTGATCTGAAGAAAAGCAAACAAATAACTATTATATCACAGTTTGGTAAAGAGAAGCCACAACTATAACTTGATGAAAGTGAGTTAGACAGGTAGCAAATCAAAAGAAAACCTGTGTACATGTGAAGATAGGTGACAGCATGAGCCACATTAATTGCAATATCTAGACGCACAGCAAGATCAAGAACAGTTCCATGAAGACCTGCATCAATTTGCAGCTCAATTCAGACCGGAGAAAGAAAGAAAAAAAGGCAAAAGTAACAGAAATAGGGTCATATAACGAAAAAGAAAAGAAAAGAAAAAACTCACAATCCAAGTGTTCTCTAAGAGTCCCATTAGGAACGTACTCCATAACAACTATTCTTTCATCTTCATGTTCCAAAAATCCATAGAACTTCACTAAATTAAAATGCTCCACCTGTGCTAACGTTCGAATCTCACTCTGAAATTCCACTCCTAAATGCTTATCATATAAACTCTGAAAAACCAAAATCCAGCACAAGTAAGATTCGCATCTACTATTTTGAACTGTGGAATTTGAGATTTTAAAGCAATGATAAACCTTCTTGGCACGTTTGACTGCAATCAAGGTTCCATCTTCAAGTCTTCCCCTGTAGACAGTGCCAAAGCCACCTTGTCCAACCTTGAAGGACGGTGAAAAGTTCCTTGTGGCTTTGAATATTTCCTCCATGGTGAATATTTGATTCCCTGGTTCTCTTCCACGGACAGAATTCTGTGTATAGGTACCTCGACCTGAACTTCTTCTTCTATCTTTGCTAGTTCCCGATACATCGGATGCCACTGACAGTACAAATATTGGAAAATTAATCATTGAAGAAAAACTTCTAATCTCATCACAAACTAAATCGATCTGATCCGCCGCTTCTAAAGGAAAATTGGTTAAAAAAAGAAAATAATCTTCGATCTTTACAGTTTGAAATTCTCACGTTCCTTTTATCGTTTTCATCGTTCTTCTGCTACCAAACAGAAACTATAACCTGAAATCCAACGACAGAAAAAAAAAAAAAGGGGGGGGGGGGGGACGCGTGTGCATTGATAGTCAACCATTAATTAAGAGTCAAGTAATTTACCAGAGGAAGTTTTGAATTCTTCAGAGTCTATAAAATTGTTAGAGCTGGTCGTCTCGGGGGGCGTAAAGCAGGCTATGAAGACTCCAGCCACTGATTTCGCGGCGGTCGCCATCACGCTCCGCTTCTTTACGGTTGAGGCGTCGGAATAAGAGGAGCTAAGTGAGAACTGGGAACGGTCCGGAGTTGAAAGTGCGACGGACCTAGAATTCCGACAACCGTATATGGAGTATGGACTTTTCATTATTAGAACGCGAGAGAGAGAGAGTGTGTGAATCAGAAATGGCGGGTAATTGCTGGAAGCCTGGAACGAACGAAAGGAGAAGAAGTTAAAAACTTTAAAGAAGACTTTGAATTTGATTTCCAAAAGTCGCAAGAGGCTAACGTGCGCCGGTGCAGTTATTAGTGCTAGTTGGCACCCGCTAATTTAATGTCGTTCGGACCGTTTAGTTTGTTACTACTTCGACATTCCCCATGTAAATAACGAACCAAATTAATTATCTTATACAAACAAACGTGAAATTGACACTAACATTATAATTATGAGCATTTAAATGGATTAAATTATTATTTTTTGATTTTTCATTTATAAAAAGAATTTTATTGGAGTGCTGGTTTTAACAAAATTAGTCTTGGAGTTTTTTTTTTCCGTCCAGCATGAACAAGTATAAGATTTTTTGAAGTTGAAAGCTTTCTTAATATTACTATGGCGATCAATTTGTTTTGGCTGGCGCACCATGAACTGTCAATATCAAATTATTTATAACATTTTTCTTCAAATCATCAATATATCTGACAAATCCAAAAAGAGTTGGAAGAATATTTATTATAGTATTTGTGAGTAATGGGTTTTTTATTCTGATTTTTGTGGTATTTAGAACATTATTAAAAGAACAAAAGGTCAACCAATTTTACTTTAGAACAGGTCAAGCTCATGCCAGCTGAATGCCCACTTGCCAATAAAACTGGACGAAAAGGACTTGGCCGTCTTATACAGAAAAGGGAACACCCTAATTGTGGGGGACAATTTTTTCCTTTTTGTCAAATAATTGTTTGCAGAAACCAAACCTCTAAATTGGCATTAAATTGGAAGCTCAATCAAAGATTAGGTTCCACTGATAGGAAAATGCATTGCAATTAGCATTTTGTTTCCTTGTTCTTCAACAGTGGGCTGGTAAAGTGGGAATTTGGGTGTCTAAATCTTGGTTGTTCTCTCACCAAATGACTTAATCATCATGAAAATAACGGTTAGTTGTCTAGAAATTCTTCTAAACCACTTCAAAATGGAAATCGACATAGTGGTTGTTGAGTGGACCAGTGCCACTGTCAGGGTGGCCACACATTTACTCATACTGCTCGAATTATTTATTTAATTTCATGATTCTGAATAGTATGTGCTGATCCGATGCTGGAGGTGCGCCTGCTACACCGTATCATAATCCAAAACTAACATCTCCTTCAAAGAAATCACATAAAAAATTAAGAATAAATCTACTCTCTTGTCACTTTTCTATTTTAAAAACAAAAGGCTGAACTCCTTACCTGAGACAGAATTGACATTGAACCAGCAACATAATTATGTCTGGACTACACAATCATTCCTTCGATTAGAAGTCAATCAATTACCCTCTGCTATTAGGATGGAGATTATTGTCAAAGCTATTAATGACAGGGCTCTGTAGTTTGTTGAAGATTGCTAGAGTTTCAAGACAAAACCTTCCATCAACACCTATTTGACAATACATAAAAACAAGTAACTAGAATGACTTCAGGATGATCAAAGTGATGTGTGACGATTATTCAGATTATGATCTAATTCAAAATTATGGGATGCAACTGTTGTATATTAAAGGTCAGTAGCATAAAGAAATTGACACTTCCAGCATTGATGAGCTAGTATTGCAGAGTGACTGACCCAATTTATTCGAAAAATTTTGATCAGCATCGTATTCTTGTTGACTCACTTTAACTGGACCATGGTTGCTGAACAGAGGAAAGTCAACTTTCAGCTTGGAAGGACAGTCATGAATAATCAGATAAAGCGCAGATTATGTCTGCAATGGAACAATCATATGTTAAATTTAATAGAAAAATAAAATGACAAGGAAGATGAGCAAAATTACTTGTCTTTATATTTCTTGCTGAGTCCTGAATTCATCCCACCGTCAGGTCCTTCACCACCTATACCAACAGACCAGACACTTGGTTTCATTGCTATTCAAAGATGCAAAATAACAGACATGTCCTACTCGACAATACGGAAGAGCAGAAGATTACATCAAAATTAATGTTCTTTGGCTGGTTGTATAAGACTAGTGAATATACAAAGATACCTCAAGATGAGAAGCAAACTCATGCTTGCATCATCAAAAGACATCACCAGGCATGCCCATTTGCAAGCCAAGGGATCATATCAGCCAGAGAAATTAAACTGCAGTTTGGGAATGGCATAGTCATCCCTCATTTGCCCAAGCAATATTTCTAGCATGCAATACATCTCTAGAGCTTGAGGGTGGGATTTATCACTTGATACAAAAGAGTGGATAGCACCACTGTGTTCCATCCAGCTGCAACCAGGAATTTTGTGATCACACCTGTCTCTAATTAGTTTGCGTACTCTTGCTACATCATGCCACTGACCCTTAGAGGCATACATGTTGGACATAATAACATAATTTACCGGAATGTTTGGTTCCAACTCTGAAAGCTTTTCGGTAGCCCATATAGTGAATTCCATGTGTCCAAGTGTTTTGCATGCCCCAATGAAGGCTCCCAAGGAATCTGATCTGCATTCAACTGGCATTGTGGTCAAGACATCGAAAGCCTCATCCAAAAGACCAGCTCGACCAAGAACGTCAACAAGACAAGCATAGTGTCTTGAATCTGGAAAAATTTGATACTGTTTGATCATTAATTTGAAGTAATGGAGAACCTCATTTACAAACCCTGCATGGCTACAGGCAGAAAGAACCCCAAGAAAAGCAACTTGATCTGGCTTTACACCAGTAAATAGCATTGTTTCAAACATCTTTATGCTATCTTTTGGAACACTACTGAATGCATAAGCACTAATAAGCGAGGTCCATGTAATAAGATTGGGTTCTAGAATTGAGTTAAAACATTCAACTGCACTAGCACTTCTGACACACTTGGAATATGCACCAATCATAGCATTTCCAACTGATAGAAAGGATAGCAATCCAATTTTGACCACATAAGCATGCACTTGCTTAATTTCACAGCTAGCTGAGACATTACCAGATGAACTAAAGATGCTAGCAAGAGTAAGTTCATCTGGAGCAAAACCCTCTCGCAACATTTCCTGTAGAAGTTTCATAGCCCCTTTTGCATCTCCCTGCTGCCCATACGCCACAACCATAGTATTCTATGACACTATTTTTATCAGCCATGTCATCAAAAACCTTGCGAACATCTTCTCTAGTTTCACTCTTTGCATACATATCGACAAGTCCACCCGCAACCAAAATATATAAATCAAAAGACAATTTAATTGTAAGACCGTGAATCTGCTTTCCTAATTCACAAGAACCCGAAGTTGCACATGAATTGAGCATGCTAGAAAATGTAAAACCATCCCCAATCAGATTTCCCAACCGCATCAATTCAAATACTATGAAAGCCTCTTCCGCCAAACGATTCAATGCATAGCAAGACAACATGACATTCCATATCACCAAGTCTCTGCACACTACGTCATCAAAAATACACCTCGCCTCCGTGACGAATCCACATTTCCCATACAAATCAAGAAGAGCACTGTTGACAAAACAATTCGACCCGAAACCCAATTTCGCTATGGAAGAGTGAAATTGCCTGCCCCTATTAATGTCATTTAGCTCAAGACAGGCACGAAGCAAACCATTCAAAGTTATATGATCCAAATATGCCTTATCCCGCAACATTCTCTTAAAGTAAGTAAAACCCATATAATTATTTGACTTATAATCACTGCCGCAATCAACAAGGCCGCAAATCACAGTATTCCATGTCATCACATTTCTCACTCATTTCATCAAACAATCTATGGACATAATCAAATTGCTTGCATTTGACATAAAAATTCAAAAATATGATTTTGCAAAGACAGTACGTTATATCATCCTACCTTCATAAGATGAGCATGGATTTGTGTCCCTTCTTGAAGAAAGCCAGTTTTAGCAGAGACTTTCAGGACTTTGGAGCAAAAAGAAAATATTGACCGAGGATAGTTAAATTGAATTGGCGTAGTAAAAACAGCTGAGGATACGAGTCTAGCAGGAAGGAGAATTGAGTGAAGTTCAGTGAGACAGATAGTTTTGGTTTTCGGATGCATATTCTTAATTTGCTAGAGAGTAGAGAAGGATTTTGGCGGCACAGGAAATGAAGGTCCAAATAGACGGCGATGAAATGATTGGCGAGTCGCGGCATTTTCATTTTTCAGAGCATAATTCGGCCCTCAAAATTGTTACTAATTTATAGTTTCCCTCGAAATTAAATTTTCTGTTTACTGAGTCCCAATCTTTTAAATTTTAATTCAAATTTCAGTTAATTCTCTTTTATCTAATGTGCCAATCCCATTTCAGTGCAGGTAAGGACAGCGATCCCAAACAAAATCACAACATTCTTCCAAATCTAAATAAAATTTGACTGCAAGATTCTCCCAACTTTACAATTCGAACCCTCGATTTTGCCTCTATGTAGTACTTACACCCAAAGGAAAATGACTGTTAAAATAACCCTCAATTAACCATTGAGAGATACGAGGGAGACCTCTGTACTGTGCTTAACCACAAAATTCCAAAAGTTCTCTCTTTTCACCGACTGGAATCTTCCTCGCAACTTTCTTTCCATTTCTGATATTAGGGTTTATGCTCTTTCTTTGTCCGCTTTGCTACTCCAAGTTTTGTTCTTCGATTCAAGCTCTTGCTGTTGTCGCTGGTATTTCAATATCTGATTCTCTGATAGTGTTAGTTTTATTTGTTTGTGTTCAACAATATCTCTATCTCGTGGTTTCCATCTTTGTTTTTAGGTCCTTTTCCCTTCTGTTTGGTTCCTGGAATATCTTTACCCTATTACTGTCTGGCTGACAGAATTAGCAGCTTGTTTGGCTGCTAAATAGTGCAGGGGAAAACAAAAGAATTCTAATTTTCCCCTTTTTTCCCACCAAATTGGTAGGGAATGATCTTGGCCTTCGAAGGGAGATTGAGAATTCAGATTTATTCTATATGAATAATTTTCAATCTCCATGTGGTAACCAAACAAGAAAAAAGAAAAGATATTCCCTCCGAACAAACAAGCTGCTGGATTTGTTTAATTCTACGATTCTATTGCTGAGTAATTATTAGCAATTAATTGTCTTATGCGAGTCACTTTGTTGCTTAATAATTGATATGTCAAGTTATGCTATGCAGATGTTGTCTTGAGCTGAGCTTATCTAGTTAACTCATTATATTTTGGGAATTGGAATCTTGTTCGGGATAGTACTTACTTTCATGCAACTGGAGAAAATTTGAGTTGAGTTCTACTCCCATTATTCAATTAGCTGGAATGCCAATTATAGTAAATTACTAGGCTTCATGGAAATAGCAATTGTTGCATTGCTTATTACTTTCAACAATAAATCTTTCTAATAGATTTAGCTTAATGATTACTGGAAATTATGGCTGTGTATTCTGCACGTGTGCTTGCTTCTTGAAATAGACATACTTATCAAATCTCATTTTGTGTTTACCTTTGATGCTGGACAAGTACGCACCAAAATTTGGCACCATTGACTGAATAACAGAAATAAAGCAGGGGATGGGAGGTTGCTGTTGTTCTTCCAGAAATCCTCATCTACATGGAACACCTGTATACTATTATGTGAGTAAAATTTTTTATGTCTCTAGTTCCGTGTTTCCTTATGATTTTGCATTTGTAATGCTTCAGCAAGTATTTCTATGTTGTATTGTATATGGTGGCTGATGTTTATGTTGTGTGATCAAGGTCGCTTGCTTGCATTGAGGTGTGGACCTGGACTCTCGGGGAGAGTGGAAGACGCTCACTGGGAATAGAGGGAAAAACTGATTTAGTTTGTTATTTTCTTGGGCTTCAAAATTTGGATATTGAGAGAATGATATTTGTTTTGTTTAGAAAATCTCAGGATTTGTCTTTCACAAACATGATCCTAATTTTATAAAACCTATTATTCACATACTCATTGGTCCTGTCTGATGCACAAAGCCTCCTTGAGGTGCAAGAGGAGCTCTTACCTTATCAAGCCATCACCTTTTCTAATATCTGCCTAATCTGATCTCTTTCAGATGTCCTTTGTCTTTCCTTTGTTAATCATCTTTTTTTCCCCCTGTTTAAATATCTCATTTTGATCCATTTGATGAATATGCTTCAGTTTAGATCTATCAATATGGTTTTGTCTTCTGACTGGCTTAATGCTGAATGCAAGAGCTTTTGTAACTGTCAAAGTTTCAAATGATGTTTATAAATAAATGGACTTCCCAGTGGCTTATTTGTTAAAACCATGAAATTTCAGGAATTCAAAGCAGTGGCTTCTTTGCAAGATTACATACTTAGTTAAAGACTAGGATAAGTTTTAGGAAGCCCCTTTCACATATGCATATGTGAGGTAAGCATTAAGCAATATATGATTTCCCTATTTTCTGTGCTCCAGAACAAGTATAAAATTTAGTTCACACCAAATGCATTGCTATGATGGTAAATTAAGTATTGAACTTTAGAATTTATCACCTTACTTGAGTTGAGGAAAGAAAATACAAGCTAATGAAGCAAGTCAGTCAGTCACACTTTAGTGCTGAATGAATCTCATTCGGATTGGAAACTTACAAAAAGAATGCAATGATTTTAAGTTCATACTTATGGCTAAGGAACAAGCATGCGCCAGTGGATGGCACATTATGAGATTAATTTTCAATGAAAAATGTACTCTTCTGAAATTACAGCTTCCTAATTTTAAGCTTACTTTCTTTCCCTTTGTTAAGAAGCAAATTAAAAGTTTTCAATTTCAAAGAATTGATTGTGTTGTTTGAATTCTTGATTACTTCATGTTCCCTCAATCTCTCTCATGTATGGCTTATCATCAATGAGTATGAGAATTAGAGTCCTCAGAAAAGGATGCAATTTTTCTTTTAGTGGCAGGATTAGTATGCAGCTTCCTTTTTGTATGATTTCATCTGATAATTAATGGCTGACTAATTATCATGAGAAGGAGGTCACAGGTATCACTATATATAGTTTTGAAATATATAACATGTATTTCTGCAGTGCCCTCCAGCTTTGGAAGAGGATGAATCCTTAGCATCTCAAAATGGTGCAGCCTCTGCCTTCACTGCAGGTCTCCTGGCTGAATTAAATCTGAATACATCAACACCTGATACTTTCAGGCCCCCTCCTGCACCTTTGCCATATGACATGGTTTTGGGATGTCCTCGATTGTCAGATTCTGAATCTATTAGAGACGCAATTAGCGGTAGTTTTGAAAATTTGGCAACATGTGAGTATATTGAGGATCCAGACTGCAAAACTTTAGCAAGTTCATTGCCAGTCTCGCCAAAGAAGCCAGAAATATCAAAATTAGATGAAACTATTTCCATAGCTGAAGAAGAGGATGCTTGTCCCATTTGTCTCGAAGGTGCGAAGTTGGCAGTGCTGTGGGTGATGAATTGTATTTTGATTCATAATATTACAATTGCTGATCTGAAAATCTAGTCTGTTTTCTGCATAAGATTGTTATTTAATAGCTCATACGTAATTCTCCAATCCTATCTGCCTCTACTTGCAGAATATGATACACAGAATCCGAAATTTTTCACCAAATGCGAACATCATTTCCACCTATCATGCATTCTAGAATGGATGGAAAGGAGTGACACCTGTCCCATATGTGATCAGGTTTGCTTCTTATGATTTGTCTCTGCCAGTAAATCACTGAGTTTTTACTGATATAAACTTAGTAGCTTTCCTTAATAAAGTGCTTTATCACAACTCTATTCAAGATTGCACTATCTATTTTGTAGGATAAATTGCTATCTGTTTAGGCTTATCAAGATTGTACTATCTATTTTGTAGGATAAATTGCTATCTGTTTATGTTTAGGCATTTTTATATTATAAGAGGTAAATATGATGTGGAAGAAAAAGTGTTAGGTTATGGTTACTTTTGTAGCAACTGTTAACTGATGACATAGTGATTAATGAGGATCTCTATTTTTCACTGGGTTGTGGTTGACATGAGTGGACATTGTTCATTTATATTATGTCCCTTAAACTTTACAGGAGATGGTATTTGACCATAACTTCAATTAGTCACTCTTGTGGAGATGGAAAGTTCACTTGCTGTTTTGACAGAAAGATTGCCAACTTGGTGGGCTGAAGATTCCTGTAAGTTCCAATTCACAAAAATAGACAGCAGTGTGCCCAGACTTATTTTTCAGTTTGGTCTTGGTTGGTCTGAAGGTTCAAAAAATAAGGTCAGAAGTTGTGGACTTCCAACACAACATGAGCACAAGTTGCTGCTTCAAAGCTCTTTCTCATTGTTAATAACTTGGTTAGTTAGTTTCAAATGGAAATGCAGATAAGCAATTGGTTATCAAGAAGAGCTCCTAAGAGAAAGAACGACCTGGGATGAAGTTTTCTGTGCTTCTCAAAGAAAGGATGGCAAAATGTTCTGCGTTCCATATCGTGTCAATGAACTAGAATTCCCAATGAACTAGAATTCCACTTTCTCCTATTTGCTTCACTGTATGCTCTCTCTCTATATAAAAATTAATTTTTTTTAATGGAATTCAGCATTTGGAGCTCAATCAGTGTATAAAAATTGTAAAGTGGAATGAGAAGTTTATATATGACTCCAAATCAAACATTAACTTTTTGCCTTCTCAGTATTCAGATTGAAGAATGGAGAGACTTAAAAAGGGGGGCTAACGAATGAAAACATAGTAAACGATGTTATTATATGTCAGTCTGTATGTATGATGTTATAGTGATGGTGGCAAACGCTCAATTATGGCGACACTTGAGTTTTTGGCACTGATGCTAATATCAGAAGGTTAAAATTATAAGTTAGATAAGCAATTTTGAGTTTTATAGTACTTGCAGAGTATTCAGAAAGTTCAAAGTTGAAAAACCGTAGTAATATCGGTAGGAGAAGTTTCATTTTCCTAGCACATAATAAATGCTTAAAAATTCCAAAGAGTGGTTTAATGTCAAGGTCTATGCCTGACTAATTAGCAACTGCCCCGCAAATGTAGACTATAAACGCACCTATCGAAGAAATTAACACTCCTGTCACATATCAGCAAACCACCCAACCTATAAAAATTACATATTTTTAATATTACTTTAAATATTGAAATATAAAATAACGACAATAAAAAAAAAGATATTTTTTCTATTTTAAAATACATATCATCTAAAAAAAATTATTTTATAATACATGACATTTTGATATAATAAAAAAATTTTATTTCATAATACATGATATTTTAATGTAATCAAAATATATTATTTTTTTTAGGTTAGGTGACGAGGTATTTTAGCGGATTTGTATGGATGGAAATTATCACATTTATATTAATTTTTATTTGAATCAAAATTTTTTTTTAATACAGCTGTATTTTTAGAATTTAAACTCAAAATTACTAGTTAAATTAGCAAATATTTTTACCATTTCAATTACATACTTGACAGTATTTTAAATTAATTTTTTGATCCATGTCATTTTAGTTCTTTTTTTTTTCCAGTAACCTATAGTGATGTATTATTCGTAATTATGGTTATAAATAGAAATTTACAAATCGAAAAAATTAATCAAGGTACTTTAAAATGAAATGAGACAAACAATTATGTGCGAAATTATATGAAATCTTAATCAATTTAATTCTAATAGAAAATCATCTACAGAAATAAGTGTATTCTATTTCTAATTTTCATTGATATATAGGATTTCTTGTTTATATAAATATATCAATTAAATACGAATATAGTATTAATTGGGTGCACACATGTAACTAGTGTTTGCAAATATCAACCGTTGGATCATATTTCACTTTTAATCCAACAGCTGGCATTTGTGATTATCAGATACAGTGAGCACACCATCTCCTAACCCGAATATACGTGTTTGAGTGCGATTTCACTACACCTCTTTCCGACAAATCTTTTTCAGTTTTTTTGCACCATATGATTTTACGGAAATATCCTTCGTCCGGAATTTCGTTTCCTTCTCAGTCCAATGGTCGCCATTAATCTGAATAGGCATTTTAATCGTCATCCTGGTTGTTATTTTTAAAATTTTAAAAAGCAAACTAACAGCGGAAGGTCGATTTTATTTTGATAATCATACTTGAATTAATTACTTCCACCACAACTTAATGCATTTTTTATTTGGAAGCAAATCTGTCTATAGAACCGTAATTATGCATAACCTGGGAGGATAGTTTCGTAATCCAATTTGTTAGAACTTTTTTCTCCTTGTTTGTATCCTAAATGAGCGGCCTTTTTACCGATATCTATACGAAGTCTCCACTCACTGCCTGTCTCAAACTTTCTTCTCACTCGAAAGTCAGAAATTTGAAAAATGAATACCAGTATACCAGGGAACTACCTAAAGGTTCACCGTCTCCTTTCCCATACCGCCGACGGCTTTCTATTTTCGGGGTGACCAAACAGAGAGTAAAAGGTTTGATCTTTATACTCAATTACCGCCATTGCTATGTTAATGATTTCTACCTCTGTCTTCCTCTCCCTTCTATTAGTGACATCCAATGCTTTCTTTATTTCAAAATTCGAGCCAAATGAGAGCTCCTCCATCTCCAGACCCCAAAATGCCCTGATTTTACTAAGCATGAGCAAGAAATTGGAGTTGAGCAGTGTAATTATCAATGGAAATTTCACAATTCCAAGTGAAAATCGCACTTTTGAGCTGGGCTTTTTCAGCCCAAACGGAGGTTCCAAGTGGTACCTAGGCATATGGTACTCTTCAACTCCGACTCCAACTTATGTTTGGGTAGCGAATCGTGAGAAACCCATTTCCAATGTCTCATCTTCCACACTTGAAATCACTAAGTCAGGCAAGCTAGCGATAATGGAGTCACCAAGTTCTGTCATTTGGCAAAGCACAAACAGAGAAAAAGCAACTGAACTTCGATTTCTAGACAATGGAAATCTGATTCTACTATCCCCAACTGGGTCGCTGTTATGGCAAAGCTTTGATTTTCCGACGGACACGTGGCTACCGGGAATGAACATCACCAAGAATCAATTTTTAACCTCATGGCGGAGCTCAGCCGACCCATCACCTGGTTTATACTCTCTTAGGCTCAGCCCGCAAGGGTACAACGAATTCGAGCTTGTATATAAAAAAAGTGTCAGGTATTGGAGCACGGGCAATTGGACCGGAACGGCATTCGCCGGTGTACCGGAAATGACGATACCGTATATATACAACTTCCATTTCACAGATCCTTATACCTCTGCGGCGTCGTTTTGGTACACGGAAGTGTCACTTGATACGGCGTTGAGGCCGCCATTGAGCCGATTTCAGTTGGATGTCGATGGCCAGTTGAAGCAGTACACATGGGCGATGCAGGTGGAGAGCTGGAACAAGTTCTGGTCACAGCCAGAGAATCGGTGTAAAGTTTACCGGTTATGCGGAGATTTCGGAATCTGCAAAAACATTGACGATGGTACAAGGCCTTGCGTCTGCCTTTCTGGGTTTAGGCCTGTTAGTGATTAAGATTGGGAGTTTGGGGATTACTCCGCCGGTTGCGGCAGGGATGGCGGGACTCCGTGCGACAAGACTGATGGGTTCATCGAGGTCGGTGTCGATGAGTATGAAGGAGCTGTTACGGTGCCGTTTCAAGGGAGCAGAGGAGATTGCAAGAGGTCGTGCTTGGGTAATTGTTCTTGTATTGGTTTGGTTCATGATGATAAGACTAGCATATGCAAGAATTTATATGGGTCTTTATTGAATTTGAGAAATTTGAGCTCTAGTGGCAACTATCAATATGCGTTGTCTGTGAGGGTACCAAAGGAGGGAACTTTAAAGAAAGATGAGTCAAGATCTGTACTTTTGGTTGGTATTGTTCTTGGGTCTATTGCTATTATTGTGTTAGCTATGGGAATATTGGCGATTGTGCAGATTAGAAGAAGGAAGTTCAAGGGTAAAGGTAAAGAAAAAGATGGTGGCTTTCCTCTGTTGAATTTGAAGGTATTCTCTTACAAAGAACTGTACGCGGCAACTCGGGGTTTTTCAGATAAACTTGGGCATGGTGGGTTCGGTGCAGTTTTTCAGGGTGAATTGGATTCAACTCCTATTGCTGTGAAACGCCTTGAAAGGCCAGGCAATGGAGAGAAAGAGTTCAGGGCAGAGGTATGTACCATTGGCAACATTCAGCATGTAAATCTTGTGAGGCTTAGAGGGTTTTGCTCAGAGAAATCCCATAGGCTTTTAGTTTATGATTACATGCCAAATGGTCCTTTGAGTTTGTATCTACGCAAAGATGGTCCTAATTTAAGCTGGGATGTAAGATTTCGAGTGGCAATGGGGGCTGCTAGGGCCATAGCATATTTACACGAGGGATGTAGAGATTGCATTATCCATTGTGACATCAAACCAGAAAACATCCTTTTGGACAATGATTACACTTCTAAGGTATCGGATTTTGGCCTAGCAAAGCTTGTTGGTCGCGACTTTAGTAGAGTATTAGCCACCATGAGAGGTACCTGGGGCTATGTTGCTCCAGAATGGATATCAGGTGTTGCTATTACAACAAAAGCGGATGTTTATAGCTATGGAATGACTTTGTTAGAATTGCATGGAGGCCGCAGAAATGTAGAGAGAGCCCCATCTGGAGGAGGTGTTAATGGCAGTAGAGCTGGCGAAAAGGGTGAGAGATGGTTTTTCCCTCCATATGCTGCCCAACAAATAATTGAAGGCAATGTAAAAGCAGTGGTGGATTATAGACTAGGAACTGAATATAAAATTGAAGAGGTTGAGCGTGTAGCTCTGGTTGCGATTTGGTGCATACAGGATAACGAGGACATGAGGCCTGCAATGGGGATGGTAGTGAAGATGCTGGAGGGGATAGTAGAAGTGGCTAGGCCTTCAGCTCCAAAATTGTTACAGGCTTTGGTTTCCGGGGAGTCTTATCAAGGGCTGCAGTTAGATTCTGGTAACGGTATATCTATGACAGGTGATTTCTCTGGCGATAATATGGGAGTGTCTAGTTGTGGTTCACAGTCATCTCCTGCTATTGTCTCCTTCCCTGTTAATGGGAATTTGAATGTTTAACTAACCAGTTTCTTGGAGTTGAAAATGGATAATTTAACTTGTAGTCTATCATGTATGTAAATTGAGCTACTTCTGTTGGAAAGTTTAAATGCCAAATAGTTTTGTTTCATTTGAGTGTGGCAGGATTCAATTCGTTAGGCCAATCATGTCTGTTTCTTAGAATGATTAATGAGGGCCCAGATCCATCTTTTTCATGATCATAAAGGAGGAGAATGTCACAAGAGAAAGTGCTCATCTTTTTCAAATTTGAAATTGGCAAATAACTTGTTTGTATTCAGCTTAAATTTCTTTTTTCTTATGATGGCCTTTTTTCATTGGAGGAATATCTTCTCTCTTTTTTCATCATATACTGCCTCTATGGTTAGTTTTTATGGTGACTTGAGAATGGAAATGCTTCCATCATCTTTCTTGCAACTTTGTCAAGCATAATTCACTTTCATTAATTCAGCCTTTTGCAAGCTTGCAAGTTTTTGTGAATGTCTTTTCATCTGTTTCTTGCATACAATTAAATGAAATTTTAATGACTTCATCATTACTTTCGTGATTATTTTGCTATTTGTAGAAAATTGTCAGCAAACCGACCTTAGCTCAGTTGGCAGAGCGGAGGACTGTAGTGGTAAACAGCTGTAATCCTTAGGTCGCTGGTTCGAATCCGGCAGGTCGGATTGTTTTCCAAATTTTTGCTTCCACAATTTTTTTTTTTAACAATTGTATTTCGAATTTTTTAACCAATGAAATATTTTTGTAACAACACATAGGGCCTGTTTACTTACAGAAAACTACTCCAATTTTTTAGAAAAATTTTTCACAGAAAACAAAAAATAGAGATCATGTTTATTTTCATAAGTTTTCTAAAATAGAAAATAAATTTTTCAATTTTTCAAAATAAACAAGAAATTAAAAAACTAATAAAAGATGTTTTTTAAATTTTTTAAATAATATTAATACACACATATATAAATGTACATACATACATATACATATATATGTAAATTTTTGTATTTGCATACATACATAAGCATATGCATGTGCATGTATATGTATATATAGTACATACATACATACATACATACATATGGATATGTATATATATGTATATACATACATACGCATGCATATGTATGTGTATACATATATATGTATGTATATATATGTGCATATATACACATACATATGTATATACAAATATATATACATATATATACATATAAATATGTATTTATGCATATACATATACATATATGCATACGCACACACACACACATACATATTCATATACATATATCTGTATGTGCATGCATACATACATACACATGTATATATATGTATGTACATACATATATATACATATGGATATGTGTATATATATATATATATATATATATATATATATATATACATACATACACATACATATATATATGTATGTATTCATAAATACATGTGTATGTATGTATGCATACATATACATGTAATATTTGTATGTATGTATATATATACATACGTACGTGTGTATATACACACACAAATATAAATAAACGCTTCAGTTTTTCATTTGTTGATAAATAAACGCGTTTTCTAAATTTTTTACGGAAAATAAATACTCAAATTTTTTTAAAAAATAGAAAATAAAAAATAAAAAATTATTTTATGTAAGTAAATGCACCCATAATTTTCACAATTGACAAACATTTTTCAAATTTCAGATAGTGAAGAACTATGGGAAGAAATTTGGAAAAACATTGTAGAAGAAAATTTTTCTCTATGCTTTGACCAGAAAAATAATAAATCATCTTTTTACACCTAAGTCAACGGAATATTATTGTACAAGTAAATATAATCTTAATTTGCATTACGAAAATTATTTTTAATTACAGAGCAATATATTATTAGCTCTATTAGGTGGTTTGAATCTAAAAAAATAAAAATCTTACGGTAGAAAATATATTACTTTACTCCGAGAAAGGGATTATATATTGGTAAATTATCATTTTTCACAATGTTCTTTCCGGATTATATAAAAAGTAAAAATTATTTTTCTTTTTATTTTTTCTTATTTAGATGTCCTCCCCTTGCCAATATCTTTAAAAAAAAAAAAAAAAGAACACATAATACCATATTTTTAGTTTTATTCCTTTTAGAAATAGGGTCGCAAGAGAAAGATGATAATAATGTGACAACATAAGGACGATTAAAATATCATCATAATTGCCAAAAGGAGTGTGTAATTAAGTTGCTACTCTGTTCAGTTCTTCGATAGACTAAACTTGGATTTTATATTGTTTCCCTTCTTAATCTTACGAGATAAACACACATCCATTCTCGACACAAATTCACAATTTTATAATTATTTGCAATTTATTAGACTGACTAATATGGATTTATACTTGAATTGGCTCAGAAAAAAATGTTATCTTTTAAATATTCAAAGACATTATTAGTGATGTACTAATCTAGGAGATTAATTTCCTCCGCAGAAAGTTAAATTTCGTAATCACTGCACAATTTGTATGATTAGCAACCGTGAAATAGTACAGTTTACCTCAAACGGATATTAATTAATATTTCCAAGAGCCAATCACAAAATTACCTTATTGATAATCCTAGAAATGATATTTTTTAAGTCTCAGACAGTCGGTCCACTATACCTGGTTAGACCCAAGGTCTATTAAGCAGATGAGCTCAAAATACGAACCACAAGATAGGGATGAGGCCACTTGATGTCCGATCGAACTGATGAAACAACGCGTTATAGTCAATCTACTGACACAAGGCAAAATCCATGCTCCTCATATACTATTGTCACTTCGCCGCTTACCTGCTTTAATTGCTACTTGGTACTCAAGTGCACCCCTTATTCTTCATATAAATAGCTCAATACATAGTGATTTCATGTATTGACTATTTGAGATTTTTTATTTTTAAAAAAGCTATTAACTTAAATTTTAGAGTGTTTACGTCTGATTCGACATGATACTATTTCTTACAGAACTCAAACATCCGATCGGTGCTGTTCAGTCAGCATTCTCTCTTTTCAGATAAAAATATTTTCGGTCTTATTACTTATTATGCTTCTTTAAGTGGGCATGGAATAAACGATTTTTTGCTTAAAAAAAAAGTAAATAAATAAAGACTTAAGACTTAAGAGTGACCAGAAGGCAGGGGACCTACGAAATAAAATCTTCCAATACACTATTTGCACCACTTTCCACGAAGAAAATTGTTTATTTAAATGGATAAAATCCTTATTTTTAACGCAAACAATTATTAATTATATTAATCTCAGTTAATATTTTCAAAATTTCTGTTAACTAAATTCTTAAAGATTTAGAATCCAGTTGCCTTTCTTGTCTCCAAATGTTGAAGTCAGTCCTCTTTTTGCGATTTTCAGATTTTTTAGGAGAAAGGACTCGGACAGTAATTACGAATAATTATAGGGGTAAAATTCCAACTACGGCCCTTTCTCTGAATTTCTAACCGAACTCATGTGGGCCCCAACACCCACTGCATAAAACGCCACAAAAGCTCCTCCGTTGCACCAAACCTCTCTTTGCTTGAGAGATAAATATTAACCAAAAAAAAAAAAAGAAAACTTAGAAAAGCCACAAATCCTAGGGTTTGACTGAAGAAAAATAAGGAAACAAAAAGAAAAAAAAAAAAAAGAGAAAAATAAAGGAAAAATTGCACCTCCAATCGCGTGAAGCCCACAACAGCGAGAGAGTCAGTAGTGGGAATCGGCGATCTCCCTATCTGTCCTTTCTTCAGATCCATCTCCATTTTCACTCCGAAATTGTCGTCTCTCTTTTTCAGTGAGAGAAAATTCGACACCATTTTTTACAATCCTAGATAGAAAAAG
Organism: Excoecaria agallocha; assembly: GCA_037975025.1. Taxonomy (NCBI): domain Eukaryota; kingdom Viridiplantae; phylum Streptophyta; class Magnoliopsida; order Malpighiales; family Euphorbiaceae; genus Excoecaria; species Excoecaria agallocha. The sequence continues at coordinate 72,427,774 of CM075806.1, read as the reverse complement.
TGTGGATAGACAGAGGGGGAAACTACAGCTGTTGTCTATATGGTAACTTGAACGTTGGGATCGGGGGGTAAATTTGGGGTTTTGTCAGAATTTTGGAGGGATTTTGGCTTTTTCCTCTATTTTTACTAATTCTTCTATTTTCTGGGCGGGGAAATTTTAAGAATTCGTGTAGTTTTGATATAAATTTTGCATGCAATCTGGTGGTGGTGGGGGGCCCGGTCGGGTGGGGCCGGCGGCTGGGCGGGCGGCGTCCACTTCATCAGCAGCATCTCCTTCTTCTTCTTCCTCTGCAGTGTCGACGCCACAGTTAGGGTTCGACTCAGCACAGCCGCAACAACAACAACAGCAGCACCAGCAAAGGCAGGTGGGGCTTTACATGTTTTGTTTTATTTTTCTAGAAGTTGTTTGATTTTGGATTGGGGTCCTCAATTAGTGAATTCTTTTTTCCCGTGAGTTTGGTGTAAAATGCGTAGTTACATGATGGATGTGTAGTCAGAGATATGGTAATTGAAGTAATTAATGCGAGTGATCAGTTAAGTGCCCAGCTGAATTTTGATCAACCACTGAATTTTAGGTGTCAGAGCGATGGGCAAACTAGGCTTGTTTTACTTTAAGACAAGATGGAAACTGACATTAAACTTTAAGCTACTTTAGCTAGAAGTATGCATCCAAGCAAGCTAGATTACCATAAATAGGTTTAATCTGCTTGGTATTCTTGCTCTATAGTTATCCGTATTTAAAAGGGATAACTTATGGATGATAATGCTGTTGGCCATGCACCTTTGTTTTGTATCATTTCTGAAGTTGTTTTATATTGACTTCCTTATTGGAAAATGTATAGTGAGTTCAGGGCCATAAAATGACAGGCATTTCTTGTCCGTGTTTGTGAAATTATTAATTTGTGCTCTCGTATATTGTTTATATAAAAAATTTGTATATTTTGGATGGAAGAATTATTACTTTCTGTCCTTTTCCTTTGTGTATTACGTGGTATAGTTTGTATAACAACAAACCTGTTATTCTTTTGTCCTCTTACTTTGTCGAGGATTGTGAAACAAATCACATTTCTAAAGTGTAGAGTGAGTATTCTCTTGATGTTTGGATTGATTCTATGGTGTTCTTTCCAAGGAGCATTTACATTTCAGCATGTAACTTTAGATAGTCAAATAGTTTAGCCAGAATAGAGATGATGATGAATTGTTCTTATGCTTGAGCGTTCTATTTATATATGCTTGAGCTGTCGCTGCAGGCGTTACAACACCAATTACTTAGAAAACCTGAAGGAAATGAAGCCCTTCTAGCTTATCAAGCTGGTGCTTTTCAAGGAGTTATTGGAGGAAGCAACTTTGCTTCATCTCCTGGGCCGATGCAAATGCATCAACAATCTAGAAAATTATTTGATTTGGCTCAGCAGCACAGTTCTCCTCAGGAAGGCCAGAATAGGAGTCAATCTGTTGAGCAGCAAGTTCTTAACCCAGTTCATCAGGCATATCTCCAGTTTGCTCTTCAGCAGAAGTCCGCTATGGCTATGCCGTCTCAACAACAGGCTAAAATGGGAATGTTGGGCGCAGCCTCTAGCAAGGATCAAGAAATGCGAATGGGAAATCTGAAAATGCAGGAACTAATGTCTATGCAGGCAGCTAATCAAGCTCAGGCATCATCCTCTAAAAACTCATCTGAGAATTTTTCACATGGTGAAAAGCAGGTGGACCAAGGCCAGCAGCTAGTTTCCGATCAGAGGAATGAGCCAAAGCCCCAAACCCAATCCCCTGCTATTGGACAACTAATGCCTGCTCCTGTCATTAGGCCTATGCAGGCACCACAGGCTCAGCAAAGCATCCAAAACCTGGCGAACAACCAGCTTGCCATGGCACAGTTGCAAGCAGTGCAGGCTTGGGCACTTGAGCGTAATATTGATTTGTCACTACCTGCAAATGCCAACTTGATGGCACAGTTCCTTCCTCTTATGCAGTCAAGAATGGCTGCTCAGCAGAAGGCAAACGAAAGCAATGCTGGCCCACATGCTTCATCTGTTCATGTCTCTGGACAAAAGCATCGGGTTTCTTCCCCACCTGTTGCTAGTGAGAGTTCTCCACATGCTAATTCATCTAGTGACGTATCTGGACAGTCTGGTCCTCCTAAAGCAAGGCAGTCTATGCCACCCAGCCCTTTTGGCCCAAGTTCCAATGCAGGGATGGTGAATAGCTCTAACAACCTTCAACCGAATGCTTTTCAGAGTAGAGAGAATCAAATACCACCTAGAACAGGGGTTGTGTTTGGAAATGGAATACCTCCTATGCACCCCCCTCAGTCATCAACGAACATGAGCCAAGCTTTAGATCAGAATTTGCCTGCAAAAAATGCGATAGGTAGCCCAGAAAATTTACAGTTGCAGCATCTCAAGCAATTGAATCGATCTTCTCCACAATCTGCTGGTCCTTCTAATGATGGCAGTTCAAGCAATCCCGTCCCATCACAAGGTGGGCATGCTGTCCAGATGTCGCAGCAGCGGGTTGGGTTCACCAAGCAACAATTACACGTTCTTAAAGCACAAATATTAGCATTTAGGCGAATAAAGGTCTGAAGCTTTCCCTCACTCAAAATTTGCTTTCCATCTAAGATTGCCTTTTCTCAATTTTTATTTATTTATTTTATTTTTTTAATCCATATCTAAACTATATTTATTTGACTTAATGACTGCTAAGTGGATCATTAATGACTCCTTTTAATTACTTGACAGAAAGGAGAAGGTACACTTCCACAAGAGCTTCTTCGAGCTATTGCTCCTCCACCACTTGAGTCGCAATTGCAGCAGCAATTTCTTACTGCAGGACGAAGTAATCAAGATAAATCTGGTGGGAAGCTTGCTGAGAACCAAGCAAGACAGTTGGAATCTAATGAGAAGAATTCTCAGGCTTCACCATCTGTAAATGGTCAGAATTTACCAAAAGAGGAGACTTATGGAGTAGATGAGAAAGGAACTACCTCAGGGTGTCATATGCCTAGTACAGCAGCTGTGGTGAGGGAACCTGCAACCTCTGTGGCTGCTGGAAAAGAAGAGCAGCAAACTGCTATGCTTTCTATTAAGCCAGACCAAGAGGCAGAAAGAAGCCCTCAGAAAGCTCCCATCAGAAGTGACCATACAGCGGACAGGGGAAAGGCTGTTGCTCCACAGTTTCCTGTGTCTGATGCAATGCAATCTAAGAAGCCTGCACAAGCAAGCACTGCACCCCCAGCAAAAGATGTTGGCTCTGCTAGAAAGTATCACGGGCCATTATTTGATTTTCCCTTTTTTACCAGGAAGCATGATTCCATTGGATCGTCAGGGATGATTAGCGCTAACAATAATCTATTATTGGCATATGATGTGAAAGATATACTTTTTGAGGAAGGAATTGAGGTGCTTAATAAGAAGAGGTCAGAAAATCTGAAGAAAATCAATGGCTTACTGGCAGTAAATTTAGAGAGGAAAAGGATTAGACCAGATCTCGTGTTACGGTTACAAATTGAAGAAAAGAAGCTTAGGCTACTGGATTTGCAGGCACGTATAAGGGATGAAGTGGATCAACATCAGCAGGAGATAATGGCAATGCCTGACAGGCCATATCGGAAGTTTGTACGGCTGTGTGAGCGTCAACGAATGGAGCAAGCGAGACAAGTACATGCTTCTCAAAAAGCCATGAGAGATAAACAATTGAAATCCATCTTCCAGTGGCGTAAGAAACTTCTTGAGGCTCATTGGGCAATCCGTGATGCACGGACTGCACGCAACAGAGGAGTTGCTAAGTACCACGAGAGGATGTTGAGAGAGTTTTCAAAGAGAAAGGATGATGGCCGGAATAAAAGGATGGAGGCTTTGAAGAACAATGATGTTGAAAGGTACAGGGAAATGTTACTGGAGCAGCAGACTAGCATTCCTGGTGATGCAGCTGAGAGATATGCTGTTCTTTCGTCATTCTTGACTCAGACAGAAGAATATCTTTACAAATTGGGAAGTAAAATAACAGCAGCCAAGAATCAGCAGGAAGTAGAAGAAGCAGCAAATGCTGCAGCAGCCTTTGCACGACAGCAGGCATGCTTTTTTGAACTCCCTTCTCCTTTTGCCTCCAAACCCTGTTTCTTCTCTCTTTCTCTAGTAAACATCCAGCTAGTTTGGGATTTTTTCTTCAATCGACATTATTGTTCCTATCTTTGAACCAAAATTTCTTGTCTTACTTTTCATATTGTTGGGGCAGTGAGTAGCTTCACATTTACTAACTTGCTTGCTTTTCTGTGTGTTAATAAAGGGTCTGTCAGAGGAAGAAGTAAGGACGGCTGCCGCTTGTGCTGGGGAGGAAGTAATGATAAGAAATCGATTTATGGAAATGAATGCACCAAAGGATGGTTCATCAGTTAACAAGTGAGTTGTTTTGCGGATGAAATGCTTCATATTTCCTGAATTTTGTAGGGGAATGGGGCTGTTCCTTTGATCATGAAGCATCAATGGGTGTTTTTCTGCCTACTGTATCTAGGATATGCATCTATTTTTCTGTTTTTTCTTCCTTAAAAAATAGCATATTTAACTTTAGTTGTTACTTTTGCTGTCACCAGATATTACAGTCTTGCTCATGCTGTGAATGAGCGGGTTATAAGGCAGCCTTCCATGTTACGAGCTGGAACATTACGAGATTATCAGCTTGTAGGTTGCTAATGTTGAGCATAATTTCATTTTCTTCTTTTCCAATGTTAGCCTGTTTCTGGTTATCTTTTAGCTACTTAAGTCATTGTGCTTGTTTATTTCCTTTAGGTAGGGTTACAGTGGATGCTTTCTTTGTATAACAACAAATTAAATGGGATCTTGGCAGATGAGATGGGTCTTGGAAAAACAGTTCAGGTGACTTTTTTGGCCTTAAATCTTTTTACAACTAATCCTCTTAGAAAATGAATACTAAAAAAATTATGTGTTTTGATCTTTGTTTTTACAAGCACTATGGTTTTTTTTATGTTATTAGGATAATAATACACAGATCACTTAATTCTCAATATTCTTTCATGCACATGTTCTCTTCTTAAATGATCTCTTTGTGTTTTAGGTGATGGCTTTGATAGCTTATCTTATGGAATTTAAAGGAAACTATGGCCCACATCTTATTATTGTTCCTAATGCAGTTCTGGTAAATTGGAAGGTATGTCATCCTTGGTTGTAATTGCAGGACATTGTTAATTTCCCTTGTTGGTGTTGTTAATGGTGTCTAGCATGTCTAATTGAGCTCATGCTGCAGAGTGAATTTCATAACTGGCTTCCATCTGTATCATGCATTTTTTATGTTGGTGGGAAAGATCAACGTTCAAAATTATTTTCCCAAGTAAGTAAAATATACTTACTTTTCTTATCTGAGCCTTATATTTCTTACCAATTGCTGAAGTTTCTTTTATTGATATCCTTAGGAGGTCTGTGCCATGAAATTTAATGTTCTTGTGACAACTTACGAGTTTATCATGTATGATCGGTCAAAACTTTCCAAAGTGGATTGGAAGTATATCATAATTGATGAAGCACAGAGAATGAAAGACAGGGAATCCGTTTTGGCCCGTGATCTTGACAGATATCGCTGCCAGAGGCGCTTACTTCTTACAGGGACACCGTTGCAGGTTTGTTACAGACAGCTCTTAGGTGCACAGCAGCATGCTTGAGATTTTATGAAATTTCAGGAGAATTATATGCCTTCCTTTCTTGCATTGATTATTTCTATTATTTGACTTTTATTTGCTGTACTTTATCTCTGTCCATGATGTCTATACATGTGCTTCGAGTAATGTGGAAAAAGTTCAGCCCCGCTGATGTTACTTGTTCAGTGAAAAGTTATATTAACTATAAAAACATGTACTAGATCAGGCTTTACAAAATGTGTTTTTTTTTTTTTTTAATGTTATGGGAACATCTATATGCATGAAATAAATATTTGGCATTTGCATGAATAGTGATTTTTCACCAATGAAAAGGCTACATGTGGTAGGGTTCCTAGAAACTTAATATCAGTATCATTCTGTTGAGGTCTTCCTGATACCAAGATTTAGAAATTGACCCTAGACAAGATATGTAAATCTTCTCTTGGTGCCATTCTAGGATGATTCCGTAACAGCTTTTTCTTTTTCTTTTTGATGTTGGTTTGTGCGTGTGTCGCTCGTTAAATCTAAAGAAATAGAAGGATAAAAATCTTTCTATTTATGCTTGTTTGTCTTGCTCTCTCTTATTTTAACCATAGAAGAACCTCAGAAGGTCATGAAATATGAATGTTGGACACTTATCAATAACATCATGAACAAGGTACTGTGATTGGTAATGCAAAATGATACAGCCTACCTGGGAAATGTATTTAACATAGAACAAACATTATTCTGCAGAATGATCTGAAGGAGCTTTGGTCACTTCTAAATCTGCTTTTACCAGAAGTATTTGATAATCGGAAAGCATTTCATGATTGGTTCTCAAAACCATTCCAGAAGGAAATTTCCATACATGATGCAGAGGATGACTGGCTTGAAACTGAAAAGAAGGTCATCATCATTCATCGACTTCATCAAATTCTGGAGCCCTTTATGCTTAGACGACGTGTTGAAGATGTGGAAGGTTCACTTCCACCGAAGGTATGGTGTTCTGCAGCTTCAGTTGATTATATGCCTTTTTGTCTGTTTGATTCTAATATGTGCTGTTTTGCAGGTTTCAATTGTTCTGAAGTGCAGAATGTCTGCTATTCAGAGTGCTATTTATGATTGGATCAAATCTACTGGTACTCTTCGAGTCGATCCTGAAGATGAGAAGCGCAGGGTTCAAAAACGTCCATTATACCAGCCTAGGGTCTATAGGACTCTAAATAACAGATGTATGGAGCTTCGGAAAACTTGTAATCATCCTTTGCTTAATTACCCTTATTTTAACGACTTCTCCAAGGATTTCCTTGTTAGATCTTGTGGGAAATTGTGGATTCTGGACAGGATCCTTATAAAACTTGAAAGAACAGGGCATCGGGTACTACTTTTTAGTACCATGACGAAGCTTCTTGATATATTGGAGGAATACTTGCAATGGCGAAGGCTAGTATACAGAAGGATTGATGGAACCACTAGTCTAGAAGATCGTGAATCAGCTATTGTGGACTTCAATAGCCCTGATTCAGACTGCTTTATTTTCTTGCTTAGCATTCGTGCTGCTGGAAGGGGTCTTAATCTTCAATCTGCTGACACGGTTATCATATATGATCCCGATCCAAACCCTAAGAATGAGGAACAGGCTGTGGCTAGAGCCCACCGAATTGGACAGACAAGAGAAGTCAAAGTCATTTATATGGAAGCAGTTGTTGACAAAATCTCCAGCCATCAGAAAGAAGATGAATTAAGAAATGGGGGTTCAATAGATTTAGAAGATGACCTTGCTGGTAAGGATCGATACATGGGATCTATTGAGAGCCTAATAAGGAATAATATTCAACAATATAAAATTGATATGGCTGATGAGGTTATCAATGCTGGACGCTTTGACCAAAGAACAACACATGAAGAGAGACGTATGACTTTGGAGACATTATTACATGATGAAGAGCGGTATCAAGAAACTGTGCATGATGTTCCATCACTTGAGGAGGTAAATCGGATGATAGCTAGGAGTGAAGATGAAGTTGAATTATTTGATCAAATGGATGAGGAGCTGGATTGGACTGAGGAGATGACAGGTTATGATCAGGTACCTAAGTGGCTTCGAGCCAGTACAGGAGAGGTAAATGCTGCAGTTGTGAATCTATCAAAGAAACCATCAAAAAATATATTGTTTACCAGTGGCATGGGCATGGAGTCTGGTGAAATGGAACCTGAAAGGAAAAGGGGGCGACCCAAGGGGAAAAAGTCTCCCAATTACAAAGAAATTGATGATGACAATGGAGATTACTCTGAGGTCAGCTCTGATGAGAGAAATGGGTATTCTGCACATGAAGAAGAGGGTGAAATTCGAGAGTTTGAGGATGATGAATCTAGTGGTGCTGGTGATGCACCTCCCATCAACAAGGACCAATCAGAAGATGATGGTCCAACATGTGGGGATCTGTACAAGTACCCACAGGCTACAGAAAGCATTAGAAATAACCATGTCCAAGAAGAAGCTGGTTCCTCTGGATCTTCCTCTGATAACAGAAGAATGACAAGAATGGTGTCACCCGTTTCTTTGCAGAAATTTGGATCCTTGTCTGCATTGGATGCCAAACCAGGATCTATTCCTAAAAAGCTGGTATGTTCTGTCTCTTTTTGAACTAGTGGTTTTGTACTTGATTGGCTGCTTTTTACTATCTATTCATTTGTATGAATTTCATTCTTACAGTCAGATGAACTGGAGGAAGGGGAAATAGCTGTGTCTGGAGATTCTCACATGGATCACCAGCAATCTGGAAGTTGGATTCATGATCGTGACGAAGGTGAGGATGAACAAGTTTTACAGCCCAAGATAAAACGAAAACGTAGTATTCGTGTTAGGCCACGCCATAATTTGGAAAAGCCAGAAGAGAAATCCTGCACTGAACGTGGAGAATCATGTTTACTGCCATTCCAAGTCGACCACAAATATCAAACTCAATTTAGGACTGAAGCAGAAGGAAAACTATTTGGAGAGCCCGATACCTCCAGGAATGATCAGAATGATTCTGCAAAAATCAGGAGAAAGTTGCCTTCAAGGAGAGTGGCTACTGCATCAAAATCTCATGCTTCACCAAAATCTAGCAGATTGAATTTGCAGGCTGCACCAGTGGAAGATGCTACTGAACACTCCAGAGAGAGTTGGGATGGCAGAGCTGCAAATTCATGTGGAAGTTCAATGTTGGGCTCTAAGATGTCGGATGTAATCCAAAGAAGGGTATGACATATTCTGATTTTATTTTGCTAAACTTACATTCTTCATGTTATTTTGAATGATTTATCATTAGATAGTGATTCGTATTCTTGTAGCAACTGAAATAGGGGGGATGGAAATCTGGAACTTATGATTATTCTCTTTGGATTTGCTTATTGATATCTTCTAGGACATGAACCAATTTGTTTAAATTTTTGTGGGCTTTACTTGCTTTCTTTCTCAGTCCATATTTTAATTAGTGATTGAAAATAAAGGTTAAGAGTTGATTTTGTTGATCAACTTTTGCTACCCAACACTTGCCAATAACATTGTTACCGCATATAATTTCTCATCTTGAATTAGTCTTGTGAGGAATGCCATATTCACCAATGGAGCTTCTTCCCCATTGTTGTGATTTAATTTTATTTCACTTTGCTTTGATGTTTATTACTTTATGGTTTGTTTGAATTTTTAAGATGAGCATTAGATTGTAATAACTGGAATGGTTATCTTCTGAATGACTGGACCAAGATCTACTGGTGTGTGTGTGTTGAGCACCCTTTGAAGCACTTAAACTGTCTGAGGTGGTCGATGTTGGAATTGCTGCTATGAATAGTATCCCTTCATAACATCGTTTTCCATTTTACATCTGCATCTTTACTGACTTGAGCATTATGTTTTTTTTGGTTAGCTTACCTGAAACTCTTTTATGCAGTGTAAGAATGTAGTTAGCAAGCTCCAAAGGAGAATAGATAAGGAAGGTCAGCAAATTGTGCCTCTTCTAACTGATCTCTGGAAGAGGATTGAAACTTCTGTGGGTGGTGCAGGAAATAACATTCCGGATTTGCGGAAGATCGATACACGTGTTGACAGATTAGAGTACAATGGAGTGATGGAACTTGTGTTTGATGTGCAATTTATGTTAAGGGGTGCAATGCAATTCTATGGGTTCTCACATGAGGTATGATTGCTCATTTTATCTTTGTTATTTTTTTTATCACATTAACTGGTTCCATTCCTTGTATTTTCTTTTGGAGCATATGCCTAGCTTTTTAAGCCCATTTTTCTTTGGTTGCTTTCTTTTGTCTAGTTGTTGCAGTCATACATCCAACTTATCTCACTTATGTGTATTGTCAATTCTGAATATTAGTTTTGATATAAGAAATTAAATTTGGGCTTTAATTTGTGTAACTCAAATTTGTTTATCTTGATTTGTTTTAACTCTAATGTTCTTTAAAGTTGCTTCCTGACAGCAATAATCTGTGCCAAATTTGATTCTTTTATCACTCATATCTGCTGTTGTTTACCACCTTTTAATTAAGAAGCAAAGACTTCGTCTTCTACTTATTGACTGATATATTTTGGTACTGTTTAGAATGCCATTATTTTTCATCAATGGCTTAAAAATTGGCCCCACATCCAAATTTATGGTGATTATGCATATCCAATATTTACAGTTGGAACCTTGGCATATTCATATCTTGCAGGTTAGATCTGAAGCAAGGAAAGTACATGATCTCTTTTTTGACATCTTGAGGATCGCATTTCCAGACACAGATTTCCGAGAGGCAAGAAATGCACTCTCTTTCTCTGCCCAAGTGTCTACCTCCACTTCTACTCCATCCCCGAGACAAGCAGCTATGGGACAAAGCAAAAGACATCGTTTAATAAATGAGGTAGAGCCAGACAGTAGTACTAGCCATAAGCCACTCCACCGAAGCTCAATTCCTTCCAATGATGACACGAGGGTCAAAATCCAGTTGCCAAAGGAAACAAGGCATGGGAGTGGAAGTGGTGGTAACCGAGAACAATATCAACAGGATGATTCACCCCTGCATCCAGGGGAGTTGGTTACTTGCAAGAAGAAGAGGAAAGATCGGGACAAGTCTCTGGTGAAAACAAGGACAGGATCAAATGGGCCAGTCTCTCCCCCCAGCATGGGTCGTAATTTGGTGAGTCCAGTTGCAGGTTCAGTCTCTAAGGACATGAAAATGAGTCGGCAAAATTCTCATCAGCAAGGGTGGGCTAACCAGCCACAAACAGCAACTAATGTTGGTGGTGGTGGTGGGGGTGTTGGTTGGGCAAATCCTGTAAAGAGGTTAAGGACAGATGCTGGTAAAAGAAGGCCAAGCCATTTGTGATTTTCTTTTCTAAGAAATAGTGTATAATGGGAAAAAAAATTGTTGCTGTTCATTTGAGCTGCAGAGTGTAGCAGTGGCTCTTGTGACCTGTAACAAGTGCAGTTAGTCCATACTGTTAATATAGTTTAGGTCATTGATCCGCCATTGTATAATTCTGCTTTTTCCATGATCTCAGAAATCCAATAGTTTTCGCCTCTGCATCCTGCAGTTATACTACGGCTCTCTTTCATACTATCATCTCTTGTTAAATCTGCAGAAGTAAAGTTTCAATTCACCTGTTATGCTAATTAGCGTCCTGGATGTGAGGGTGATTCTCTCATGGCTCTTTAATCTATGCGTCCACCACATTTTGGTAATCAAATTTTATAACAAAAAATTCCTAATTTTTAGATATTTTGTTTGCTATGTTCTTCTAATGAAAGTGCGTCCAGTAATTTGCTCCAGTCATTTTTGGAATTACATGGCAGTAGGTAAGAAAATGGCCTTCATTTTTTTCATCGGTGTGAGCATCTCGATAATCTTTTGATTAGGTTTTTATACATAAAATAAGTTTTTATGATCAAACTTAAAAGGCATAAGTTCAGGAGTTGAGCAAGAAAGTAAAACAAGTCACAATAGTTGCATCTCTGTCTTGTGCCCTTCCATCGTTCCTCGTAAAGACCGGCCTACTTGCCACGTGAAACCTCTCACGCGACCGGTCACATGTGAGTTCGCCACCAGATTTTATTTTCATCGAAGCTAAAATTCCCAGGGAAACACTAAAAAATTTGAAGCCTTTTGATACATATTCCATCCCTTCCCCATCCCCAGGACAGATTCATGAGCTCTTCCCATGAGCTTTTCATTCAAATAACACTTAGATATAGAACACGGATGAATTAGAAGTGCTAATCAAATAACACGAAGCAATGAGACATTATTTACAGATGAAACTGAAAGGGGAGCCAGGAAATGTCCTTATTCCTGCCCAATTCAGAAATCCATTTTGCAAATTACAGAAAGATTAAAACATCATGTACAGATACAACAGGTCTGAGGATGCACAGCAAGCCACTATGGATCTGCTGGCCCTGCCATTTCTTCATCATGAGACTCATATTCATCATCGCTCAGCTCCTCATCGCTAGATTTTTCTTCTGGAGCACCGCCTACGTCTTCTAGCTTGGCATATTTCTCACAGTATTCTAGTGAAGGAACCAGAAAAAGCAGGTGAATGGTATATTCCCACAACACAAGGAGCCATAAGAATGAGTTTCACTGCAACTAGTAACATGAAATTTTCATAACATTCAAGCTAAAAATGTCCCTTTTTACCTGAGCACGACTGAGAATTCAACAGTAACAGTAATATGAACGTCACAGTTTCACAGCTAAAGCTATGCAGTAACGGTAATATGAACGTCACAGTTTCACAGCCAAAGCTATGCAGTAACGGTAATACGAATGTCATGAGTTCACAGCTAAAGCTATGTAGTAACGGTAATATGAACGTCATGAGTTCACAGCTAAAGTTACATTGCGTACTTTCCTAAATAGAGTTTCTTTAATTTACTGAAATTTAACATTCTATATGCACAGCTAAATTGGACTCCTAGTAGCTCCTGTGTTATCTTATTTTAATCCCCCATGGAAAACAAGTGCCAACACAAGTACAGTAGCAGAAAAACATATATGATAGCAATCACTTGAGCATGTTACATAAGAAGCACTCAAGCGGCTACCACTAAATTGAACTACCACTCCCAACTAGACTTACATCATTATCCTGCAGTTGCAGAATGATGCATATTAGATACGGTTCTTCCGCTTTCAGTGGCACTTTCAATCTTGAAGCATGCATCACCATGCAAATCTTTTTATCTTATTTACTATCATATTTGTTTTTAATCAGATTTGATTAAAAAGAAAAATCTCACACATCATGGTCTAGAGAATACTACTTTTTCCCTTTTTCCAGATGAATTATCTTCAATGGCACCTTAAAAGTTTAAGAATACATTAATTATAGCATACAAGCTCCTTGTTCTGGGTTTTCAAATTACAGCAATGAAATTAGGGGGTGGGGGGGGGGGGGGGGGGGGGGGGAAGCAGTTAGGAGTACCGATTTGATAAGGATGAAGAAAACATAGCATTAGATGCTATGTTTGTAACAGAATGCGACAAATTTGAGAAGCTACTAGAGGAAAAATTTAGAACATGCAAATCAAAAGAAATGCCTATACCTCATTAAGGGCGGTGTTGAGGGAAAAGCAAAATAGTTAATTTATGCTAAATACTACTACACCAGTCTCCTATTGCAAAATGTTTAATGAAAAAGAAAAATTGCCAACGGTGACATTCTAAATTTAACTCTGATGCATAGGAGCAGAATCCTCCATTAATGTAGATGTCAAAAGCAGCATGTGAACTTCATCCAGGTTTATATAGCTGCACTGCTGAAACATAAATTCAGAACTCAAAGGAAAATGATACCTTTAACTCTTAGTTCATAAGCAGATCGGTCCCTCATCATCAGAGCAGCAGCTTCTCCATTTAAAGGGTCTGATGGATTAGGATACAAGAGAAGTTGTGGTAGAAATACCTCAAACACATTTACCAAATCTGGAGAAAATATGCATCAACAAGTAAAGCTGATACCTCTACCTACACAATATAACTTGAACAGAGCTTGAATATTTATCTAAAAAATGCGTACTGCAATTATTTACCAAACATTGGACTCCAAGTCTGATTGATAACATCTAAACAAACTGATCCAGACCTGAAATCAGAAAAGACAATAATGAGATTCACAAATCACTCTTCCTATAGAAAATGTGGTGGTCGCTCAATAATCAAATTCAGTGTTTTGTTAAATAGCCGATAACTCACATTTCATCAACATTTGGATGATAGATTTTATTAACAAATCCTATTGAAGGAGTTTTATATGGATAAGCATCTGGTAGCTCAACTCTTATCTTCCAAACACCTCCATGATAAGGACCTGCCATAATCGATCACATGGAAGATAAGAGCACAAAGATGCTTATTTTCCCTAAAGATATTCATTTTTAAAATGTAACTTCAGAATTGTTGAGGATTCATTGAAACAATCCAACATGACAAAAGGACCTTTTAAACGTCAAAGTTGCTCTAAATTGGCCTAAAAAGGTTACAAACACAAATAAGAAAAATTACAATTACAAACACAAATAAGAAAAATTACAACCACCCACAATAAATTTATTCCTGGTCAGCATGCTCATAACCATCAGAATCTTATAGAACCGCATAAAACAACGGAATGAGAACTTAAAAGCTTTCCAGAAAAACAACAGTAGCAAGAACATAATAATTCTATTGCCTAGTAATTTCATAAATCAAAATTCAAGCCCCAGTATAAACTACCCTCCCCCCGAAAACTATAGATTAACCAACATGGGTAAATCAAGAAAGAAAAGTAAATATATTTGGAACAAAAAAAAAAAAACAAAAAAGCCATTAAAAAGAAACTAAAATTGATGGGAAAAGAAGATTTACTATCATTGGGTCCATGGAAATGGACAAAGAATTCTTGCATGCCATCATTGATCATCTCAACTTTGTAGTCACTCATCATCCTAATCAAGAAAATAATTAACACCCAAATAAGAAAAGATTATCCTTCGAAAAACAGGAAGTAAAGTGAAAAAAATTGAAGGGATTAATTGGAGGATTAACAATTTCATCAAGTCCATCTCTCTACGCTTGCTTGGGGACGACATGATTCCTACTTTCACCGCTTCAAAAGAAAAAAGATTTGAGAAAAATAGAGAGAGAGAATAATAATGGAGTTTGCTTGTTCAATTGAGAGAAGCAACTACACACATCAACAGAAACTAAAAACTCGCACCAGAGCAAGAGAAGATAATATAATACCGACATTGTAAATTATAAAATTAAAAATTATATTTTTTGGGAGAATTAAATATATTTTTTTAAGCTAATTTATAGATATAAATATTTTAAAAAATCCATAAATGACACCATTTCATCATCTGTCTGTTTGGTGTTGTTTCAGCAACTAAAAAATAAAAATTTATTTGCCCAATTGCACCTAAAATGAAAATATTTTTAAAAATGAGATAGTATATTTTTCTTGCAAGTGGAATATTGGTCAGAAATTATTTTTTAAGAATTTATTTAATTGAATTGCTTCAATATTCTAATGTTGTTTCTAATCTTTTTGGTATTTGCAAGTTAATGTTAATGAATTGCACCCTTTCAAGATTCTTGCACCTTGAACAAAGTAAACTCTTTTATCAGCCCCAAAATTTACTTTAACATATTTGAGGATATTTCATATTCCAAACTTTATATTTATAAAAAATATTATTATTCCATTTCTTTTTTTTTTTTTGGAAAGTGAACGGTATTTTTTCTATTAACTTTTTTTTTAACTAACATTGCTGACTTGGCCCCATAATAGGAGTAAAAGAACTCAAAATTCACTTGTTTTTAAATTATATCCAGCTTTCTTTTTATGAGCATGAAATGGAATCAACACCATCTAATGTGTAAAATAAACTATAAAGTAAAAAGGTTTGAATGAATGGTGAAGTCTTATCTCAAATCAAATGGGCGGCTATACATCTTTTTTTTTTTTTTAAAGTAGCAAGTTGATGTTTGACATATAGAATGAGTTATTAAATATTATTGAAACTAAGGTCATAGACTAAAAATATTATGAAACTATAAATACCATAATTAAAAACATAACATGAAAAATTTAAATTATAATTAGTAAGATAACATTAAATAAGGATGTAACAGATAATTTATAGATTAACCATAACGTAAAAAAAATAAATAATATTTTAAGATAGACTAAAAAATTATGGGTTATTTTATTATCATGTAATTATATCATATTTAAATATAAGTCATATTTAATCAGCTTAAAGTTTTAAGCATAACATATCTCCACTTTAAACTTCTCAAAAAAAATTCACATAGCTCCAAGACTTTGCGAATAACGTTATGATCATCCGAATTTATAAAATCGATATTTTAAAAAAATTATGATTTTGTTAATTGTACGATAATAAAAATCAAATTTTAGATTTTAAAAAAGTTAAATGTATATTTAAATCGGGTATTAATATTAATTTGGGATGTATGTAGATGATGATAATAAATGGATTAAAAATGAATACAACAAATGAAATCGAGTATAGGCATGGAGATGATGATGATTATGCAAGACAAAGCACATATAGCTTAATGATAAAATAAACGAATGAATGAAGCATAAATTTTATAATTCAAACAAAAATTATTAATGGATGCTTTTCAATTCTTAATAATTTTAGTTCAACATTCAACATAGAGAAATTAAATTTCTAATATGTACAGCTTAATTTTCTTTGGATGGAATAAAAGTAAAACAAGGTCCAATTGTACATCTTACCAAGAAAGAGATAGATTATTTGACCAAAAAAGAAATTGAATTTATCATATAATCAAAAGCAAAATAGGCACCGAAAGTTATTTATTGAGGTGTGAGATGGGTAATCTATATATGCCACCTTGTTTTGGCAACATACATCAAATTATACTGTATGCATATATCAAATTATACTGTATGTATACTTCAAACATACATCAAATTCTACTGATCAATATCTGTAACATGACGAGAATTTGTCAGAGAATTTATACTTCAATATTTCAAGTGCTTAAAAATAACTAAATGGGCCCAACTCATATAAACAAGCTTTAAGAAATTCCCAAATGAAAATTAGAAAATGCATCTTTTTCACTAAACCAAACAAATAATAGGAATAAAATAAATGACGAGAAAGAAGATGTGATTGATTTTTAATGGCTGTCATCAATTGTACATTATCAAGACAAATTGATCCATCTAAAGGAGATGCGAATGTGATTGAGGCACGTCTAAAATCATTGTTGGGTAACCTGTATGTTGCATAGTATGAGATATTACAAATTTGAATCGTAGAAAGCTAATGTTCTCTATTTAAACCCATCTAATCTGTTGATTCTTCACTGTATAGCATATTCCTCAGGCTTTCAGTTCAAGCTCAGCCGTACCACCAAAAAAATAAAAAGAAAGAAAGAAACTAAAGCAGATGAAAGTGCAAGGTACCTGGGAGTGACATAGTACACGTATGAACATGAAGTATGAATCTCAGGAACTAAAAGCTTAATAAATCAAAAGCATGTCAAGAGCCATAAAGCTACTTGTGCTCTTACAACTTGCAGCTCCAGCCAAAATCCATGTCACTGATGCTCTCCAATTAATCGTCATTTAATGCAGAATTTGATCGCAAAACTTCTGCTTTTCCAGAGGCATAAAAAAATTCAGTACTATACCAAGGTAGCCATGTAAATTTGTCAACATACCAAAACCGGAAAAGGTCAAAATCAACCCAGACTTCACATGTCTCAAAAAATCCAACCCATTTCTACCAAGAATCAGAACTTATCTACCATTTTTACGAGACTTCTTTGCAGAACATAAGAGGGAACCTGGTGACTTGGGTGCTTCATGCTTGGAACCATTAGTTCCTGATCCACACTCCGACTCATCATCATCGCTGTCGACATTATTTGGAGTAAACCTATTCTGTTGTGCTCTCCTCTGCAAGAGAAATACATTGAAGTAGTAAGACACCAGATCTTCCCTGCTCTTGTTAGGAAAAACTTTGAATATCTCATTCCAGAAACACTTATCAAGTGATGGAGGATTTAACTGCACTACTGCCATGAACTTCTTCTCTTCTTCTTCTTTCCAGTAAAGCTTGACATCTTCACCCATCTTATCAAATCTCCACCGGTGAAAAGCTATCCCCAATTCACGCTTTACTCTCAATCTTCTCTCCTTGACATGAAATCTGACACATTCTACAGATTTTGGCTTTTCGCACCCACATGAATCTTGCCTTCCCTTACCAATAGGATCCCTTTCAACAACAAACCTGTTATCTACCTTTTCCGGTGGCCAAACACGACCACCAACCCACTTTGAGTCACTTTGAGAAACCACACCAGTCCATTCTGGTACTTCAGCCTGGAAATCTGGACCCAAAGGAATTGGCTTTTCAACCGGAAGGTCAAGCAGTGAACATTTAGAAGAGGAATCACCATCACCTATTCCCTTCATGCAAGAGTCTGAGTCAGTGGTTGAGAAAGATAAATGCGAGTGCCATTGAGAGGGTGTTTTTCCACACAAAAGCTTTTCACTAGATTTCAGCCTCTCTCTGAAATTGTAATTGGGTCCAATTTGATCATCATACATGCTTGGATGCATCCTCCGATTTTTCTAAAAAGTAGAAAAATAATATTAACTTACTAAATTAAGTCATTTGACAAGTCTACATTACTATTCCTCTCTCACATTAACTCTTTAAAATTTACACAAGATAATTTAAATCCTGAGATTTCCAATGGAGCTAAGCTTCAAGAGGACGTCCAAACTAGCTACTCTGTACAGAAAAGCTTTCCTTTGAACAAATGCATATATATTAAATCCCCTTTAATTAAGATGACAAAATCAATCGTAAGCATAGACAATGAGCATATTTTCTCCAATATATCATGCAAGGGTAAATATTCGAGAGCCACAAAGTTAAAGATCGTGCAGAAGTACAAGTATCTACTCAATGCATCAATTCTCTAAATTAACAGTGGCTAAGAGAAAAACCAAAACCAATAGAACTATCAGTAGACGTTTGACAACCCAAAGTTTATGCTGCTTTCAATAAAAATATAAACAAATGATAATATAATATAAAAGTATTGTTTGTTTCTACCATAAACAATTAAACATCTTATGCATATACAAATAAGTGAATTTAAACAATAAAAGGGAAGGCACTAAAAATTACAAGAAAAGAAGATAGCTATGAATTTGATCAGTACTAAATAAGCTATAAGCATGACTAAACAACTAATTTTCAATTCCTAGAGTCCCATCTACTATTGTTATTTATGGTATGAATTTAGCTCAGATGAAAAACGAGAATGCTAATAAAATCTAGCATCAACAAGAGTAACATATGCAGCAATTAAGAAGTGCAAAGTAAAAATAGTGGTTGAAGCCATATATAGCGAAACAGATTTTTATCTGCTATAAACGATATGAAGATAGCAAAACCGAAAGAAAACAAAAAATGTCACAGGTTCTAGAGAACTCGGGTGGCTGCATTTAGGAGCATGATGAAGTTAGCTGCAAAAAATAAATGCCCATTTGGACAAGTAAGCCATGAAAAGAAGAGATTCAGATAAAAAAAATTGTCTGAGAATGCTTATGCAGCTGCATAAGCCATGGGTCACATTTACAGGGTAAATACAAAAGAGAGCGTCACAAAGTAGAGTACATTCTCAGCACCAAGCAAGACAGTCCCTTCAATCAAGTTTACCAGTAACAGCAAAAAACAGTTAGCTATTGAAAAATACCTTCGCGCTAGATTGTTCACCAACTGAATCAACATGCCTCTTGGAAAACAGAGCTTCCCGAACCATCAAAACCTGCTTCCACATTTCCCCATTACCATAAGAGTCCCACTTCGATATCTCTGGTAATGAATCAACCACATCATCACACGGGTTCCTTGCAACCCCAGTAATCCAGTTCAGCATTTTGCATGTGGACTCCCTTTTTCTCTTATGGCTAGAAATCGATTCCTCAACACTATCTGAATCTAGCGCATCCATTTCAATCACAATGCTCTTCACCTCATTGCACACGTTTGCATTCGTTAAATTGGAATGTAGGTCCTGAAAATCTATGGGATTTTTGTCTCCACCAGAAAATGAATCAACCGCACTACTATTTGGTATGACACATTCTAATTTCTCAACTTCGAGGCTATCAGCAGCACCCTTTCCAGTGCCTAAATGCACGGATTCTTCATCATCAATAATTGACTTCTCACACCCATTCCAGTCCATCTCAGCACTCACATTTGGTACAGATTTCCATTCAGGTAACTCTGAGAATGACTTATTAAACTCAGCGCCTAACTCTCTTGAAACCCCGTCCACAGTGGAGGCACTATCACTCAATTGCGTTATTGAATCCTTAACAACAAGTTTAGTTAACCCTTTATCTAATGCATTCAAATATTTAACATAAACCAATTTCAGAGATGATGAAAGATTCAAACCAAACCCAGATTCTTCAGCCACCGCATCCCACAATCCATTATTAGAAACAGCATCGTATCCGCCTTTCTTCCTCACAACCAAAAACAGTTTAAGCAAATCTACGGGTTGCCCATCTCCAAGCATTGGCGGAAAAGAAACATCTAGGGCACAGATATCTTTTCGGAAATATTTTAAGCAGTTATCGAAGTGGTATCGAAGCCTAGCATCTGACTCATTTGTCAAACTGGACAGTGTTGAAAATGGGGCAAGACCAAGTAGCAAATCCTTGAGCTCGAGCTTCTTCTGTGGGGTGTTTGAGCAATCTAAACCGCACTTATCATCAGCAATCATCGACCACCCTGCCATCAGTTCCAAGTTCAAAACCCTAAAAAAGAGTCATTCTTTTCCCAAACTTCATAAAAGAAAATAAACCAAGAAGCCCATAAGCATTTTAATCGCAAGTGGAGAAAGCAAGTATTTTTTTATATATACAGATTCACATTTCGTAAAAGATTCATATTTAGAAGACAAAAGAAACGCAGGAAAAAAGATTGCAGATTAAGCATACGCACTAGGTCAAAGCACAGGCCATTTGGCGGGAAAAAACGACTGATCTAGGGTTTTTGAAGCGTCCACGGAACTTTGCAGCCCCCGCGCTAAATTGCAGAAATAATAATGGGCAATGTGCGCGAGAGACAAAGATAAGAGTACAGGGGCCATAATTCGAGTTTTGAACAGATACAGACCCTCGTATTCAAAATCCAAAATATGGAAACAAGTGTTTGTTTTTAGGTCTAAGGGAGCCAAAAAAAAAAAGCTATACGTACCAGAATCCTATTTGCGCAAAACGAGTGGGGGTATCGGTGACAGTCTTGACCTTTGCCCTTTGGTCCTTCTCTTTCTTTCTTTCTTTCTCTTTTTCCCCTTTATGTAAGCTCTTGCTCTTCAACCCCAGCCCTTGCCTTCTAATTTTTATAGGCCTCCTTGGGGTTGTAAATCGGAGCTTTCAATAGGGTAAGGTTTACACTATGACCCCTTATTTATAGTGAGTATGACTGATTAACCTTTGGTTCTTTTTGTACTCTAGGGTTGAGTTTAGGGGTTGGGGTAGGTTAGTAATTTGATCATGGAGCAAAGGGCTTTTTCGAGACCAAAAAAATTTGCAATTGGTCTAATGTGTTGATGGGACCCACCTAAATTTTTTTTCAAAATTTTATAAAATTCATTTATACTTTAAAAATTATGTATTTATAATTTAAAAATAAAAAATTTCTTTCTTTCAAAATTTCAATTATAGAAAATTAAAACATAACTATCTTAAATCTCATTAAAATAGATAAAAATTATAATTAAATTCTATAAAAATTTAATCCGAATTTTTTGACATAAAAATAACAATCATCCTTTTTTTTCTCCACCTCTTCTCTTTCTCCCCTTCCTTCTCTCTCTTTTGCTCTCTCTTCCATCTTTCTCACTATCTATCTTATTCTCTCATTCTTCATTTTCTTCTCCTTCTTCTCATTCTGCTATATTTTTTCTTTGTTCGTCCTCCTTTTTTTTCTTCAACTTTTCCTTTTCTATTTAATGGATATTAAAATTTAAAATACTTACTATACATCAGTAGCATATTTGTTAATTTTGAAAATATCAAAATATAAAAAAGTTATTTCAATTTTTTTTATTATTTTTTTCAAATATTTGTTAAAAAATGGATCCACTCAAACAAATTCACGTAATTTCTTAACTACTTATATATTGAAAAATCAAGATATATATATCTTTATATAGGGTCAAGATATGCATTTATGTATTTTGTCAAATAAGAAACAATTAAAAAATTGAAAAAATGTATTTTTTATTCATCCCAAAAATCTAACAAACAATTGAAAAAAAAATTGAAATATTTTTCAATTTTATCTTGAATATTCTATATTTTGATTCGTAAATTATTATAGCATTATATTAAAACTTTTTATCTGCATCAATTTAACAAACGCATTCCAAATAAAAATATGAATATAAACAATTTTTAAAAATTTTTGTTCAAAATACCTTTAGATGCATTAATCAAAATATCTTTCCTTGAACGATCATAAGTAGGCAATTTCTCAAGTGCAACCCATTTAAGAGCTATCAAGAATAGAGTTCTAATTTTTTTTCCTTTGTTCGAAACCATGAAATCGAAAACCCTGGCTATGGAGTAGGAAGAAGAAATATTAGCAGCTTTTCAAAACGTGCCTATGAAGAAGAAAGTACTATACCAAAGAATTGGATTTTGATAAACGGTGCATTTTGTAAACCCTCCCCCAAATCCACATCATCATCTAATGTGAAATTATTTTGATTAATTTAATTTCAAGTGGATCCCACAGCAAATTTTGGAATGGGTACACGCGCATTTAACGTTGTGTGTGATACACTCTCGTCGGAGCCATTAAAATTAGATTCAATGCGTTTCACGCGAAAAGTTAAAGGATCGCAATGTGTAAAAATTAGATATATGATACTTAACTAAATTTTGTTCAATTTCTTCTATTTAGTTATCATTTATTTGTTATTAGTGACAATAGTAGTTAAGTATCATATATCGGTCGGTTATGAGATTATAATATTTTTTTATAAAAATTTGGACATTTTTTGCTTTACATACTAATTTTTAAAGTTGAGCTAGATTCAAATTTATTTTTCTTTATATGGTATCAAGGTCATTATAGTCATATGATGTTCCTCGTCTACGGATGTCTAGTCCTGTAAAATTTATGCTTTGGATTTTCAATATGTATCTTGCTCTAAACATGAAAAGAGTATTAAATATCCAAAATTCAATAAGAACTCTCGGATAGGATATATAAAACGTGGATCCCACAAGACCACAACACTGCACTAAGAAATGATTCCGAAGGATCACTCCAATATTTTCGCTGAACACTTGACATTGTACTATGGGGATCATTACAATCCTACAATAGCAAAACAAGTCTTCATGACCTGCATCATGGTATAGGGTGTTCCTATAACTAGCCAATTATATCCTGAGCAAGACTTTTACTGACTGACTATTGTTAAGAGCAAAATCACTTACTTTTAAAATACTTTTCAATTTTAACCAATGACATATTTTTTTTCAATCAGTACATTTTTTCAGATAATTTTTTCAATACTTTTGTCTTTTTCAGGAATTTTTCTTTTCAGTCACTTTTTCAATATCTTATACACAGTTTGTGAATTATGACATCATAATTTACCATGATCACTTTATATATTACATTTTTCAGTGTCTTTTCATTTCACTACTTTAGTCAGTATTCTTTTGATACTCTTTATACACTTTGTGAATTATATTATAATTTACCACTTCTTATCAATTTATGAATTATTTCTTAATAATTCAATATTTTGACTTTATGTTTTATTTTATCTTTTTTATTTTAGCAATTTTTTTACTTTTTCTGTCCTTTAATAAGGTCATTCGGAAAATTCAATGTTGTTATATAATTTGTGAATTATTTTATAATAATTTACCATTTTATTGTCGAATTATGAATTATTTCTCAATAATTCAATTCAGTCATTTTATACACTATATTTTTTATGGTCTTTTTATTTCAATAAATTAGTCAGTCACTCTTTTAACTAATTTTGGACAGCTTATGAATTATATCAATATAATTCATTATTTTTCACTTAAATTACACTTTATAACTCAATAATTCAATATTTTACTTTTGTACATATTTAAATATTTATTCAAAAATATTTAAATGAATTTCAAAAATCCTTTAAAAATACATAAGAACATTCTTTACTAATTTCATGCATTATTTCACAAAAATTCCTTATTTTTCAATAGTACATAATCAATTAATTATTTTAAAAATATTCAAATAATTTATATAAATTCTCTAAAAATTCAAGGATAATTTATTTCATGTCCATTATCAATTAAAGACTTAATTTCATCAAAATACCTAAAATACACATTATTTCTCTTAGGCATGAAATTCGGCCACCACAAGAATTGCTCTTTGAAAATTTATTTCAATCAATTTAAGCTTACACTTAAACATAATTAAGGTTCAATTTCATTATTCTAAAACTAATTTTAACATATATACATTTTACAAATTTTTTCTTAACTTACATAAAAGGAAATTCATACACTTTAGGGAAAATTCAAAAATTTTATAGTTACTTGCCTATTTTTCATGCTTAATGTAACATCCCTGGATGGCCATTTACCGATATTGTCCATTTTGAGCTTTAGTCCTCACGATTTTATTTTTGGATTTTCCCAAAAGGCCTCGATAAGGGAGAGATATCCATAACCTTATAAGGACTACTTTGTTCTCCTCTCCAACCGATGTGGGATCCTTTGACTGAATTCTCATGTATGTGGGAGCCTTTGACTGACTCCAAATGTAATGACCTAACCACCGGGTTAGCCGTGAATAGCATTTTTCGGGCTCGAAATGATATTTGAAAGTTAAAAATATTTTATTAGATCATCGAAAAATATTGATCATGGTGAGTCCAGAGTTGAAATTTGAAGTGAAATTGAGGTCAAAAGAGTTTTCAAAAATCAGAAATACGAAAAAGGTAGCAAGTCAATTTTTCTGGTATGAAATGTGACTTGATTTTGCATAAATTATTAAAACTAGTAAATTAACTCCGAAAATTGCTAGATTTTGCAGATTTACATGAATTTTTATGTAGAATATTTTGGTGATGAGAATTAAATTTTTCGGTAATATCGACAGTTGTTGAATCGGATCGATAAGTTTAAACAGACCGATAATGGACTCTGATTGAGCCAAAAATTTGCGTACTAGCTATTTTTGACGTGATAAAAATGATAAAATTATTTTTGGAGTGATTTGAAGACTGAAAGAGAGAGAAATTTGATTGGACCTTAAATATCCTAAAATGTGCCTTAATTTTAAATTAGGCTAATCCCATTAATCAAACCCACTTTTAAGTCCATATAGGAGATATATAAGAGGTGAATTTCTGGAGATAACTCTTGAAAAATCCACAGCCTCCTTCATCTCTCTATATGGTCGAACCTCTCCTCCATTCTCTCTCTCTTGATTTCTCTTCAATCCTACTTCAAATCTCCCATGAATTCCAACATACAAGAAGAATTTCCATCTCTTTAGGTCATCATAGTAGCCTTAATCAAGTGATTTGAGCAAAGAAAGATAAGAAATGAAATTGAGGAAGAAAAAAAAAGTAAGATGGAATTTAAGAAGTTAATTAATTTAAATTAATTTTTTAGTATTTTCTCATAGTTTTTAAGGTGTAGAAACTAATTATGAGCTTAATTTTTTGCATTTGAGGACAAAAAATAGGATTTAATGAGGTTATTTAGCCGGCCATGGTATGATTAAGTGAAGAGGAAGGAGTTTTCATGGATTAAAGCAAGGAAAAGATAGGCTTAGGCACCCATAAACAAGAAATAAATGTAAGTTGCTACAAAACCCTTTGATTTTTCATTTATTTGAATTAATTTCCTTTATATAATTAAAAAAATTAGTTAAATTGCTTAATTAATGAAATTATTGTGAGAAAAATGAAATTGAACCATGAAAAATGTAAATTGAATGCTTAGAATGAAGTAGAAAAATTGTTAGGGTTGATTAAGAGAGAGTGTCAAATTTTTCCTTAAAGGAATTAAATTTATTTTTGTATGAAATTAATATGTATTAGCCCAAAATAACCATAAAAGTTATAATTAATGTCCATAAATTGTTTTAAAGAATTTATGGAATTAATTTGAAAATTTTAAAGTTTATTAATTGTGTATGTAAGGAAGAAAATTGATTAATTATTGTGAAATAATTTCATAAAATAAGTGAAAATGGTATTAAATGTGAAATAATATATCCATAAATTTTTATGAAATTTATAGAAATTATTTGAATATTTTTAAAATATTTGTTAAACGATGTAGTTAACAAAAATAATGAAATTTTGTTAATTATGTTATGAAATAATAATAATAGTGGAATAAAGTCTATAAAATTTTTTATGAAATTTATATGAATTGTGAGAATATTTTTGGAATAATTATTGAATTATGAAACTAATAAGAATAATAAATTATTGTGAAATAATTCATAAAATTAGTGAAAATGATAGAAATTATAAAATAATGTGTATATAAATTTTTGTAGAAATTATATAAAATATTATAATATTTTTGAGATTTAACATTGAATATGTCTAATTAAAAATATTAAATTATTGAGAAATAATTCGATAAATAAGTACAATATGGTAAATTATATGAAGAAAATTATTTTTGTATAAAAAGGGAGTGAAAAAGGCAATTATTGCATTTGTGAAAAATAAAATAATGAATTTTATCAATATAACTTGTAATTGTTCAAAAAATTATAAAATAAATGTTTGACTAATTTATCAAAATAAACTAGTCAAGAAAAATATTAAAATAGTGAATTACTATAAAATAATTCATCAACTGAATAAAAGTTGGTATATCCAAATGACTAAAATTTCGGATAGAAAAAGAAGAATCGTCAAAAAGAAATTAGTGAATTGTTAAAAGATAATTCACAGATGATTACACAAAAAGAATAAAAGAAATTGTGAATTATAATACTATAATTCATAAAGTGCATAAAAGACTGAAAAATCTTAAGTGTTCAAGTGAATTATTAAAGAATAATTCACAAAAGTGATTTAAAAAAATAAAGTGAAAGAAAGAAAAAGGAAAAAAAACTACTGAATAGTCAAAAGTACTAAAAAAAGTGCGATTTATCAAAAATATATTGTATCAAGAAATAAAAGAAAGAAACTAAAGATTTTTAAATGTTTAAAAATTATTTCAAATATAATTAATTGTTTTGCCTTTAGTAATAGTCAGGTAATGATATTCTTATTTAGGATAAAATTGGCTAGCCATAGGGACATCCTATACCGTTGTGCAAGTCATGGCGACTTGCTTTGCTATGAGTAGGATCTTTGATCTCCATAACTTCAATGTTTTAAGTGAAAGTGAAATGTTTTTCGAGAAATGGTTCATTGGGGATCATTTCTCTCTCAGTGGGACCTTAAGGTCCATATCCCACGTATCTTTGTTGAGAATCATGTCTTATTACACTAGGGGCGTATCGTAATAGATAAATTAGTATTGTCTAGATGAATTAAATGTAAAGTTTATAATGAAAAATGATTTGTTTGAAAGAAAATGATAAGTTAGGATAAAACTGTAATTTTTTTCAAAAATTGTGATTAATAAGCAAAAATGAAAAAGAAATATTTTATAAGAATAAAATGTTAAATGAAGATTAAATTAAACTTTTGTAAAGAAAAATAAAAGTTTAAAATGAATTTTTAAATGAAAAAGGATAAATTAAAATTAGTTGTAATTTATGTACCAATTATTATTTTAAAAAATAACAAGTTTGGAAAAATGTACTAATTTCCTATTTAAAGTAAAAAAAAAAATGATAACAATATCCTTAAGTGAAAAATTATGCCTAAGTAATGAGTCCTGAAATAAAAGTTAAATGAAAAGTAAAAAGATAAAAAGAAAAATAATTGTTCAATTAGGAAAAAAAAAGATACAAAGTTCTAAATAAGTACGTGAACATGTTTAAATGTAAAAAGAAGGAAATAAATATTTGTATGTAAAATATTTCAAAATAATTGTATCACTTTGCATTTAAAGTTTAGAAGACTTGAAAATAGTAATGTGTTAACTAGTTTAAAAGTTAAAGTAAAATAAAAGAATAAATAGCGATAATTGTAATTATAGCACATATTGGATAACTGAATAATCAATCGAGAAATAAAATAGTGAATAGGTACCACTTAAAGACACGAGTATCAATATAAACCGTTAAATGAAAAGAAAATTAAATCGATGTGACTAAAAATATAAAATAAAAGTTAAGTAAAAATACAAGTTAAAGTAAAGAAAAAACGTAAAAGTAAAAGTTAATATGAAATCGATTCACATAAGGAAATAGTGTAAAACAAATTGCAAGATTTAAAGTCAAAGCAAAATGATTATAAAAATTGTGGATAAATAATGAAATTAATGTTAACAGAAGTAAAAGCAAACGTTTAATGAAATAAGAATAAGAGTGACATAATTTATGTAATTATACTTTATTTGGAAAATTCTAAGATTAATAGTCACCACTCAGCATGTCTAATGTTTAGCACGTAGTGTTTACTGCGTGCAGGTTATGAAGTAATGCGGTAGCATAATACATGGTGGAGCAAGATCGAAAAAGAAGAAAATGTTCTATATTAAGTCGTATTATGGCATGTATATACTTAGACAATTAAGGTAAAAGATTGAACTGTATTTTTATTATTATTATTGTGACTATTGATGAGTGAATGTTGGTGAAAGATTTTACATGAATTTTATTAGTGTATGTTTAATTGTTTAAAATGTTATCAAATTGATAGAAAATTTTGATGTAAAGGTATTAAAGTGTATTGAAATTGATCGATAAAAAAAATTTACTTTTTATCGATTATTCGGGTTGGAATGGAACTGATTTGTTAAGGGCGTTATACTTAACATTCCTTAAACTTCATTTTTCAAGCCTTAAATAAAAAAAAAAATCATCCATCTTCAAAATCATCCAACTTTGGCCGAAATCTTCATCAAAAGAAACCCTATGAAAATGATTTATTTTACTGAAATTAACATCAAAAATGGATTTTAGGCACCTAAAACTAATAATAGGTACCTTAGAACAAAATTAAAACCAATAATTTTTCTTATCTCATTTTAACCCCTAAGCTTTTTTCACTTGTTTTCTCTTACTTCTCTTTCTTTAATCAATGGTTTGAAGGTAGATCCAGCAACTAGAAGGCTAAAGATGACTTATTGTGCTTGGATCAAAGGAAAATAGTGAAGAAAAAATGAAAAAATTTTGAGAGAGAGGAAGAGGAGAGTTCGGCCAGCTATATAGAAATAACAGCCGAAGAGGATGAAGGAACCACAAAATTCACTATTCCTATCTTCCTTTTATAACAAGTTTTGGGCTGGGCTTGAGTTATGGGCTTGAACTATTTAGTTTAAGCCAATTAATTACTCAATACACAATTCTAATTATTTTCTCTCACTTTTTGATTTCAAATTTGATTCTATCATTCTTATCTCATAAAAAATAGGTTGTATACAAAATTTCAACCCAATCGGAGTCCGTTTTTGAATCGGATCGATTTCTGTTCGATTAAATCGATCCGATTCAAAAATACCGATATTATCATAAATTTTATTTTTTTAGCCAAAATAATCTACACATTATTTTAGGCACATCTTCAATTTTTTGCAATTTTAAAACTTCATTTGCTATTTTTAAATGCTCAGTTAAACTTTGGTCAACATAATTAACCTAAAATCTATCTGCTTCATTTTTCGTGTCTTTAAATTTTAGAAGCCTATTTAATCTCAAATTCACTTCAAATTTTAATTTCGGACTATCCGTGACCCATATTTTCCGATAATTCAATAAAATATTTTTCATCTTCGAATGTACTTTTTAGTCCGAATTTACTATTCACTGTCATAAAATACTATTAATAGCTAACCCGACGTTCAGATCATTACATACCGTATGGTATACCAAATTTCAAAAATTAAAATTATATTATGCATTTCTGAATATTAAATTAAACATTAATAGAGATATTTAAATTTTATTTAAAAAAAATGGATTACAATTTATGATAAATAAATAAAAAAGAGAGACCTTTTATTTTTTTAGACTGAATAGAGTAATGCATGATAATTGTGACCATTATTTTTGTAAAACGACATCAATAAATTCGACAAATTCAAAATTGTTATATAGATATTAGGATCTATTATGCTTTTTTATTAACAAAAAAACCACTCTTTTCTATTTTCTTAAATTATAGTCCATTTTCCTTTTTCATATTATAATTAACTTGTTAAATGTCTAATAGGTTCCTAACATCAAATAGTAATCAACAGTTAAGAACATCGGGAGATGAAAAATACCAACAATAATCGGACGGCAGCATTGGTGACTTTGGCAAGAGGAAAATGAGAGTAGTATATAGATTAAAGTGCAGATGGAATGAAGGAAGAAGAAAATGAATGCAGTAAATTAAGAACAAGTTTGTCTGGAAATATAACTGTAAACATAATTTTATAAATTTTCTCCCTAAATAATAGAAAAGAAATTTCAATTATATTCTATATATTCTTTTTCTTGCACCCAGCATAGTGATTAAGCGTTATGAAAGATAAAAATTAAAAGCCACTATATATCTAATCTTGTTTTACTCCATTTTACATTCTTTAAACTGTAAAGTTATTTTCGGTATGATCTATTTTATTATTGGAAAGTTATGTCATATTATTGGTTTTTGATAATTATGAATTGAAGTTAATAAATAAATTGGCCCCAAGAATACGATTAAGAGTATAAAACCTACAATCAGTTTCAAATCAACGAGGAGGGAAACAGAGGGAAAAAAAAACTTAAAAGTTGGATAAGTTTGAGTTAAATAAAATATTTTTAAAAATGGATATTTAAAAAAATAAAAAATATATAATTTTAAAAGGAAAAAAAAAAGAAATGAGTATTCTCAAGGAGAATATTTTTTTTTTTTTTTAGTATTTTTGTGAAACTCCCTTTATTCTAATCATTCCTACCGTAGGCCTATATTAAGGCCTTAAGTGGGTTTTGTATTTGTTGCTATTATCGATCCCTATTAAGGTCTTTAATGGCATGAATCATGTTTGTTCAAAAGAAAAAGTTTATTAGGTTTCTTCTTCGGACCAATATTAATAGAGGTTTTCATAAACATGGGTTTTTTTTAAACACCCATAACTGAAAGTTCATTAATCTAATTAATTTTAATTCATAAATACAGGTCTATAGAAAAAATAAATCGCTCATTTGTAACTATTTAAAAATATTATATTTTCAAATTTTAAATACAAGATTATAGGGGTTAAAAAAAAATCGAAAATATGGTTAACCGCAAAATTGATCCGAAATCGAATCGATTTTTATGGTTAACAGATCCGATAGACTCGGTTATAATTTTTAATTTTTATATTTTTGGATAATGGTTACGGTTTAGATTTTTAGGTACCGGTTAACCGTTAGTCCACTGTTAACCGGTTCATATATATACATATTATTTTTAGTTTTATATCTTTAATTTTTTCTATTTCTCTATAAAATTTACATAAAATAACATTTTAACATATATTTTTATTTTTATACCTTAATTTTTTATATTTTCCTATAAAATTTATATAATATTTTAAATTATATAATACTTTAAACTAAATTTATATTATGTCATTTTCTTTAATTATATAGTAATATTTATATATAGTATCCGATTAACTTTTATATATATTTTATTTTTTATCATATATTGGCGTTCATATTTTACTTAATAACATTTAATTATATTTTTTATATTTTAGAATTTATGTTATAACATTTAATATTATTTAAAATTTTATTTGACTTAAAATCAAGCATATTATAATTTTCAACAAATATAAAATCTATTTTATAATTTATCTATTAATCTATATAACATGAATTTTGACTAGTAAATTATGTTTGTTTTGTAATTTTTATATTAAATTACTTTACACATTTGAAATTAAATTGAATTTTATCTAATTTTTTAATAATTATATTTTATAAATTTTAATGTTTAACCGAAAAATATTGGTTAACCAAATCAAAAAATCGAAATCGATTGACTGGTTAACTAAACGCAACGGACTGATTAATGATTAGTGATTTTAAAAAATTGATATTAATGGATTGATTAATTTTTTTGCTAATGAATTGGTTAACCGATCCATACTCACCTCTACAAGATTATCCCCTAAAAATACCAAAAAAATTAGTAAAGAAGCTATCTTGTAGAAGGGGACCAATTGGCCCCTTAATCTTTTGAAAGCCAACGAATTAGATAAAATTCAAAATGCAAGGAGATCTAACACAATAAGTTGATAAAAAAAAAATTAAGTATATAAAAATACTTTTTTTATATAAAAATATAAATTTTCTCGATTTTATTTAATATATTGAAAATTGATATCGACTTTTAAAACTATTTTTGCAGAATATATGAAAGAAAGGGGAAAAGATCTCATCACTGATATATGCTATCAGTGGCGACTTCATTGAAAAATAATTGGAATAAGAAAAACCACAAATCAATCTTAAAAAAAAAAAAAGAAGAAGAAGAAGAAGGTTATTTATATTTGTGTGCCATTGGCTTGTAAATAAATTTCCGTCTGCGGTAAAACGAAGATTTTTGAAAGTTGAAATCCGGGGTTTGCAATTTAATTATAAAAAAGTTATCCAAAAGTTTGTAATAATAGATAGTACGGGGGGGAGGTTCATAATATTGAATTCTTATGGACAGGACAGGCTAATCCCGTAAAAAGCGAGAACTTCCGGGGAGAAATATTTGCAAATTCCTGTAAATACAATAAGTCAGCCATTTTCTTTTTAACACCCGAAATTCGAACAGAACACAAGTTGAAGAATTTATTTATATTCTTACTAACACTTTTCATGAACTAAAATAAACACTGCCTAATTTTCATCTGCCTATTTTATTTAAAAAAAAAAAAGATTATTTATATTCGTACTAACTTTTTTTATGAATTACTAACGGAAAGAACAAATCTACATTGAATATAGTTATTCTCTTTCGAAAGAGGTTAATTGGATATCTTGCGCACCCCATTTTTTCATTCGTTCGGATGCCTCTTCAACCTGAAATTAGGAGGTTAAGCATTAAGGATAATACAAACTCCTACTGTATATATTACACACACACACACTTAATGATAATTTTCTGCTGGATTAGTGAATAATAAAAAAAAATAAAAATGTGAAAAAATAGTAGCTCACCTCCTTGTTCCAATTTGTTTTATAAATTATGTAAATGAGAATTAATGTCTGCAAGAACGTCCCAAAAATCATGCCCATCCAAATTCCCTGTAACAGTTCCCAATCCATAAGAGTAATGTAGTTGAGAGTTGAATGGTAGTAGTTTTTCATGGGAATTTACCTGTACATGTAAACTTGTTTTGTAGCCAAGAAAAAACCCAAGAGGAAGCCCAATTGCATAATAACAGAACAAGTTTATATAAGCTACCAAAGCTTGCCATCCTCCCCCTACAGCAACACCTACAACCAAACCCAATTATATACATTTTAAACATTATCTTAACTCGAATGAAATTTCAAGATTATATAAAAATGTATACCTGAAATTACTGGTTGAACACTATTTAATATCATGGTTATGCAAAGAAGATAAGCCAATTTAGAAACAGCTTTCCTCATCTCTAAGCTATCAGTAAAGATGATGGAGAAATCATCCTTTGTTATCATTATAATGGTTGCAAAAAATAACCCTATCACGAATGACTCCAAACATGTGATTATCACTGAATACTTAGCAGCTCTAGGATGTTGTGATCCCAGCTCATTCGAAACTCGAACACTGCAAGAAAGCATGTAACTGATGGATGAGTCGAGATTTTGATCGGTTTAAACGAAAAGATTGGAACTTTAGGTGTGATTTTCATAAAATAAGATTGCATCAAATTGATAATAAAAAGGGAAAATGGAAAATTTGACCTTATAGCTGCATTGACACCAATGAACAACATGCCTTCCCAACCGTTGATGTTCATGCTGTAACAGGAGAATTTGATGAAAATTAATCATAGAATTGGATTTTTTTTTAAATCGAAATGGAAGGCAGAAAATTTCTCATTTCTCACCAGATTGATAGGGAACCAACAGCAAGAACAGGATTTTCAAGATGTCCAGTCAGAACAATAATGGTCATAAAGTACCAAATCTCAAGACAAATCATCACAGCTGAAGCAACAGATAGTTTAACAAAACCCCATAAATCCTTAAAAGCCAACCAGGAAAGTCCAGTCCACCCATCTTCGCACCAACTAACAACATAAACCACCTGAGCCAATGCAATGCCCCAAGCTGAAACATCATAGGCAGCAGCTGCACCAGCCAACCCCCACTTGAACACAACAATGAACAGATAAAGCACTAAAGTGTGTAAAATCAGAGCAAAAAATCCAATCCAAGCCAAGACTCCAACTTTGCTCTGTGCTTGCAAGAACTTCTGGGTAGGGAAATTGAATGCGAGTGAAAACATTTGTGGGATAACTAGGATTGTGAATCTTCCTGCAATTGTGGCTATGTCTGATTCTTGTCCTAGCAGCCTCAAGATTGGTGTTGCATACATGTAAAGAGGCAATAAGCAGAAACAAGCTGCAGTTAAGATTATCCATGATCTTTGCATATATACACCAAGTAAATCTGTGTGCCCTGCTCCAAATGCTTGCCCACATAATGTCTCCAGTGCACTTCCCATTCCCAACTGCATTTTCATCAAAATTATGGGTTAGATACAACATAAGCAATTATCAATTGATTGAAATGAAAGCATTGGTTATATTTTATATGCATCTTTCAATTTATCCAGAAAATTTTATTTTTCTTTATTCTTTTGTTTTTCACCATTCATGATAAATAATAATTCTGAAGAAAATAATTTGTTCTTTTTAGGATGAAATTAGAAAAAAATGACTGAAAATTTGAAATTCAAGTACTAATATGATTTACAAGTTAAAAACTTGGGAGAAAATTAATCAATTTCTGGAAATTTTTGAGAGTCAATGTGGTGGTTATGCAAATTATGAACAAAGGGATGGGAATCACCAAAAAGCCAAAAGAGAAATTTGAAATGACAGAAAGGGAAATGGCAACTGCAGAAAGCTCAAGATCTCCAATATGGCCAACAAAGATATTAGTAAAGGAGTTAATTCCATAATTGCAAAGGATATTGAAAGCTATAGGAGCTGCAATAGCCCACAGTTTGGAAGATTCCAAAAGGAAAACATATTTAGCATCTTGAAAATTTTGAATAGGAGGATAATCCCCCCTTTCATTAGTAAGCAAAGCGATAGGTGCATGGTGAAGATCAGCAGTTTCAAATAAGGCAATCTCATGAACCGCAGTGGTTTCGCTACTCGCAGCCCCATCAATCAATGGCTGTATTTGGTGTGATCCAGGTCTGTGTCTAGGGGACGATCTAGCAGAGGACGAACTACTGCTCCCCTCAGCTCTGATCTGCTCATTTTCTTTATTATTCCCAATTTTTGCTCTTTTTTTTATTCAAACCATTTTCTTGATTTTTTGTTGTTAGATTGTTTTTTCCCAACTGAAAATTGTAAATTGTGAATTCTCTCTTCTTCTTCTTTTTTTTTTCTTCTAATTATTTTTTTGAGAAACCATACATTATCTCGTCCTACATTTTTTTATTCCAAGTGATGGCTATATTTGAGGGTAGCCATGGAATTACGGAAAAACAGAGGGAAAATTGACTGGTCTTGGCATCTCAGTTATTTGTGTCCACATTCTTACAAGATCAATTCTAGGAAGAAGAGAAACGGAACAGGTTTCCCATAAATTGGAATATGTCCCTTTTCTCCTTTATAATGAATGGTGCAAAATAGAAAATGAGAAGATGAGAATTGATTCCAATATATAAAGACTTTTATCAATCAAATGTATAAGTTTTATCACAACTCATATTCTGCAGATGAAAATTTAATTTCACCCACCAGAGTCAACAAATACAATGATCAATCGAAAATCGACACTTATTGAGCAATTCAGTCGACTGGAACTGGTTGCATGTTTTCAGCCTCTTTCCGCAGTTCTTCGAACAGGGGAGATGACAAGTATCGCTCACCGAAACTTGGATGAACAGTCTGAAAGTCAAAACAGCAAATCAGTTCAGATGTAATGATGATAAGATTTTCTTGTATTAATAAAATTGTGAGCTTTAGTCATGGATCAGAAATTTTTAAATTAATGACTCTAAGAACAAAGAAGTTGTTAATCTCTTTAGTGCAAAGTAAATTGGCAACATTTCCTTCCACAAGTATTTAAGTAGTTAGATTCTTATAGCTGAGAGTCGAAGTTCTTCTTCTGCTCATCTTTTATAAGAACTTTTTTCTTACCACAATGAGTTTGCCTTTGTTCTCTGGCAATTGAGCAAGTTTAATTGCAGCAACTGTGTTGGCTCCAGATGATATTCCCACCTACATGAACCAGAAAACAAAAATAAGAGTAAGACGACAATAAAAAGCTTTTAAAGAAATAAAATGCTTTCCAAATATCAACTATAATAGAAGTAAAATTGGGTTCAAGTTATTACAAAAAGACCCTCCTCCAATGCCAATCTCCTAGCCATATTTACTGCATCTTCACTGCTAACCTGACATTCAAGCATTTGAAGAGTCAGTTTAATATTTCAGATCAAACATAAAAAATGCATTTCTTTCATTTCTTTACCCTCTTATCTTTCCTTCTACACATTGACACTTACCTCAAGAACTTTTTCCATTAAATCTATGTCCAATATGTCCGGTTTGAATCCGACTCCATTTCCAGTGATAAGATGAGGTCCTATTTCAATTGAAACCACATTATCAACTCTAGCTTTTCCAACCAAAACATGGGAAATTAATAACATATAATGAGTTCTTCTGATTACAAAATCAATAAATATCAACTGAATACTCTCTTCAGTCACCGAGTTTAATAGGATGTGACAGTGTTAGCTTTGGAATTTCAAGACCTAACATTCTCACCTGGCTTACCACCATTCAGCACATTACTTTCAGCAGGCTCCACTCCATATATCTGAGCACAACGAGAATAATTTTACAACATTGCTGAGTAAAAAATAACCAATTATTTGATTGGATATGGTATCTATGCATTGAAATCGACCAAAAAAAAAAAGAAATTAAAGTTGCATACCTTAACATTGGGATTTTTGGACTTAAGATATTGTCCAACACCAGATACTGTACCTCCACTGCCTATTCCCATCACAAAGATATCAACTTGTCCAAGTGTGTCCTCCCAAATTTCAGGTCCAGTGGTTTCGAAATGGATCTGTTTTTTTAGATATCAATTTAATATCTACTGACAAATTAAACAATCAAATTCCAATTAATACAAGCATGTAGTAAGATTATTCACCTTGGTATTGGCAGGATTAGCAAATTGTTGAAGCATAAAAGCATTTGGTGTGGATTCCAAAAGTTGATAGGCCTTCTTAACTGTTCCTCCCATTCCCTTAGTAGGGTCAGTGAGAATCAGCTCAGCTCCAAATGCTCTCATAGTCACCCTTCTCTCCAAGCTTGTGTATGAGGGCATAGTTAAAACCATCTTATATCCTTTCATTGCAGCCATGAATGCCATGCTAATCCCCATATTACCAGATGTTGGCTCTATCAAGGTTGTCTAATAGGACAAAAATTATAAATGTTAGAGGAACAACAAAATTATAAGAAAAATCTAGACAATTTGGAAGAAGAAATTGCTAAACAAACCTCTCCAGGAGTGATTAAATTGTTCTTTTCTGCATCATTGATCATTGAAAATGCTGGTCTACATAGAAAAAAGGGTGGTTTCATCATTTGATTTCCATTTGGAATGTAAAAGCCAACCTCAAAACTAGATATTGAAGTTAGAAAGGCTAGTAAGTTATAGAAAGCCCTCAATCTCATAAGCAGACAATTCGTAAAGTGATATTATCATTTGATTTCTAATAGAAAACTCTAAGCTAACTTGAAAACAGAGATATTGTAATTAAAGGGGCTAATAGGTTATGCAGAAACACTCAACCTTGTAACAGGACTAAGGACCCAGGGGCAATATATTGGCTTGATTCCATATTAGAAACCCAAAATTAACTTAAAACTTATATATTGAAGCTAAAGCTGCAAATTTGTTATAAGAAGCCCCTCAATCTCATAAGCAGGAGAAGTGGAATTAATGAAAAACGATAATATATTTTAACAATTTAATCAATATACCTGTCCTTGATGCTGGCAGTTGGTTGCATCATCTCTTGCTTCACAGCTATGTAAGCCCCACATCCTTCAGTCACTTTGTTAAGATACACAAGGGGAGTTCTTCCAATCAGCTAAATAATGCAAAGGAAAAAAAATCAGTGAAATCGACATAAGATTCGAGAAAATCATAACAGCCACTAACAATCACTTGCACAGTAGAATTTGAGTTATCCAGATATTACAGAAGTAATGAACAGAGCATTGAATAATTAACTTCTAGGAGAAATCAAGAGAAAATAAGCAGAAGAGAAGAATTATATAAAGATAATTACAATTTCAACAAATAAAAGAAATGGAAATGATGAGAAACCCAGAAAAGGAAACAAGAAAAACAAAAATGGAAGAAAATAACTGAAGCGAAAAGAGGAAACGAGAAAGAAAAAGAGATATACTTGAGCAACTTCAGTCTTGATTTTAGTTCCAGGAAGATGCTTGGGCAGATCCCTTATTCTTTGAGCCAAAGAAGGAGAAGCAACAGCAGCCTCAGTGGAGAACAGTCTGCTTACTGCAACATCTTTGGCGACTAAAGATTTTTTCTTCAACAAGCTCCTCAAAGCAGCCATTGATGAAAGCTTGAGAGAAATGGTGCAGAGGATATATATATATATATATATATATATATTAAAAATACATATAAAAAAGTATGTTTTTACTTAAATCCGTATGCACTGATGATTATGATTAATCAAAATTTAATTTAACAAAAAAATTGATTCGAAATCGAATCGATTTATATATTAATCGAATCAAAATTTTAAATTTATATTTTTTATTTAAAAAATTAATGATTAATCGATCCAAAATCAAAATCGAATATATATATATATATTATGAATTATATTTTAAACTTTATACTTATATTTTTCAATTTTTATATAATTTATAAATATTATGATATATAATTTTATAAAATATATATTTTTAGTAAATAAATATTAAAATTATGTGTATAATTAGCGTTCTGTTGTTAGTTATATATTTAATATTTTTAATTTTTATAATTAATTATGAAAATTTTATTTTTATTTTGATTATTTTAATGGATATTGTATTTAATTAGTATTTTTTTCATTTTTAAAGCATTTTTAACTATTAAAAATAATATTATAAATTGAATAATTTATTAAATTTATATATTAAAATTTTTTAATGATTAACCGATAAATCGATCCAAAAAATCGAAACCAATATAGAGGTTAACCAATAATAATAGACCGGTTTAAAAAAATTGTTAATGGACTAGTTAACCGGTCCATACTCATCACAAGTACTTAAACTGTAAAAATAAAAAAAAAACCATGTCTAGTACATATTTGTATCTAATGTAAGGATGATCATGGGACGGAAACTTTCCGAAAATTTCCTCTGTGGGATGAAAATGGGAAAAAATATTCACCGATTTTAAATTTCGAGGTAGGGACGAAGGTTGTGGTTTCCGTCCCGAATTTCTCAGCTCCTGAAATTTAGTAATTAAATATAATTATATTTATATAATTTAATTTTAAATTATATTTAATTTTTATCAATTGTTAAAATTTATATTAATTTGATTTGTAATTAAATTTATATTTTTTAATTATTAAATATTATATTTCAATTACAATTAATTGTTAAATATTATATTTTAGTTATAATTATATTTGTTTAAAAATATAAAAAAAATTATGCGGTAACAGAGATTCCTATGGGGATGAGGATGGAAAAAATTTTTTTCCCGAAATAATTTTGGAGATAGCTTTGCCTCCACTCGGGACAATAGGTGGGGAGCCATTCCTCGCTCCTACCACATCCCGTGATCATTCCTAATCTAATGCATACCTACATCCGACATGTACCAACTACAAGTAAGGCGTCCAAATAGGTGTAAAGTTGATTTCTAATTTGCCTAATAAAATAATTGTAAAGGGAATACACAACGAGAAGCAATAAATAAATTTTTATTCTTAATAAAAAATAATTTAATTACTGAATTTTAATATTTTTACATATTCAATTTTTATATTTTTAAAATTACACATTAGATTTCTCAACTTTTACATATATACACATTGAATCTCTACACTTTCAAAATTACACATTGAATATCTGAATTTATCTATTAGAACACATTAGGTTCAAACGGATGTTAAAAATAATAACAATATGTTAAAATATACGCGACTTTAACAGAATGTGTATTATACTGTCATTTATATCGTCTATTTTGAATTTAATATATATATTTTTTAAATTTCAGAAAATTTAATATTTAATTTTAAAAGTATAAAAATTTAATACGTAAAAACGTTAAAATTTAATAATTAAATAATGGGTTTTGCCAATAAATAACTAAAAGCTCAAATTTCGAAACAAGTAATGACCTGCCTTTCCACTTTTAACATAAAACGTTTATTTTTTTTTCATTTATATTTTTTATTGACAGTTCCTAAATAACATAAATAGTTACACCTAGCAACAAAACTATGTGTTATTATATTTTTGTGCTTATTTTTCTAAGAAAATTCGACATCTTTTTTATCCTTGAAGTTGCAGGAAAAAAAAAACGAGTGCACTTTTTAAGGATCCCTTCTAATTTATTCTATATATATTTAAAAAAAAGGCATTTCTCTAATAAAAAAAATGAAAATAAGTCAAAATATGTTTTTTGTTTAATACAATTATTGCAAATTTAGGCACGGGAGCACGTGATTTAAATTCTCAACTCGTCCACATGTCATGCTTTTTGCTTTGTATTTAATTTTTAATTCATCTCACATAACCCACAAGTTTTGGAGCAAAGTATACGAGAATGGGCAAGTGAGGATTTGAGCTATGGGGATTACCAAGAATTTAAATATTTCCACGGTTTAAGTTTACGTGATTCTCAATCATTAACATATGAATTCAATTTAATAATTTTTTTAAGAGATAAAGTTACCAAATCCAAATGTTTAAACACTTCTTCCACCTAACTTTGCTCTTTCTAAAATTTTGTTCCATCTTTTTTTTTCTTAAGAATTAAATCGATAAATAACACTTATATGAAAAATTTATGCTGATAATATATCATGTATAATTTAGAAAAAGGTTCAAAATTCAATGGAATCTGGTTCAAAAGTTTAAATTTCAATATTCTATTAATAATACATTTTTTTATTGGATTCATGAAATGGCAGATAGATGGATGGGATGATACTTTGCATTATATCCATAATGACAAAAATTTTTCAACGTGAAATAATTGGACACCCACCGTTGCCAACCCGCAAAATAAAACTCGCATCACGTGCCTTTTATTTGTTCTGTACTGTATCTTTGGAATTCTACCAAAACAATAGCCATCGTAATAATTTATTATCACCTCAGCTCAGCTTATGAATTATTGGACAAACTTGTTATCAATAAATATTCTTGCATCAAATGCATTACTATCAATT
Source organism: Excoecaria agallocha (assembly GCA_037975025.1). NCBI lineage: Eukaryota > Viridiplantae > Streptophyta > Magnoliopsida > Malpighiales > Euphorbiaceae > Excoecaria > Excoecaria agallocha. The sequence continues at coordinate 72,386,254 of CM075806.1, read as the reverse complement.
AACATTCAATTTACCCAATCACTCATTGTTGTTTTGACTTAACATTTTCTTTTTCATAGTTTGAGATGTTAAAATCCACTACGCAATTTAGTCCAATTTCTGCTACTCTAGTATTGAGAAAGGGTATATGATACACCATCATAAAGTAGGTCCCGCAGTGAAGATCCGTGGCTCAAATGGTAGGTGATTGGGCATCCATCCATACATGGCACTGGTTCCCATGTGCCTAAGGCCAAGTGCTCGATGTCAGACATAGAAATTTCATAGCTCGGTGCATCACAGGTGCAGTATACATGCAGCATGTATGTAACTGCCATAATAGCACCGAGTATATTAATGGGGAAGGGCAATTGATTCCCTTCTTTGCATCTCTCTGCTTGGACTGGACCAATTGGCTGCTTAAGATCGAAAGATATGGACCGTGAGGTACAAGTGGATCTCTAAATTCAACCCCATCATCAATAGGGTCCACAATGTCAGGTTGACTGGGACATCAGCAAAGTATAAACTGCAACGGGGCTACGACAAATCACTAATGGTAATGGACTCTATGATTTTTCAAATCAAAATTAATTGATTGGATAACTTTGATATTAGTCATTAAGCAACCAATTCCCGTCTTAATCTACTACCTAAAAGTCTATTGCGTAAGATATTAATTTTATTATGTCAATATAGTCCAACTCATGGGTTCCTATGGTCTAATTAAAAAAAAAAAGGCCTAAGGTGGATGTCCCTGTCTTTATTCAATGACTATCATGCAATTTGGCTTGCAATTTTCAGTATTTTATTAAGAAAAAAATAGATTAAAAATTAGGGGCAGGATACTAAATCCAAAAATTTCAGAAAAAAATCTTATTTAATTTAACTTTTTAAGAATAAAATGAGCGTAAAATTAAGTTAAAAAATAAAATCCTAAAATTATGAAGGCCTTTATCATCTACGCTTAGGCCCAGCCCAATTACATCGGCCTTCTCTTTCCCTTCGCTGCTTCGCATCACTTGGGAAACAAAACCTATATATGCTCAAACCACAGCCACCGATCATATTTGCTCAAACGATGTCGTATTCTTACATCCTCATCTTTATCCTTCTGCCCTTAATATTATCGCCAGACGGCGAATTTTTCCGATTTGCCGAGGGGGGGAAGCGAAGAGTTCACATCTCCGACGATCTCGACGACGTCATGGACGACGAAGAGGACGAGGCCTGGAAGCAATGGGGCAAGAAATCGACGCCCTCTTTCGACGATGATCCACCGCCTTCCGATTTGTCCGACATGGACATGTCGCAGATTCAGGATTTGATTATGAAGCAGCAGGTTGGGCCGGTTTTTGGATTTGTTAAGCTCCGATTGGGTGCGCGCCGGACTCCGGTAAATGGAATTCTGATTCTTTCTTCTTTTTTTTTTCCAATTTTTGCCGTCGGGTCGGGTTTCATTATTTACCTGTCAATTTGGCTTGCACTTCATGATTATGCAAATATTAATAGAATCATGAAGTTATGCAGTGAAATTGAGTTGGAAAATCACGAATTAAAACGAATGCAGGTTGTTAAGTTCTGCTTTTCCCTCCATTTGAGGTTATTTGATTGGTTTATGGAATTCTATTTAACCAAAGGAACTTTCCTATTCAAGTTCCAGTTTGGCATTAGATTTGGCAACATATATACGGTGTTAATTTCAGGATATGGTTGCTGAGATTGCTATGAAATGGACAAAAGTTCTTAGAACTGGAGCAGTTGATATTAGGTTCACTGGTGTTGATCCCAGCACAATCATGTTCACCTTGCAAAATGGCCGTCAAAGCATGGAGGTGACTTGTTTATCTTTATAATCCAAATTCAGTTTGTTGATCTACTGTGATTTTGAATATTTTCAGCGTAAGAGCTCCCATTTTGCTCATTTTTTGACAACATTTTCCTGAATCTTCTGTGTTTTATCAACACATGTGATCTTAGTTTGGAAATTTAAGACTGTTGATTGGGCTCATAAGATCTGATTTCATGTTTTGGTAGCACCTAATTTTCTTCTCATCTTCTCTTATTTAGTTGAAAGAGTTCATCTTAGAGGAGCCGGAGGCATATGAGATCAAGATTGGTGATCAAGTCTTCCGTAGACCCGGAGACCCTCCCTTAGAAGAAGTTCTGGAGAAGCTTCGGAGTGAGAAGGTCAAGGCTCCTAAGGAAGAATTGTAGATAGTTTGCTGCGATTCCTCTTTGCAGGCAAATAGTTAATCAACTAGTTCACTTGGCATTTATCCTTGCACTCTTTAATCTCTAATCACCCATTGACCTATAATCTCTGTTTTTACACGGAAGTGGCTTAATACCCAAGTGCCAGTTCTTTTTTTGGTACTTTGATCGAGCTATTTTGGGGAAATATACTTTTCTTTGTGTGGAGTCTAATATTGAAATTCAAGTTTTGCAAGTGACAAGCCGATTCCTTGAAATCACGAAACAATTAATAATAAAATTCATTTCGTTCAGGCTCGACTTCCTTAATTTGCGGTTGGAAGAATCAATAACAAGTATTTGCATGTGACGAGCAATACAATAGAGTTGCATCTCGTTTCAGAAGAATTATCTGGGTCCGACTTTTGTTGCCCAAACTTTTAGCATATATAGTTTGACATATAATACAGTGATCCGTAATTTGCATTAGTAAATGTGAACCAATCAACTATTTCAGCTTCTTACTAAAGTCAGAGAGCTGTAGAAGTTTAATCCTGGCAATGCTAGCTGCTTCTTCTCTTTCTTTCTGTGTGTTGTAGCCCCAATCCCCTGTTTCAATTACTAATTCTCAGCAACCGAAATTGAATACATATAATGCCCATACTTTCCATTAAAACTAAAGTAAAGAATTGTGAGAGAGAGAGCAGAAGCAGCAAAATGTAGGTGCCATTGTCAAAAGCCGCACTGCAAGGGAGTATCATACCTAAGTACAAGTTCCAACCATCCAATTCGGGCTCTTTAATGACATTCTTAAGCGTTGCAAGCCGATCTTCCACAAAACTGAGATTTGTCAAAACCAATTTCAGTTTTAAGCTTATTGAGGAAAAATTAATGACAATCCAGCAAATTGGCAGAAGTTCCATCAGGTGATCAATATTTTAACAACTCATCAAGCATCAGTTCATATATCTTGCTGCAAAGTCAGCCCTTGGTGTTCAGGTTTCTCTTGTATTTCCTTCAATACTTTCGTCTTAGGACTGAAAACAGTAATCAAAGTAAAGGCAGGAACTAAGTTCCTATAACTGGAATTGAAAGAGAGAACCAAAAACAGGCCAGAATAATAATAGCTATCCCCATTTCTATATTCAATATTTACTAACCCAGTTCCCAAACCATATATTCTTTCCGGTGGAATAGTTACTCCAGCAAGCTCTCGTAATAAAGCATCAGCAAATCTGCTCTGGAACAAGAAACAAAATAAGAAAAGAAGGGCTGAGCTGCTAAGATATTAAAGAAGAGATTAAATAGTAAGCATTTTCAGTATCTTCAAATTTCCCCATTGTATTAGAATGTTCAAATACTATAAAGTTTTGATATGGATCCAAAATGCATGATATGTAATAGGGTATACCTGTTTTGTGGTGACAATATATACCCTTGAGCTTGCAAATTTCAGAGCATCAGGAACACCTGGGTAGAATCTGCAGAAGAAGTCTAGTTAGATATTGAGGACTAATTATCAAATCCATCTAGCAGTTCAGTGTATAAAATTTTATCTCGTGAGGGCTACTATAAAATGCCAATAATTGGTCTCAGGCCAATAGGAATAAGGTTTGTTTTACCAGTAAGAATCATTATTATTGAACTTAATATTATCCAGAATGAGCGAAGTCAGCACAATTCAGCACAATCCTTGGAGTCAGTATTAGAAGGAGATTAATGATCGTGTCTATTCTCTAGAGAAATTGTGCTCTTTGGTAGTATAACCTTGATAGAAATGAAATTGGTATAATGCCCATATTTCCTAAAGTATATAGCTTCAAATAATAATTCCTTTATGTCCTATAACTTGTCCTTAGGTAGGTTGCATTCATCACAAACTTGGTAGAAATGTACTCGGTGCTTGTTTCCATCTCAAAAATCTGGTTGAAGTACCTGTTTGCTCCAATCCATGTTGCCAAGTCCTTGTCCATCCATTCATCCCTGACCTTTCCAAAGAGTTCTATCAAGGGATCCCTATCCTCATCCCATTCTTCCATAATAACAGGTTTTATCTTTGACCAATTCTCCAATATTCCCTCTACCGTTAGTCCCTCTGCAACCTTGAAGATTGAACAACACTCATCAGGTCACGGCCAATAATTAGAAGGTAATGGAATTTTGAGCTGCAGAATGATTTTGGATGAGCGATACTCTTAATTCATAACAGAGATGAATGTCAAAGTAATCTTAGATCCTTCAAATGTAGCAGGTTATTTTGAGCAAAAGCAATGGCAACATACACACACCGAGGACTTTCTAATAGAAGGCATTCTTGTCTCCAGAAGCAACCTTACAAGTAACACATTTTCATATCCAGTTTCCACCACAGGCCTCACCTGCCATAACACAAAGCATTAATTACCCTTAAACACATTCATGTTCAGCTCTTATTCTCTCATTGTGAACCAGATGATAAGAGAGAAAAATAATCAATGTTCATATTTTCGAAAGGCACTCATTAATTCTTTTATTTTCTTTGTTTATTTATTTATTAAAAAAATGGTATGAAAATATTGTTTCGAAATCAACTAGAAAGCTAGAACAACGGTATGCCCTTCTTCTATTAGAGTTGCCAAATCCAACTTCTCAGCATCACATTATAACCAATCATCAAATGACCACGATAATAGGTGTATTTAAACATTCGTACAGAATTTTTCTCTTTTTTATTTCGCCTTGGGGGTTAAATTTTTCAAGAAAATGCAACTTCGAGGAAGGACAGAATGAATTTAGTGAGAAATCAAACATAGAACCTTTGAATATGATGAGAAATGGAAAACATTAGTGAATCTGAAGCACCATAACTGTTCTAATTTTTCAATCTAAATGGAGATAGAGCTTAAATCAAGTAATTAAGGGCTTACAATGTACATCTGATCAACAATCCAATCCTCCAAAGTGGAATCCACGGCGTCGAACAAACCCGGCCATCTCACTTTAGCAGCCTTTACATTAATGCAAAAGAGCAACGATAATCAATTCAAAACAGAAACATATCGATCATTTCTTTATATCCAAATCCAAAATCGAAATCGAAATTTCGTTCTCAAAGTGTTTGTGTTTTATTTTCGGAGCAGCACCTTTACAGCAGAGACAGAGCTTTCGCCGCAGCTGTCGCAAATAACTCCATCGAAATCCAAGGCGTATAGATCCCCTATTTTCCGCCCCTCTAGGACTGTCTCTCGGAGATTTTATTTTAAAGATAATATGGCGAGTTGATTCTTCAGTACCCGCTACAGCCACTCAACCTATAATATACCTTCTTGACTTTTGAGGAGAAAATTCCATACATATTTTCTTCTTCTGCCGACGTGTCGTTCAAAAATGCTTATAAATTAAATAAATTATCTCTTAATATTTAACATGAAAAATATGGTAAAAGAAACCCTTTGTATGGTGGAGGATAGGGATGAGAGGCTTTAGTATTGATTTTTAATATCTAGAAATGGATAAGAAATTTTAATATGCAACGACGTTTCGAATTCAAATTTAGACGATTTAATGAAATTCGAATATCGAATAATTAATAAAAAATAAAAAAATAATAAAAGAGATTTAATTTAAATGCAATCATTACTTGTATTCGGTCACTACCTCATTCAAAGGCTTTGGTATGTATTTCATTATTATATTCTCTTCATTTTTTACCATTTTTGTTATTTTCATCAAGATTAAGAAATAATAAATAGACTTAAATTTAATATTAAATTACGTGATCAATACTAAATTATCAAATCTGATTGGTTCTAACTTTATTGGAAAATAAAAATAAATTAAATTAATTAAAAATTTAAAAATGACAGATAAATAAAATATAAATTTCACTCAAAATTGACAGATAAAAAAGAACGAAGGAAGTATCTAGTAAACAGTGCCATGATCTCTGTTATTTTTCATTCTGTTCCCCTATGTTTTTTTATATTACAATAAGAGCCAATTTAAAAAGTAATGTATTTTCTTAAAATAACTCTTAAAACAAAACATGGAAAAATTAATAATGACCATTTAAAGAATTAGATATAAAAAAATAATTATTTTTTATTTTTCATCCATAATACATTCGATACATTTATTAAATTATCTATATTGAATGGCAGGGTTAGAAAAAAATTGTTTTAGCAGGAATTCATAGAAATCCACAATTATTTATGCGTTAACTAAATTATACTCCCCCATCTCATTTTGTGTCCGTTTAAAATATAACATTATTTTACTATTTTTTATTTTTCCCAGCAATAAATAAAAATAGTTCTTATTCAATAAATAAATAAATAGATGAGAAATTATTATGTTTATTTTGCGCAGCTATAAAACTGGGGGTCATGATTTCTCTCACTTGGTATGACTGACCATAAATGTTATTAAAATCGGACCGAATAGAAAATCGATAAGACTGAAGATTCATAGTTTGATTGGGTTCAACCGAATTTTTTTTTATTTTTTAAAATATTATTAATTAATATAATTTTATAAATACTACTGTATATTATTATCAATTACACTAAGATCACATTAACAAATGATCAAATTCTAATATGAAATGATAACAAATGAGCACATTCTAATATTAAATGAATTTATAAAGGGATATATATTTAAATATTACAAATAGTGTTAATTATTTTTTGGTTTTTTTATGAATGTAATTTCATTATTTCAAAATAAACGGTAAGAGGACGTAAGTAATTTTTTATGGTTCAATTTAATTTCACTGAAGGGAGGTTAGATTTACCTTTATCAAGCTGTCTAACTATTGAAATAAAATAAAAAAAAGAAAGTAAGAAATAATATAAAAAATAGAGTATGACAATAAAATAAGAAATTACAAAATGAAATTAAAAACAATTAAAGAAAGAAAGTAAAAATATAATGCTGTCGTTGTGTAGTACCACAAAACAAAATTAAAAATAATTACATAAAGAAAGCAAAAATACGAGGTTGTTGTGGTATAGTGGTTATCACGTTAGTCTTGCCGTCAAAAAGTCTCATGTTCAATCACGTGTAGCAAATGCTTATGTTTTTTTTTTCCAAAGCATTAAACGATGATGTTTTGCCATTTTAGGAAAAAAATTCGGTTATGTCCGGTTTGTCGGTTTTATCTGATTTTTATTAGCTGAACCATCTGGGTGACTTATTGGTTCGTGGTTAATCAGGTTCGACCGGACGGTTCGGTCTGGTTTCAATAACATTTCCAATCTCACTACACGACGCGCTTTGTACCCGCCATTCCCGGTCGAACCTCGTTTATATATCAGCAAAAGTTACCGGTCCCGCTGGTTCCTCAGTTATCCCAGAAATCACCAGTATAGAAACTATTTAATCTATCTCTGTACGCTTCTCCAGAGAGTTTCCAATCTCATCTAAACACCATCGTCTTCGTATCCGTTACCGGTTTCTTGCGGTAGATCTCTTTCAATTGCGATTCTCTGGGTATCATTCCTTAATTTATCTTTCCTTGTTTATAATTTCCAGCAAGATCTTAACTGTTGTGTTGTTCGGATTGTTGTCTGACGGATGATGAGTTGATGATTTTTCTTTTTTGAGTTTGATTTTATCATTATCCTCTGATTACTAAGTCGTTTGCGCCTTCTAGGTATCCTATTAATATATCCTATAAACGATTGTTATTAGTTAGGTTTTTCCTTTTTTTTGTTTTTTAATTATATATGGTCGGCATGCGTTTTCCTGTACAAATTGGATGTATTAATTGATATGATATATTGATAGTATTATTGATCATTTCTGTCATGAAATATTTTGAGAATTTAATACATCTGACAAATTTATAAATAAACCGGTGCTTTGTTTCCGTTGAACATGTTTTATTTATTTATTTCATGGGGTTAAGAGAACATTTGCAAGATCATATTTTGAACACGATCACCAGTTTTTATTGGAAATTATACTTTCAAGGATGTTGTAATATGTTTTCCTGGAGCAGAAGGATAACTAATAGACCGGAGTTTTTGAACAATTACTTTTTCTTTTTTCGGTCATTTAGTCTTGAATTGTTACTTTTAGGAGCTGAAATGAATTGGAAGCTATTTATTGAAAGAACACATTTTCCTTGGGTCTTTGTGTGTTAATGTGTTTTATAGCCCATGTAGCAATCCACCTAGAGACTTTTTTTTCATAGGTTTATTTGACTGATGTATTGGTTTGTTTTTCCTGATTGAAGAAGTAAGTTGCAGTGTGGGGGATCTGTATTTCCGCTTATCTTTGTCTATGTGTACTCTAATTAAAGAAAACTTTCCCTCAACCTTTTGACCATGCTTGTGAGCTCAGGAACATACAAGATCTTGACAATGGCTGACAAAGAGGAAGGTGAGGAGAATACTTCTCGTGGAAATGAGTGGGAAGTTGTATCGCTTACAGCATCAACATATGCTGCTGCTCCTGGTCCTCAAGACGTTGAACTGAAGGATGAGAAGAAGTATAGTGCATATGAAGAGGATGAGGTTGAATCTTCCAGTGCTTTGTTCATGTCTAAACACTTTGTCTTTCCTCCTAGCCAGCATGAGAATTTTCCATTGGAAACTGATTTCAGTGAACCAGTTGGGAAGAATGTTCCCCGTGAACTTGGTATAGAAGAAGCCAATAAACCTGGTGGAAAGGATGAAGAGAACTGGCCACTTAAAGGTTTGAATGTATCTGAAGAGTTTCCTGAGATGCAGTTTTTTGATGGAGAAGTTAACAAACTATCCATCTCTGGAAAAGGATATGAAGAAAGCACGACTCTGCCAGAGTTAAGGATACATGACAAGGAACAGAGTATATACAGTACATCTACACTTAGCTCTTTACACAGTGAAACTGGACTTGGTGGATCAGCCACATATGGTGAGAAACTGGGTATTCCGGATGTAGATGAGCCATTTGAAGAGCCAGTGGCCTCATCTGGAGACATTTCTCACACCCCAAAGCCTGCTAAAGATGTTGAATACGATGGGTCTGACCTTCCATGTGAGGCTTGGTGGAAGAGAAGGGCAGCATCGTTATATACCCATGTGAAAGAAACAAATACATTCTGGTCCATTTTTTTTGCAGCTGCGGTTATGGGCCTTGTAATTATTGGGCAGCACTGGCAACAGGAAAGTTGGCGGGTTTTGCAACTTAAATGGCACTCCAGCATTAACGAGGTACCTTTCTTCACCTCTCTTTTCGTCTCTCCTTAGGCAAATATGCTTTCCATTCTGTAGCATATTTTGCTGCTATTTGATTGCTGTATTTCTTTCCTTTGATACTACCTAAAAATGAATTTACGGCGTTTGGCAACTTTAATTGTTATTTATAATTTGCAAGAGTGGCACCATACCTGATTAATATGTTGGCAGGAATATGCATGGACTATCTAATGTTATTTTCATCTGCTATGGGTAAAACTACCATAGAAGTGCAAAGTAATGCAGTCACTTCTTTACAAACTTTTTTCATAAACAAGTGTGGGATTTTCCTCATCCCTTGTTTAGATGTGTGGAAGAGGAAGGATCTAAAGTCTTTGGCACCTTGCCTATATTTCTTACTTCTTTTATACCTGAGACTATACCGAATTGCGGACACTGACACAATTTTGCTGTTTTTTTTGCCAGAAAACTGGGAGGATGCTGGGGCCTTTATCCAGGCTTAAGGATGTAATTGTGGGTGGCCATCGACGTGGATTGCTCGTCAGAGGAAGTTGCTCAAGTGAGAATTAAGATGATGACGAAAAATGTTAAGGGAAAGAATGTGAAGGTGGTTATTATTGTATGTCACTATTTTTCTGAAGATAAAGCTCCATAAGTGCTTGCTAAAGATTGTGGTGGTTGTGCATTTGTAATTACGGTGGTATGTTAGTTTGTGGCTGAGTACGGCAAATTTATATTTCTTTGAAGGTTGTTATTTTATAATTAAGCATTAAAATTCCACATGGTATGATTTAATTTCGTTGGAAGTTTCAAGCTTTGCCACTTCAAGCCATTGGAAGTGCGATTTTTCTGGTTTTATCAGTAACAAAAGAAACAAATTAAAAGAAGAAAATGCTATGTAGAATAGAACGTAGGAATGAGGTGAAAAAAAAAATCGAAATTCTATAAAAAAAGTTGATTTTTTTTTTTGACTAAAAAATTGATTTCGAATTGCAGTTAATTACAATATCTTTAATGTATTGAATGTTAGGCTCGGTGGCATTTGCGAATTTTATTGCGATGTTTAGTCCTTGTCTGAATCGTTGATTTACTGATATTACCTAAATTATCATAATAGACCCCTGGAAAAAAAAAAAGAAAAGAAAGGCTCCTGGTCCAATAAAAATTCAAATTAAGAGCTTTTTTTTGATTTTATTATTTAATGGATTCGTAATCATAATATCTGATTTGAAATTTTTTGACGGGCAATCTATCCATATCGCATTTGCTGATATGGAAGGTGAGTAACAACGATAGATGCAATTTGAATTACAGCAGCGTCGTCTTTTCATTATCGTGTAGTTTTGACCTTTGATAATTTTCTTTTATTTCTAACTTCGCCGTTGGAGACTGATTCATATTAGACGATTTTGGAGTTCAGTTTTACTTTTAATTTTTCTTTTTATCAATTTACTATAAAATTCTTGATCATTGTTTTGCAACATACCTAACTAGCCATTTCTCAATTGCTTTAAATCAACTTTAAGATTTTATTTTATTTTATTTTTTTAATTTTTACCATTGAATTTGTTCAAAATTGTATACAGTGATTTATAATTTTTTTTTTAAAGAAGGAAAATGTGAAAGGTGAGGGGTATTGGTGCACTTTACCTCACTGGATTCCAGCTCATTGGCGGGAAATAAATTTTCACATATTCCTTTTCTTATTTGTCCTCTTCAGAAATCATCTATTCCAGCTCCCAATCTATAACGATATTAAGGTTTTGATTCCTCAATTACTGCAACCAAACACCATCTCGCTGTTACCCTGCAGTTACTCTTGTCGATCTTTCACAAGGTAATTATCAACTTCTCCCCTTCTTCCTCCTGTTGTGTGTTTGGGTGCCTGTACTTTGTATAAATGCTTCTTCTCAATTCGTAAATTGTGGAATCTGTATGTGATTGTATTTTACCTATTCCATTTCATTTGGGTTTATCTTTTAATATTCTATGTGATTTCCTGTCATTTTGATACTGTCTGCATTTTTGTTGTTTGGGTCTCTTTGATTTTGATCTGTAGTTTATTGATTGTTGTATTAATTTATCTTTTATTGGGCAATTGTGTTTTTTTCCTTTCTTAAATTTGTTCTCCTTTTCGTAACTTGCTATTGGATCTCAATTTCTGTTTCTGGATTCAGTTCTCTAACTCGTCGTTAACATTGCCAAGCACATTTAATGCTTACTGTGTGTGTGTGTTTTGCACCAGAAAATGTGAATCTTGCTTACTATTGAAGTAATGGGCAAAGAACAAAGTCCACAAATTACAAGACGAGCAACTCGAACTTCTGCATCCGCTTCTGTTACAAGCAATGAAGTTGAAAAAACGAAAATAAGCGAGCCTTACATTACCAACCTCAATTACCTTATCTTTGGAGGGGAAGGCCTTAGCATTGATGACCTTCTATCTAGTTTCCCTGCTAGAGGGGTTCAGATTAATGAGCTACTGCATCTTTTAGGTCCTTTGAATTCCCCCATGCTTCCTACATTTATTTATGGAGGTGCTTCTACTGGAAAAACTAGTGTTATTCTCCAGGTATTTAAGCATCTTAATCGCCCTTTTGTTTATGCAAGCTGTAGGACCTGTTATAGCCCTCGCATCTTGTTTGAATCCATTTTGAATCAGTCATTGCTTCATAGAAAGAATTCAGTTAATGGTTATTCAAGTTCAAAGCGCTGTGAGAAGCCCTCTGATTTTATTAACCTTCTTCGTGAATCTTTGACGAGTGCCATCAATGATCTCAAGGGGAATTCACGGAAGTTGAGCTCAAATAAGTTGACTGTACGGCCAAATGGCAATATGCTGTATCTGATATTGGATAATTTTGAGCTTATTCGCAATTGGGATAAAAATTCAACCATATTACCTTTCCTATTTAATCTTTATGATATTTTGAAAATGCCTGAGGTGGGAATTATGTATATTAGCAACACTTCGCCTGATACATATTATTCCAGTATGGGATATGTAGAACCCATTCCTGTTTATTTTCCTGAATACATGGAGGAAGATCTGCGCCAAATTTTCATTAGAAACCAAGCAAATCAAAAGCTTTACTCTTCCTTTCTCGAGTAAGAAGATCATTTGCTTTTTTTCCGCACTTTCCCCCTGATCTTTTTGTTGTATTATCCACTCATTGAATATTTATTTGCTTTCTGTCAACAGTGTTGTACTCAGACCCTTTTGTAGAATTACCAGACGGGTTGATGAGTTATCTACTGCTTTTTCATCATTGTTTAAAAAATATTGTGAACCTTTAAGTGATTTGTCACACGTACCCAATGAAGAGATGAAAAGAAGGTTGTTTAGTCATCTTCAGCCACAAATTGCCTCTTCTTTAAATGAGATATTCTGGGTTACCTCCTGGCCTTCTCTTGAAGTTGAATCTAACAAGGAAAAAAGGCGTAAATGCAGCATGAGGAAATTCAAAGGTGGTGAAGGTTTTGCTGAGGTAGATTTCCATATGTCTATTTCTGGGAAGTATCTTCTCATTTCAGCATTCCTTGCTTCAAGAAACCCAGCTACTCTTGATGCCTCTCTATTTGATTCAACTGGGGGTTCAGATAGTCGCAAACGCAAGAGGAAGTAAGTTGTATTGACAATCTGGTGGGCTACTTGATATGTAAATTCAACGTTCTTTAAAGATATTAACTCTTTGCTCTTTAGGGATGATCTAGCATAATTTTGTTCTTGCTGCTTCTGTTGAGCTTGCATGAAAATCTCATCTTTTCCATCATTTTGTTCACATATATTCAAGCTGATTTGAGAATTTTCAATACTGGGGAAAGAAAAATTTCCTCAGAAATAGCAAACTAAACCTAAAATTATAAGTAAGTTTGGTTGCCAAATTTTTTTTTTGTGTTATGAATCGACTCTGCTCAATTTTTTGTATCTTGTAACAAAGAAAGCATGGTCATTTACATTCTATATTCTACTGTATTAAGTGATACTATCAGCTTTGCATATCCTGCTGTGAGTTTTTTACTGGGCCATGAATTGAGTGAATTAAAATTGCTTTTTGGTCAAATTTACTTTGATTCAGATTTATCAATGACCTTGTTTTTGATTGTAAAGTGAGTTCATCCCAAACAGATGATTTATTTGTGCCTCCGCAGCCTAGAAATATCAGTGCCTTTTGTCATTTTACAATATGGGTATTGCTAACCCCAGGACAATCATGTATTTTCTGGTTAAATGTATTAGGGTTTCTGAAAGATCTAAGGAGCAGAAGGAAGCTGCAGAACAGGAATTGATTATGAAAGGTCCCGGAACTTTCCCATTGGAGAGATTAATAGCTATATTTCAATGTATATCATCTGTTGCAGATAGTTCATTCGATGAAGATGAAGATGAAAATGATGTAATAAGAGTAGAAAGTGCAGATAGTGGACTCATGTCTGATGTTCTATTGCAACTTTCCAGCCTTTGTAATGCTAATTTTATCATAAAAGGAGGAAGCTGCCCCTTGGAGGGTTCAACTCGGTATAGATCTACAGTTTCTGAAGATTTGGCTTTAAAGGTAACACTTGTAGGTGTAGATCACGATTTGTTTCCCCTTATTTTTCCTTGTTATACAATTGTATTATGGTTTTGCATATTTTGTTCGCAATAGTTTGCAGATACAAATAACAGCAGTTTGGCTTGTCTTGTTTACGTGGTGTCTCCTAATTATCCAAATGTTTTTTGAACTGCATTGTAGGTTGCAAGGAGCATAAAGTTTCCTCTGCCAAATTACTTATACAGAAGATGATCTCTGATGCGGCATTGATCATTCATCAAAGATCTTTCATGGGGAAGTTTGAGAGGTAATTGAGTTTTATAGCCTTCAAATCTCTCTCAGCTGAAGTTTTGATGGACTGTATGTTGTGTATATCCAGTGCATCAAACTTGACATCTTATTATCCAAGAGGCTCAACTAATTATTTTAATCCATGAAATGAATGGTCAGCACTGGAAGTATTTGATGTCTGATGATTGCTGAAATTTGTATTCAGTGCCGACTTGTTCTTTTGTCCTGATCCTTATAGCCACCCTTCTTTACTTTCAACCTTGACTTTGTTAATAGTACATTTGTTCACAAATTCTCAATTGCAGCTAAATATAGTGTAGTTTTGGTATGCCTTTATTGATGCATATAAGATGTAACCGTTGTCTCGGATGTACGTACACTCACTTTGTTATTTTCATTGCTGGACCGCCCTTTTGTTGTACACAAGCTGCTGAAAATAGGATTTGAACTTGAGATAAACATCAGTATCACCAAGTTATAATTTATGATCTAACTGACCACTTTAATTGGTGTCATATCTTAAATTTTAAATTCTTCATTACCTCTTAGAAAAAGGACTTACTTGTCATCTCCCGCTAATGTTTACTGTGGAAAATAGCTTGGAAATTAAAATTTATGAAATGTATGAACTACAAAAGCTGAATGTTGGGTTTGTTGGTCACCTAATTATTTCTGAATTATTTTTGAATGTTATGGCAACAATTCATAGTATGGCTGGAAATGGCAGGTTTGGTTTAGAAATGAACCAATCTGAACAAGTCGAGAATTGATGTTCTAAAATTTCAAAAATTGAACTGACTATTATTTTGGTTTGGTTATATTTGAGTCAACCGGTTTGGGCAGTGGGATCTTTTATTTACTGGACTTACATTATTTTAAATATATATATATATATTAAAAACTTTGATCGATTTGATTTCTAATTTTAGAATTGAATCAATTGAATTTAAATTCATTTTAGAATTGAAACGGTTAAATTGGAAAATCAATAAATCAAATAAAAAAGATAAAAATCGTCATGTTTTTCGATTCGTTTTCCATATTGGACGAAGATAACCATCTTAACTTGTAACACCTAAAATTATGTATGATTGTTAGGGATTGCTTAGAAAATCTTTCTGCTAGCGACTAATGGAATGTTCTCTTTTCCCATTTTTTTAAAATCCACATATATTTGAAAACAATTTGTTTACCATTATTGTCTTACAAACATATTTTTTTCGTTTTTTTTATCTATCATTTTTATTATTTTCATCAGTATTAAGAGATAATAAATAAATTTAAATTTAATATTAAATTATATAATTAAAATTAAATTATTAAATTTAATAAAAAAATATATTAAATTACATTTAAAATTTAAAAATAATAAATAAATAAAATTTAAATATTATTTAAAAGTGACACATAAAAAATCTAAGAACACATAAAGCGGCCGACAGTATCCCTAAAAAGTAAAAACTCTCACATGCTACAGGAATAGGCTTTTATTTTCGTCTTTGGTGCTGACTAACTTGAACTTAATTTCCCCATCAACCATCCACCTAAATTAGCTACTGCCCACCCAATCCCATCTTCCCTCTATTCCTCGGAAAGGAAAATGGACAAACATTGATTCACAAATTTTCAGCAATCGCACGCTCACACCTTGCCATTATGATTTTTTAGCAATTTTGTTCAAATTACACCAAACCGAGCCATTCAACTTACAGAATTTTATAGCCTGCCAGACTATAGTTTATTGGACTTAAAATAAAATAGGAATATTATGATTCCAAGAAAAAAATATTTGTATTGGAAAAATACTTGAACTAACACAATATTTCAAGAAATGTCACTTTGACTAAAAAAAACTATGGGATAAGGCTACCAAAAGTCAACCATTTAACTACGTAAAAGATTTAACTTCAATAATAATGATAGGTTTTTCTATAAATTTTACGCACGGTAGTTTAAAAAAATTTTTTTTTAAGGTGATGTTTGTTAATTTTAAAAAGATTAAAATAAAAATGAAATAATTTTTTTTTAAAATTTTTTTCGATCTTTCAAATGTTTGTTAAAAAAATAGATTTCATAAAAAAAAATTAACTGTTTAATCTTAAAAAATCAAGATACGCATATTTTGATCCTAAATATGTATTTTTGTATTTTATCAGATAATAAAAAATTAAAAAAATATATTTTTAATTCATTTCAAAAAATTTAACAAATAATTAGAAAAAAATTTTGAAATATTTTTCAATTTTATCTTGATTATTACATATTTTGATCCGAAAAATATTTCAATCTTATCTTAAAACTTATTATCTGAATTAATTTAACAAACGGTATTTAAATATATGAAATATTTTTAAAAAATAAATAAATAAAATGTATAGAATTGAATTTAATCCACCTCATCTTCACTGAATTGGAATGGTTGATGACGGATAGTGCCCAAGGTGTTCAAATTGATGGATGGGGATGGTGTTGAAGGGATGATATATATGGGATTGCGAGGATTTTGAATTATTGGGATTAAGAAACTTCAAATTGTAATTTTGTTAAGGTGGTAAATGTAAGAAAAAGAAAATGTCAACCCGAATGCTCGAGTTCCAAGGTGTGGCATTAAATTTAAATGATCCTAAGTCAACTTCTTTATCACACACAAATCTATGTTGATGAATTGCACATTACAAGACACAAGCAGACTTCGGATCATGTTCTTTACAAATTTTAACAGTTTTTCTTGTTCCACTAATTCTACTTTAAATTTAATATAATCCATTATAAATGATCAACCGCCCAGCTCCCAACTCACAATAAACTCAAGTCAACGGACGCTTGACTACGGCCATAGACCAATCGGTTATATTTATCTTAGGATGTTTTTTCCAAATTCTGGAAAATCAAAAACTAATTTCATCAATTTCTTCGTAAAAAGTGAATTAATCGTAATTTATGAATGAGAAATCACCTTTATTGTTTAAAAGTAAAATTCTTTTTTTTTTATCTGTGATCTTTTACTCTTCAGTAAAATTAAATTTATACTTCCTTCATTTTTTTATCAGTCACTTTTATTATTTTTACCAGAATTAAGAAATAATAAATAGACTTGAATTTAGTATTAAATTACGTGATTAAAACTAAATTATCAAATTTTATTGGTTCTGACTTTATTAGGAAAGAAAAATAAATTGAAAAAGCAAATTAAATTACATTGAAAGTCTAAAAGTGATAGATAAATAGAATTTGAATTTTATTCATAAGTGACAGGATTAATAAATAATAAATAGACTTAAATTTAGTATTAAATTGCGTGATTAAAACTAAATTATCAAATTTTATTGGTTCTGACTTTATTAGGAAAGAAAAATAAATTGGAAAAGCAAATTAAATTATATTGAAAGTCTAAAAGTGACAGATAAATAGAATTTGAATTTTACTCAATAGTGACAGATAAAAAAAAAACGGAGGAAGTAATTGAACGCAATTTTAACAATGACGAATGCTCCATATACAAGATAAATATTAAATATGAAATTTTATTTGAAAAATCCAAACTCCTTATTAGTTATTACTCGAACAAACAAGTAAATAAATATATATAATTCAATTTAAATGAGGGATTTTGGTGGAAGGGAAATTATTTTGGTTATGGAGGTAATTAAACCGTTAGAGTTTGATTGAGAATGTGAAGGGGTTAATTAGGTTGGACGACCGTTGTGAGCATCACCTACAAATAAAATCGGTCCCCCAACCATCAATTTGTATTAAAACGGTTTATCAGCTCCCGACAGAAGATAGGTCAACGGTCCTTGTCTGTGTTTCACATAGTGTATATACCAAATTTATCGGCGAAGTATTTAACGTTTGACATTCGAATTACATACGAGTAGATTATTTGGGGAAGATGAATTTCAGTTTCCGGTTTTAAGAAAATTTTTATGGCAGTTTAGCTATTTTTTGAATCTCGTGCATTGACTTTGATAGGGTGTCTCGAACGAGGACTTAGTCACCTTTCCTCAAAGAAATAAATAGCAAATTAATACGCAGGCTAGAAAAAGAAAAGCCAATAAAAATATTTACTAATATATATATTTTTTCTCCTTTCAATTTCAATTAAGTTTGTGGTTACTGTAGTAGTTGAATGAGATTATAATTATCAGTAGTGGTCCACATTGTGATTTTAAATCATCTCTCCTTTGTTGGTTAGATTAGCAACACAATTTCTTCATAACTTTTAATTGTGAATAGATGTATTATAGACCATCTATTATCAGTAATAATTAATATCTAATTATGAATTTGAAAATGGGCATGATTTTTTTTTTTTTAATTTCATAACAATAATAGTGTATTTTTTTTTAACATTATAGAAGTGCAGGACTAATTCGAATGAGCTGTATTCATTCAAGATTTCAGAATTAATTCGCCTGTTCTAAATAATTGCAAAGCAATTAATTCCATTTTTAATTGTAGCTTACGGATCCATAAATGCTCAATTAACAAATATGAAAAGATTTGATATTGTCTCTTTCCTTCCAAATGAATAAATTAGAAAAAGAAAATCAATGCAAAAATCAGTCGAATTTCATAAAACTTTTTCTTTTCTTTATAAGGAATAAAGAGTTTCCGACTTGACACTCTTTTTAAAATCTTAGCCAACAAAATGCTGAAATATACCGTATCGTGTGACATATTTATTTATTCAAGTGTTATGTGGATTGAAATATTAAAAGTAAATTTGCACTATTTTATTAAATATTAACAACAAATTTACACATTTAGCCTCATTTTTTTGACAAAACAAACTAACAAAAATCTAAAGCTACAATATTTAGTATTAACGGTGAAAAGATTAAGGCAAAAAAGCTGGAGATGCTATGTACAGACTGTAATGATCCTATGAAGCAGCCTCAGGTTGGCCAGAATGTAAGAACTGACTTTTGTGTAGAGTTTTTGTATATATATTTCTTATATTTTTATGAAAAACTTGCATTCAAAAAAATGGCTGTCAAAACATTTGCTTCTATACTTTAGGATTCTATATAATGAAAAAATGTATTTTGATAGTGATAATAGTTCGAAAATTACCGGATTGCTATCAGATTTGCTACTCCTGACTGTTGCTCTCAAGGTTCTTGAAAACAAAGAGATTCCGACGGAATTCGATGAGGGACTCTCCGATGGTTAAGTCAGTAAATAGATAAGAGCGCAATTTTAGTGAAAAATGTCTAAGTGAGCAATATCTGATAATCTTGACTATTTGTAGGAATAGATGTCCTATTCTGGTTAGAAATCCTAATAGCTATGGGAGTCCTGTTGTAAGAGTAGTCTTGCCAAGATAGGAAGTCTTTCCGGAATGGGAAGCTTCACTAGAATAGAAAGTTGAGCTACATTCCGTATCCTAGCATGATTATGGAAAACGATGTTGTTATCCTGTTATTAATCTTAGGTGATCCGAATAGCTTGGACTTTGGGCTATGGGCCGGACCTAGAGCCTGAACCAAAAGCCCAGCCCGATTATCAGATGTAAATTATTTGAAACTCATTAAAAGCATTAAAAACTAACTTTAAAATGCTTCAAACCGCTTTACTAGCAAGTCTTCCAAAAATGCCAAACTATTATGCAAATTTGATTTCGAAAAAAACTACCATAACACACTTTGATAATGTTGAAAACCAAAATTTGCAGGATATATAATTGATAATCAGAAGAATATCAAAATGAAAAAGAACGTGTGAGTCAATTGGATTGTAAGAGATCTAAAATTTGCAAGAAGTCTGGTCCGATTAGATCGGACATTAACCCTTCGAAACTTAAGTCAGCAAGAGATTTAAGAGAGAAATTAGATAGAAAGTTTCAAGAGTGCAATATGTACCTGGGACTCTTAAAGAATTGGTCTATTTATAGGAGATGAGATCTACCAAGTAGGGATACTCGAGTGTAAGTGGATGGTAGGCAGAGGATATGCCCTGATAGTAATTTAAGTTAACTATCCATACTCTGTTGAGTATGTCAGTATGACTAACATATCGTGGCTTGAATCGAATTTGATGGCGGCTGACAGACTACACATGTCCGATAGGACTTGCCTCGTATGGGCTATTATCTGGCTAAATGGGCTTTGGACTTTATGTGCCTTGTAGAATTATATGTATTATCAATAATAATGCTCTTAACTTAGCAAATATTAGTTTTTGAAAGTAATGAGAATGGATTTCGGGAAAATTACTGCGAGTGAGAAGAGGAATTAGACATGGTGGTTTTGTTGATGACTATATATACGAGTGATTAGTTTTATTTGATTTTCATGTTTTAATTGTAGTTTCTTTATTTGTACGAGATTGAGTGATAACATTCTCAAAAAAATTTCGATCCGAGCTTGGTACCTGAAAAAAGAATAAATGATCTATGGAGGTTTAAAGATATTCCTACTATCAAGTCAGTTTCTTCAAATAGAGAAAATCATAGAAAAATCATAAAAATAGAGATAATTGCATAAAAAAAAGAAAAATTTTATCTGAGTAAATAATTGATTTAGTTATTTATAAATTAAGAATTTGTATAAAATTAAAATTTCGAATGCCATAGAGTTTTATATCAAACTGAATTAGCTTTGTTATCGTCAATTAATATGATTTGTTGCTTGGTTGAAGTTAATTTCTTAATATATGCATTTAATTACGCTGAACACGTTTATTCTTTAGATAGTATTTCATCGAAGTTTAATTTTCTTATAATTTACATTTTACAAGAAATTCAAGTATTGCAATTTTTTTTTGACAAATATTATATATATACCTTTATTCCTCACTTTTTTTTGTTGTTAATAACATTTTTAAGAAAAAAATTCAATTGTTTTTGACAACCTTAATATGATACCAATTGACTCAATTTGTGAATAGAATTATGGATTAAGATGTCAAATGAATTGGATTGTGAATGGATCAATTATTGCAGTGCAGATCGTAAATGAATCGGAGCCCTTACGAGTCGGACATGCAAGTTTGGATTGACCAATGGGTCAAACCGTTTTGATCTGATTTTTTTACAATATGTTTTTTTTTCATTATTTAGAGCATTCAATATAAATAAATGTGTTTATTTTTCTAACAAATTAGGAATAAAAATACACATACATTATCAATGTTTTAGATGTATCATGGTATCTAATATAGACTAAATTTATTATGATTTGTATTTGTAAATTTAATGCAATAAATTTTTTTATATATTAGGTAGTTTCTAATTTTTTTAGGTAAAAATAACAAATGAATCAAAAGACTAATTGGATACTCAACCTATATGGATCATTTAGGGTTAAATATTTAAAAAATTGTAGTAATTATAAGTTTATAGTACTTTTTTAGCAAAAAAAAAAAATTGAAATTTAATTTTTTTAGGTAAAAATTATAAATAGATCAAATGAACTAAAAAGGTTCTCAATTTATATGGATAATTTTGAGCCAACTTGCAATTTGACCCAAATTCTCCAAAATGATCTCAAATTGAATTGAATTTAAATAGTTTTTAGGGTGAAGTTTACAGGGCGAGCAAAATTTTGGCACCTTTATATCCACGTTAGAAACAGTGGCACAGCCACTTAGAGAAAAAGTGGCAAATTTTTGAAATTTTTTATTATATATATATATATAAATTTCTTAACACGTTATATGATAATTGATCATTTTTTTATTTAACAATATTTTTTTATCCTTCTTAGTTATAAATTTGGATTAGTAATTAATAGAAGCAAGTGAAAGTTAAAGGGGAGATTTTGATTTATTTTATCGAATATATTTTGAAGTGATGGTGAGGTATAATAAAGAAAAAGGAAATAACGAAAGATGAGAGCGAAACCCATAAGCTAAGTGTTATAATTAAATTGTTGGAAGGTTGCTCGCCGAACCCTAACCAAAACCAAACCCCACATGATAAACCCATTTTCATTTAAGACTCAGCACGTATATGGATCTATCTATATAATTTTGTTTAAATTAATTCCCACATTACACAAACACTAATCATCCATAGTCTTCAGACAAGATTACATTGCATGATCCATATTTTAATGGGCTAGCTTTGCAATTGCATGCTGTATTAGTTCCTCAACCAATCTCATTAAATGCTTGAATTTAAGACTCTCCTCTCTTGCCTGCAAAATTAGGTGTGCATATACTTAGTTTTTCTTTTCAGGGTTTTTCCAAAACAAAAATGGAGGTTTTGCCTTCAAAGTCCTCAACGAACCTCTCAGTACATTTATTACGGTTGCATCTGACTCTTACAGAGAGAGTGCAATTTGAAGAAACAGTCTGTCCTTAATTATTGCTGTCTATACAATTTCACCTATAAATCTCCTCTCTCATTACACTCTCCTTTGTACTCTCTTTCTTCATTTCTCTTCTCGCCCTAATAACACTACATATACTTTCTTCTTCTCCTTTGTTCTCGTCTTTGTACAGTTCTACTCTTATAGAATTCTCTCCAAAACACATTCTGCTTCTTCACATTTGTTTAAATTCATAATAAAGGTAAGTTTTTTTGTTTTCTTTTCGTTTTCAAGTTAATTCTATGGATATATCTACTGCTTTGATGCTTATCTCGGCGATCACTGCTTATCTACTGTGGTTCACCTCCATCTCACGCTCTTTAAAGGGTCCACGTGTTTACCCCATATTGGGCAGTCTTCCTGGCTTGATCGAGAATTGTGATCGCTTACATGACTGGATCTTCGACAATCTACGTGCCTGGGGTGGCACCTACCAGACTTGCATCTGTGCTATTCCTTTTCTTGCCAAGAAGCAGGGTCTCGTGACTGTCACGTGTGACCCGAAAAATATAGAGCACATCTTAAAAACCCGCTTCGACAATTACCCTAAAGGCCCCACGTGGCAATCTGTCTTCCACGATCTGCTTGGTGAAGGCATATTCAATTCTGATGATGAAACCTGGAGGTTCCAGCGGAAGACCGCCGCACTGGAATTTACCACTAGGACTCTTCGCCAGGCCATGGCTAGATGGGTCACTCGAGCCATAAAGCTGAGGTTCTGCCCAATTCTGGAAAAGGCTGAGCTTCAAGCCGAGCCGGTTGATCTTCAAGACATGCTGCTTCGGCTCACTTTTGATAATATATGCGGCTTGGCTTTTGGCCAGGACCCACAAACTTGTTCGCCGGGGCTCCCTGATAACAGCTTCTCATCGGCTTTCGATAGAGCCACGGAAGCCTCTTTGCAACGGTTCATTTTGCCTGAAGTGCTGTGGAAGATAAAGAAATGGCTTCGGCTGGGTATGGAAGTCAGCTTGAGCCGAAGCCTTACACAGCTCGACGAGTACTTAACGGCAGTAATAAACGCGCGTAAACAAGAGTTATTAAACCAACAGAAAGATGGAAATCCACACGATGACTTGCTATCAAGATTCATAAAGAAGAAAGAATCCTACTCGGACACTTTCCTTCAACACGTAGCACTCAACTTCATCCTAGCTGGACGTGACACGTCATCAGTCGCGTTGAGCTGGTTCTTTTGGTTGATCACCCAAAACCCATCCGTGGAAGACAAGATCTTGAACGAAATCTGTACTGTTCTGCTAGAGACACGTGGCAATGACGTGTCAAAATGGGTAGATGAGCCGTTAGGGTTTGAAGAAATTGACCGTTTGATCTACCTGAAAGCAGCATTATCAGAAACACTAAGGCTTTATCCTTCAGTCCCGGAGGACTCAAAGCACGCGGTGGAGGATGATGTGTTGCCGGACGGAACATTCGTGCCGGCGGGTTCGTCGGTGACATATTCAATATACTCGGCGGGGAGGATGAAGTCCACGTGGGGTGATGATTGCTTGGAGTTTAAACCGGAGAGGTGGCTATCACCAGACGGAGAAAACTTCATAATGCATGACTCTTACAAATTCGTTGCATTCAATGCAGGCAAGGAGTCTCTGTATTTTTATTTTTATATTTGCCTCATTAAAAAATTTAATTCATGGGTTATATAGTATTATAATAAATATGCACATCTGAATGCAGGTCCTAGAATATGTTTAGGGAAAGATTTAGCATATCTGCAAATGAAGTCAGTGGCGGCGGCGGTGTTACTCCGGCACCGGCTGACAATGGTGGAAGGGCACAAGGTGGAGCAGAAGATGTCATTAACGTTGTTCATGAAAGACGGGCTGAAGGTTAACGTGCATAAAAGGGATTTAAAAGGAAGGTTGGAAAAACTAATGGAGAAGCCCAAATTACATGAAGGCGTGAGATGTAATGGCGTTTAGTGAGGTGGTAGTTGGTGTGGTTTAAGGATGTTATTATAGGTATAGGTGAGGTTGGTGAAGTGTATTTAAGGGAGGATCCTACTCCATGTGAAACTGAGAAATTCATACTTAGGAATTGAATGAATTGAATGTGGGAAAAGGTACGTATAATTGTGATTTTAATTTTCTCGCTGGTTTTGGAGACCAAGAGAGTTTGAAGATTGATACACAAAAGTATATGTCATAGATAAAAGTATAGCTTCATTAATTGGCCATTGTTCAAGAAATTAAAAAGAAGGAGAAGAGGATAGGAGAGGAAATTAAGAGGAAGGAAGGGAATTAATTGAGAGAGTTTTATCTTCAACAACTCTTTCTTTTTTATTTTGTGAGCAATCCTTTGAGAGATTTTATATTCTTTATTTATTATGTTATTGTTTATTTAATTATATTTTGTGTTTCGATTTTTTCGTTCATCTTAATTTGTATCTACTTTGACTGGAGGATATCACAATAATTCTCATAACTGAAGAGAGCTAGAAAAAAAGCTTTATCAGCTTTTACTTTCTGTTTCCTCATTATGTCTCTTTTGATTTTCATGAATAAAGCCACAATGGGTTATTGATTGTGAATTTTTTTTTTTCCTTTTTTTACACCTTTTCTTTCTTCCCTTGTTAATTTCAATTTGTTTGAAGATGTATATTATCTTCTTTTTCATATATAATGTCTGTTTTTGGAATGAAAACTGTACTCGTTTGTTCCAAAGAGGAAATCCAATCTCAAGAACTGCAAAAAATTTGTGTTCTTTTTGAGTGGTTGGATCAATTTAACCCTTTAATTCAATATGTAATCAAATTTAGTAAATAATTATCTTCAACTTGCATATACATCACCAAGTGGTCCTTCCTGATCTAAAAGTTGGAAGCCTTAATTGCCACTTGTTCGTCCTGTCTTCCGTCTATTTAACTAACTTGCTAAGAAGTTACCTTTTTTGGTATATGTTAATTTAAAGTAATAACGAACTATATATTATCCAAATTAACATTGTCCACGTACCCCGTTGTGGTCTTTGTTTGGTTTCCACAAAACCTGCTGCCCAACAATTCAGAATGTCTTTAAGAAAGGGAAAAATTCAGGGATGTGTACCGTGAAAGCAGTATATGGCTACAATTCTCCTAATCAATCAGGATCATCTGAAAACATTTAAATGAAATGAAAGGACGATTTTCTTAATAAGGAAATGGAAATAAAATGACATTTAATTGATACAAAAGGTCTTTTAAATTGCCCTGAAAATGCCAGCAAATCAAAGGGCTTCAAAGATGCATGGTTACCAAAACTTTCGATGGGGTCAATCTTAGAGCCTCTAATTGTTTGAGCTATAATTAAGATTTTACCCTTGCATTGTTGTTATTTTATCCTTTCTCCAATTCTTTTTTTTTTTTTTTTGGGTATGTCTCCTACATATACATTATATAGGCTTGAACAGTTGGACCTCCTTAGCTATGGAGACTGCATCTGTCTCGTATAAATCTTCTTCACCGTCTTCTTGCATTATTCTAGTCGAGAACTTTCTCTCCAGTTGAAAATAAATTCCAGACTAATGTGCCTATTATGTACAATGCAACAGCCACCTTAAACACATCGTCCCAAGAACCTGCATGAACAGATTTTTAAAATCAAACCACAAAATTGAAACAAATTTTAAGTAACTGCTTCAAGTTTAAGTTACCTCTTTGGAGAATGTATCCTGTTGCTGCAGTACCAAAGACACCAGCAAGCACTCCTGCAGTATTCGATAGTCCTAAAAGAACTCCCTGTAATTGAAGTTTGTATTAGCTTACTGCTTACTGAAGTCTTAAAGGATTATACTTACATACCCTCTAATTAAACGAATTTTCTTAGATAGGCATTGATGAAATCAAGTTTGTCGGTTACACAATTATCGAGTTTATTAATGATTTTATATTGTATCCGAGAGTTAAACAAATAACTCACAGCATAACGCGGACCAATATCTTGATGATTGGAATAGAGACCGGACTGAGAGAATGCATCAGATCCCTGTCATCGACAAAGTAAATCATGGTCAATCCACTGAAGATCTTAATAAACTTTATTCATTTTTCAAACAAACATATGCAGTCTGTTTTTTGTTGGCAACATCACACTGAAAAGTCCACTTATATACTAGCTCAAGTAGCATTTTCATGGCGCACTACTGGTAGATTGGATATGCTTCCTGGCCATGACACTGAATCTCCTAGCACAACTTTCGGATTTCATAGGTGAATTCTCTTTTATTTTCTTACTTGCCACTAGGAGATTTCAAATTAGAGTCGCATCATTTGAAGATGATAAAAAAATATGCATAGGAGTGCCAAACTGACCTGCCTTGATAAAGTGGGGATATTTTGGCCTCCAGATATCCCTTAATGCTCAATGCATCATGAGTCATTCGAGTAACTTTTTCCCTATCCCTCTTCTATAATTCCCCAGCCAAAAATTATAAAAAGTAAAGAGGAAAAAAAATGATGCAAGCAAAAGAGGAAAATTAAAGATATTTCTTTCTAACAAGAAACCCAATCTGATTTTCAGATGCAGTGTAAACACAAGAAACCAAAAGATGTTTCTCCATGTTCCAAATTGCTCAGCAACACACTCAACTAAGTCAATCAAGGTGCATCTTCTAATCAATTTTTAATATAGCTTTCATCACATCAGAAGAAAGAATTTGAAGAGAAATTAGTATGGAATAGCAATCTATTCATGCAAGCAGTGAGAATATACAACTCATTCAGTTTCAGATAAGACGGTACAAGCACCCGATGCCAATAATACACGTTGCAGACTATGATCTACCAAGATAAATTAATGAGGATGCAAGTTTTATAAGGATTTCATCAGTCCGCACATTTGTCCAATTACCAGTAATACACCTTACAGACTATGAACAGCACATTACCTCTATTCCTTTTTATATTTCTAAGCTGAACCTCATGATTCATTTCCTTGGTTCCCACTTAAATTTAAATCTATCAAGGATGGCAATGTTCAAGTTCATAGCTGGAAAAGAACTACTATTTAAAAATGTGAAGATAAAAAGGAAAAGAAAAATCAAGGTTCCCTGGAAGTGAAATTAATTACACAAACCTGACTGCATGCCATGCATAGTACAGCCATAGCAGGAGTTCTAACATAACTCAGCTGCGTAAGAAAGAAGGCTGGGCCTAAAAACCCAATTGATTGCATGATCTGCAGCATTATTTAAAGTTTCAAGGATTATTGCTCATCTTGGAAAAATAAAAATAAATAAATAAATAACAGAAAATTTTCAGGGTAGAATTGTAGTGAAATAATGGAACACCTTTACTACCGTAGCTATAAGATTTTGAGCTTTTCAGACACAATCAAACTGACTTAATTCTCATTTGTTTACTTCAGATTTTGACAATTGTGCACGTGTTACTATAGAGCACATCTGTGTACTTGTAATCTCTTTATCAATTCATTTAGCTTATATAAATCATTCAGTGAAGAAAACCAACTTTACAGTTACCAGGCTATAATGACATTGTCAAAGACCAATTTGGATACACGATGAACCATGGATGATAAATGGAAGAAACAGATGAAATACCTAGGTTTTTTGTCAGAAACATTCCACTAAAAAAGTTAGAAAAGTAAAGTAGAGAATCAGGTTAACATAAGCTCTCAGCCACGACAACATATGTAACAAACTCCAATACCTAATGACACAATAATACAACTAAGAGTAAGAGCTGTATTTAATCTTGCCTTTCTAACTGCAGTTATGGAAAGACCTTTGCTCACAAGTGTGTCAGCAATCCATCCCCCTATATTTGCAAACAAAGCCATGGTCAACCATGGCAAGACACACAATAGTCCAGATTCAGTGAGGTTAAACTTCAAAACCTGACAAAAGAACCAAAACAAAAACAGAGAAAATTTCAGTTTCTTTTAGAGATTGGCTATCATATTATAAGATCGAAGTGTTTGAAATCAATCGCTATCATCACTGATTTAAGAACTCCATAACAAGAAAAGCAACTCAATACAGCCAGTGATGGAAGTTAAATGAAGACAAAAGAAAGATTGAAAAGAACAAAATAAAATAGACATGTCATTTCGAATGAACTGAAAACATGTAAAAAAAAAAGCAGCAAATTACTGATATTACACACCAACCCAGCAGTATCTCAATCACCTGATTGTAGTATGTAGGCATCCACGTTAAAAGAATAAAAGTCCCCCAGTTATGGCAGAAGTGAGAAATAATGAGGGCCCAAACAGGTGCTTTTGATAATATTAATTTCCAAGGGATTACTGAAACCGGTTCCTTTGAAATGTTGCTGCCTGCAATAAGTTTTTTTTCCTGTGCACTGAGCTCTGGATCTTCCTTTGGGGAGCTATATGCCTAGTGAGAAAACAATCAGCAAGACAAAACATTTGGAGTTAATTCCATAAACCACTTCTCTTTTTCGCCATATTTCATTTTTTTTCTATAGCTGGCTTCCTAGTATGTCTTTTTCTTGATCATCAGAAGATTAGAAATTTAAGTTCGATCCATTTGGCCTATAAGAAAAGATAATTTTGTATAATCACAACCTCTACCAAATAGTGCAGCATAAACAGAAACAAACTGTTGTACACTGGCGTTGTGAATTTTCTCTCCCTTTAAAAGTTACAAAACTATATGTTCATTTAGATAGCGTTTGTTAAATCAACCCAGATAAAGGGTTTTAAAATAAAGCTGGAATTCTTTCCGGATCAAAATATAGAATAGTCAAGATAAGACTTACCTTCTTTAGCCACAAAGCAAACCATATACTTCCTAGGGAGCCAAATGAATAGAAGACAGATGCCCATCCAAATTTATGGATTAGGATGGGAGAGATACCCAATCCAGTGACAGAACCAAGATACATTCCACTATAAACTAGGGCAAGTGATCTGCTTCTCTCTGATACTGGAACCCACTTAGAAAGGAGGTTATTCATAGCAGGCATAGCAACACCCTGTAGACAAAGTGCACCAACATGAAACTTAAGAAATCAAAACTTTAAAATTAATTTATATAACATTAAAACTTTATGTATTAAAGCATAATTTGCCATAAAACATAATTAATAAGCAACCAGCCATGCCATTTTGCATGTGGAATTGAAAACAATAGCATATAGCGGCAATAAACAGCAATCCTAATTGCACAGAAGCCATCATCAGTTTTATTAACACACCTGAAAAAGAAATGCCACTTATCTAGGATACTTCAGAATTAAAGCAATCTAAAATTAGAAGATAAAGAAGTATATTATCATATCATCTTAAACAGATTAATAAGAAGTAAGACAGCATGAAAAAGAAGTTGCACAGCCAGTATAAATGCAACCCTTAAGTTCATCAATATCTTGTCAAGGTTAGCTCAATGAAATAATATTTTACGCTAATCACAGATTTGACAAAGAATTCCATATTATTAGAAATAGTGCACTCAGTTAACTGAAGACTATCAAAACATAATTTTCTACAAGACTATAGGACGAACCTCGCCAATCCCCATAAAAGCACGCATCATTAGCAGAAAAGGGAGTCCAATTTTGGCAGCAATAGGAGTCAAAACTGTAGCTATTGACCACCAGACCACTCCAAAGCCTAACACCAGCTTTCCTCCAAATTTATCTGCCCAGATGCCTCCAAGAATCTATTTAGCAGAAGATAAACAATTGTGAAGAAAGGCCAATCAGAAGGGGTATGAAAGACTAAGTAACATGCAGGAACAGGCATTCGCTTTGAAAATAAATTCAGTGCCAAGGTCATGAACCTTCACTCTTTTGGAAAAACAAAAAAAAAACAACTGTATGTTAATGCAGATATTCTAGTAACTCAAAAGCCTACCTGAGTCATTAGGTAACCCCAGAAAAATGAGGACTGAATTAAACCAACTGTTGCACTGTTCCAATTGAACTCTTGTGACATTGGGAGTATTGCAATGCTCATGTTTACCTAGAAGAAGTATAGCAGTGAGTTTGCGCATCAAAGATAAAATGTGCATTGCTCACTGAACCATGATTCAGACATATTGCAACTAATTAAATGGGAATCATCTATAACAAGAGTTGCAGGAATGTTAGCATTTCAGTCAAACTACAAGTGCAAATAGTGAAAAATAAGAATGTGGATGAGTTCCAAAAACCACTTTGTTGAGACATGAAGAAAGAAGGAAATTCACAAAAAGAAGTGCTTACACGGTCCATGTTGCACAATAGAAATGCCATGAAACAGAGCAGTACAATCACCCAGCGCTTTGGAAACTGCTCCCACCAAGGAGAAGTTTCTTGAAGATTTCCATCTATTAGAAAAGCCTCACTTGACCCCTCTGTTATGTCATACTCATCAGATTTATAGTAAGCACAAGTTCCATTGACCTCAATATTCCCTAAATGCTGGCTTGGCCACTTTCTCAGCCGAATCCAGTTACCAACAGAAGGATATGAAGAACAATCACGTCTTCCTAGACTTCCTTTTTGAGAATAAGTTGCTAAAGATTTCAAAGTCTTCTCTTCCGAATGATTTGTGACTTGGAGAAATGGGGAACATGGGAATCCAGAAGTTAAAGCAACATCCACCTGGCTACGAAACTTTCCGTAGAAGATGCGCCCATGAACAAACCTTGCAGCAGCAATGCCCCATCGGTGTCCTTTTTGTTGTTCTGCATGATAAACTTTGCCTGTACATATCAAAAAGTTAAGCAAGTTGAACTAATTACAAATATAGTTCCCAAGTATTTTCTTAATTAAGCACGATATAGCAACGTTAACAGAAAATATTGTCTATGCTCAACCTAGAACATAGACCAACACATGCTTCAACTAGCTTTCTAAAAAGTATATTAAAAAAGATAAGCAACCGAATTACCAAATTATAAGTACTTAGTAAACAGCAATTATGGTTTTTGAAAAACTGTTGGCCACGCAAGCAGTGCACACAGTGGTGTTGCACCGATTCTTGACCAAGCGGACTTCCCAAAGCTTCAGATGAATGAATGTCCTCAATTAGAATCAGTTAGCCACTAAAATGCACGTTATGCGAACTCTAAACGGAATTGGCTAAGATGTTCCGAAATAGGTCAAAAAGAAGCTGAATAAGGCCAAAGCAAATCAACAAATTAGACAGAGAAGGTAGAAAAGGAATACTAGTCCATTGCTTATTTCGGAAAAAAAGTTGATTATTCATTTAATTAAACTATGCAAGAAAATGTTGCATCTAGGGTATTAATTTTTTTTTTTTAAGCGGATAACTAGAGAATTGCTATTAAAATCAAAATTTACAGAAATTGCAGCATTTGAACAAAATCAACAAATAATTCAAAACAACTTTAAAAACATAAAAAATAAAAAATCAAATCAATTAAGCAAATGAATTTTTAAGCTCAATTTCTGAAAATACAAGCAACATATGCTAGAAATAGTTTTATGCACAATAATTTGATAAAGTAAACACAGCTTTGTCTCTTTAGTTAAGTAATTCCACAAAGCTCACTCCACTTCTACAGCAAAATCCAATTCCAGAAGATGAATGAAACACTTCGCTCCAAATTTCTTTTTCTCGGAAAAAAGAGCGGCCTCGCAATACGGAAAGATGAATGCAGCTATCAATCGATACAGTAACTATACAGAGAGAGAACCATACCTGAGCCGATAAAAGAACCAAAGTTCCGGTTCGAAATCAAGCCGCCGATAGCCATTGCTTTTGAAGAAGTAAAGTTGAAGCTGAGAGCTAATTATACCATTTGAGAGTGCAGAAACTGATGCTGTTTGTTTGGCTCTCCCTCCCACTGTCTATCTATCTCTGGTTCGTCAGTCCAGAGAGGATAAACAGAGTAAAATAATTAATGCCTATTTTTTGCCCTTCTCTTTTCCTATAAAAAGCGGGAAAAATCCCAGTGGTGTTCATATACCCAGGAAGGAAGGTCCAGTGTTTGACACGTGGCATATATCCATGTGAAACAACGGTTTCCATTAGGAAGGGACAAAATTCATGAGATACCCCCACCATGCAATGACTAATTTTGAAACCTTTTGTTGGTTGAGGTTGTGAATAAGGGGCGAGAGTAAGGGTATTTTGGGGAATCGGATGGGGAAGCCGGGCGTCATTTCCCAGGATGACAAGAGCGGCCTCGGATCACCGGAAAGGGAATCAGAAACGGATAAAATTTTTATTATTTCAGAAAAAAATACTAAAAATATTAATTTGAAAATCAAGCGGAATATTCTTCTACAGGGCAATTAGAGTCTAATAAAGATGACGCGCACGCGCAGAATCTAGGCCAAAAGAAATGTCCGTATTTTTCTTGTCCGTGACTTCAAATTTATTTTGTGAAATTCGTTGAAAATGATTATTTTGGATTAGTTGATTTTACAAGTTTAAAAGAAATAGGTCTAATATCTTGGGTCATATACGGAAAAAAAAAAATTCATTGAAAAATTTTGAGCTAAAAATAAATGACATATTTTTGCATCCAATTTTACCATTAATTGATTTCATAGATAAGTTAGAAATCAACTCTACTCACTCAGTAGCAGCCTTAGTTCTCCTTAATTATCATTATAATTACGTATAACTATCTTACAACTTTCATTAGGATTGTATCTAATTTTGCATATGCTTTTCGCGTTTAAGGGATAAATTTCCAAAGTTCCAACTGAAACAGCCAATTTTAAATATTTGATAATGTTGGAAAATAATAGCGAACTAACTAATGCAACTTGGACTGCCTGGATTTAAGTTTTTGTGGCTACTGGAAATATTAGATATTGCCGGTCTAGGCTTTAATAAGGCTTCGGCCTTCTTGTGAGATTTGTGAATCCCGTCTTTCAATTTCCTATTGGCCCTGTGAGCTCGTTAAGGCCCATCAAGAATAGAAAATTCAGAACAAACAAATAACATCACATCCAAATCCTGAAAATTTTACATTTAGCAGATACACAAGTTCAGAACAAACAACCCAATTGCCTAAAATCTGTTTATCCAACAATGGATTTAGAAACTTTCTTATACATATACTCTTCGCACAGCCAAACCAATCAATTTTTTTTGGAGCTATGGATTGACTCCACCTTTCCATCGTTACCTCCAAGCAACAAATATTTGTCCTTCCTGGTTAGTCCAGTGCATTCAAATCCAAGGACATCACCCAAAACCTTCTGCACGTGATTCGCGACCTCAATAGATGATTTCCCTCCCTTCTTAACTGTCATTTCATCAGGCAACCGATCAAGGAACGTCACTTCATAGGATGGCCTTGGATTCATGAAGAAGAAGTACGGATCCCAAAACTTGACGCCGCGGACGGTGGTGCCGTAGAACATATTTTGCTTGCAGTTGACTGCCACAGGCACGATCCTATCGCTCATTTCAGCAAACAGTGCACTGAATCGGAGCAAAAATTGTTCGCGACACGTGGTCCCTTCTGGACAGACAACTAAATCACCCTTTTGGAGAAGATCGGCGATGCGGGCTGCATCAGCCGCACGATCACGGGACAAGGCAATGGCTGGGATTGGTGATAAGAACCTGGAGAGACGGCTTACGCTGTATGTTACACATGAAACTTTGCGACGGAGTGCGATTGCTATGATAATAGGATCCAGAGCACTGCGGTGGTTGCAGACGTAGAGGTTTCCTGGGGTTCCGGGCGATGGTGGAGGCGGGGGGTTCCCACGGATCACCAAGTGGATGCCTAGCATTTCATACGTGTACCGCACTATGCGTTCAGGAAGAGGGAGATTGAAGTATACGCGGAAGATGGAGAGGATGAATCCAAATGGCAGCCACAGATAGGTGATAAGAACGTTTAGTGGATCAGGTCGCTGCACGAAACGGCCGTCGTGGAAGATTATTCTGTTCTTCAGGCGATTCAGCGGTATTGGAGTTGCTGATTTGCTGCGATGAACCATGTACCCCTCCTGCAGTTTTTCAATGAGTTAGCAATAGCATGCATATATTAAAGCACTATTGGTGATAGTATTGAAACCTGCCGCAGGAAGAAGCATTTGATCAGAGGTATATGCACTAATAATGGGAAACGAAAAATTAAAAACATCTCTGCTGAATGAATTTTTCGTACTGGATCATGAGTTAATTCAATAATAAATTGTTCTATATGAATAAAAATTATTATTATCTGGACCGATTCCATAAACTCATGTACCAAGTCTAAGTATCAATAAAAAATTTAAGATTTATCCTTTAATTATATTATTTTATCTTGATGTTTTATTTCAAGAAAAATATAACATCAAATATGTATCATGTATGTAACACGATGGCATGATACTAGTGAAATTCTTTCTCAAATTTTGCTTATATATCGGTAAAATTTGATCATATTTCAAAAACCGGTGAAATTTCAATTTCATAATTTATGATTTGATTATTTAATTTTTCATTGCTAAATTAAGATTATTGTGAGGTTGAATGTAATAAATAGTTAAATTTGATAAAACAAAATAAGTGTGTAAAGCCTACAATGATCCTATATTTGAACTTAAAAAAATTAATGGCAGAAAAAAAATCGCATTCTCCCAGCTAAAAATGTAATTTTACTAAGAAAAAAAGTTACTAACATTAACTAAAATAATGATAAAGCACACAATATAAAGACCATACTAGTACTATACGTGTGTATATATATGCATATGTATAATTAATGAAAATCGTGTTTGAGTTTCAACTTTGACCCTATCCTCATGCTTAAGTGTTTACGTAATTCAAACTACAAGTTTTCACATTCCAGAAAGTGATATCAAAAGGATTTTAGCGACCTTTCTAGATAGCCCATTGACTACTCTACTACCCATTCGTTCCTTCTTCAATAACAATTTCAAGTAAACACGCATTTACTCGTATTGTTTAATTAGGGTATGATAAACGTCATAAAACCCTGAAATGGACCACCAAAACCCCACCTAATCGTTTCGCTGGCACTGACAAGCAGTTGGGGATGGTTAATACCATAGGCCCAAAGCATTAAAATCAATAAACTATCATCAGCTTTTTTACCCTTCTATTGTGAATTGTCTGCGTCGCACAGACGTGTCAATATGTATATTTCAACCACAAAAATTTTGATGGATTGACCCGTGCTCAAGAGGGGGATAATCCTTTCTTTCGTTATATACTGGTTTTATTGGCACAAAATCTAATAAAAAGCAAGGCAAACTTACACCGCTAAATATGGCAGGTTATTGTCCCTAATGAAATTTGGTCATTTGCAAGAAAAAATAATTATAGAGGATGAGAATTACCCTCCTTATTAATTAACTAAATTTCACTATTTAAGAATGTGTAAATCGATATAATATGAACACTGAAAATTGGAAACATGACAAACCTTGCAAACGGACATGAAATCATGATCAGTCTTGCGGTCACCAATCCCAAGATACGGTGCTACCTCTCCAAACTCTTTCAAAACGGCCAACTTCTTCCATTTGCCGACCAGCACACCAGGCTTCTTCACGAATCCGGTAGCCCTCTTAGTAGTAGGGTTTACTTCAATCTCCGTGCCCAAAACCTTGTCCCCCCCAAGAAATTCCTTCACAAAATGATCCACCATAATCGTCGGATTCGCCGTCACCACCACTTTCCTCTTGCATCTTTCGAACACTTCATAGCTCTCCTTCCTCACATCCGCAGCGTAAAACCTAGAGCAAGTATCGCATTAATCAGTTCTAATCACACTAATTGCCGGGGAATCAATTCACATGAGCCACGAGGCACAGAAAAAACGGTTACAAACTCAAATTTCTCCTTTCCTTTCTTAGTTTGGCAAGGAAGAAAAAGAAAATATGAGAAAATGAGAGACTGGAGAATACCTAGGCAAAACGGCCCGGGAAGCCAACTCGATATCGCGGATCTTGAGCCCAGCAAAGGAAATGAAGATGAGGATTTGGATCCCGACAGCTTCAGATATGAAGAAATAGGAAATGATCACAAGAGGTAGCGAGAGAAGCAAGACCAGACCGCGTAAGAGACTACCGGCTTCGACGGCGACTAGCATAAAGTAGGGAAAGGAGCTACTAGACACAAGCAGAGTTCCGTCGAGGTCAGCCGCTATCGATTCGTAGGACGAGCCGGTACATGCCGTTATTGACGGGAATTTCTCCACCGGTTCTGTCTGCGTCATTTCTTGGCCGATATTTGTGATGCGGATTCTATTTTCTTCTTCTTCGCAGCGATAAGTAATAACTTCTTCCTTACTCTCCCTTCTGTAGACAGTGATGCACAAGGAATAGGAGAGGGTAGCTTCTGGTTTTAAATGTGGAGGTTGGAGGGAATAATTACCAAACTAGGCCTGGTGGAGTAAATGACGAATACTGAGTAACTGAAATGTAAATCAGGGCCGTTCAACCAGTTATTTCTGTTTAAGGGAATTAAACCTTCATAGGAATGGACTAAAAAAAATTACACCACAAAAATCTGCCGTGAATCCAACCAAATATAAAAATTAAACAAAAAATTTGAAATTTTAGCTAAATATAAGCTATACAATTGGCTGAATTTTTAACAAAAATAAATCTAATATTTATTGAAATACTTCCTTCATTTTTTTTATCTGTCACTTTTGAGTGAGATTAATATTCTATTTATCTGTCATTTTTAAATTTTTAATATAATTTAATTTATTTTTTTTTTCAATAAAGTTAGAACCAATCAGATTTGATAATTTATTATTGATTACGTAATTTAATACTAAATTTAAATCTATTTATTATTCCTTAATTTTGATGAAAATAACAAAAATAACTAATAAAAAACAATGGAAGAAATAGAGCACTGACACAATTGTCAATGATAAAATTCAATTAAGACTCTAAATGAGTATGAACATTAAAAGGTTACACTATAACTTGAGAATTCGATTCAATGAGATATAATGTTACAATTTTTTTAAGCTAAAACGTTATAATTTCTATATCTTTTTGACCACATAAATAATTAATTCCAATATTGAGCATTGAAGATATTTATGCAAATATAAAGGAATTATGGTAAAAAAAAATTAAATAAAGTTAAAGTCAAAATTCAAGTGTTTATATATATATATATATATAAACTGTTGATACCAAATATTTATTTGTTTATAGAAAAGGCATGACTAGAATACGTAATTAGAATACACTTAACACTTCAATAATTTGTCTCAATCCAAAAAATTTAAGTTTATTTATTATTTCTTAATCTTGATGAAAATAATAAAAGTGATCAATAAAAAAGAATGAAAAAAGTAGAATACTGACACCATTGTCAATGATAAAATTCAATTAAGACTCTAAATGAGTATGAACATTAAAAGGTTACACTATAACTTGAGAATTCGATTCAATGAGATATAATGTTACAATTTTTTTAAGCTAAAACGTTATAATTTCTATATCTTTTTGACCACATAAATAATTAATTCCAATATTGAGCATTGAAGATATTTATGCAAATATAAAGGAATTATGGTGAAAAAAATTAAATAAAGTTAAAGTCAAAATTCAAGTGTTTATATATATATAAACTGTTGATACCAAATATTTATTTGTTTATAGAAAAGGCATGACTAGAATACGGAATTAGAATACACTTGACACTTCAATAATTTGTCTCAATCCAAAAAATGATAAGTTAGTGGAATACGTATGGAAAAAATAGAAATATAATTTTTTAGCAATATACTAGTACTTGAAAAAGTGTGAAGTGAATGTGCTATAACATGATATGATGTGCATCATTGAATTAAAACATATTATTTTATTTTTTAATCCAGCAATATTCATTGTAAAGTATCTTATGGCATACTAAATAAATCCTCATCCCTTAAAAAAGCGACATGTCTCAATCCCAATAAGAAGAAGAAGAAGAAGAAGAAGAAGCAGCTACTGAAATGATAAGTAAGTTGCTGCATTAATTAAGTGGATATTAATATTGGAAGTCCTGGGCAGGTGAGAGGAAGGAGATCCTATTGAAGTTCTATTGGCGGAGGAAAAAAGACTGTCACAGAACCTTGAGTTTTATTTTGAAGTCCATAAGCATTGCAGCCATGAAGACCAGCACATTGTTCTCACTTCTGACCAACTAAACTTAATTAAATTGAGATTACAAATTAACCACACTTAGACACACACACACAAAAATTGAATTTGTGTTTCAATGAACTAAGATTGTCATGGAAAATCTTTAAATTATTGTTATTAAATGACTGACCTTATTAGTTTGGAATTGCGATTATTTTTATTAAATTCTAAATTATTATATCATATCCTTCAAAAGAACTTTAAATATACAACGATTACTCGATGAGACATTGAATACTTCTGTCTGCTCGTTCTTGTTTCATTTGTTTTAAAAAAATAGCCCTAAGTAAAATATTTTAGCTTGTACTAATTATTTGTTTTGAAAAAAGTTGACACAGTAGAATTTAGATGAAGATAAATTAGTCCGTCACTACTATTACTACAACCGTCCTTAATTAATTAGTCACTATCACCAATTCTAATACCTCTATCATCAATTATTTTTTTCCCACAATTATCGCTATACATAAACTAGCCTTTTAGGAACTAAAAAATAATTAATGACGTATATTGTGAATGTTTAGACCGAAAATGAGAGACATTAAATATTTGGAGGATAAAACAGGAAAAAAAAAAGTCATATTCGTCAATTAAGCATACGAATTGCACATTTAAGATTTTAACTTTTAAATAAATATTTTTTATATAAATATTTCTAAAACAACAGGTGTACATTTGAACTGTGTAATTGATAAAACACAATATATCACCCTAAAACAACAATTTTTCTTTCTCTATAGCCTTTTTTTTATATGATTAATTATTTTTATGAATTTCGAGCGTATAAATATTTTTACTAACTTTAAGTGTGTTTTTAACTTTTTTATTTATTATCTCGTATCCTTGTTTTATTTAAAACGTCAATCGCTGTTGGCCTGATTCCAAATAAGCATATTTTTCTCAATAATTACCGCATCGTCAAACTGGAATTAAAAGAATTAAAAATAAAAATATTTTTGGTAAGTTTATTGGTGCTTATTCAGTTAACCTAAGTTGAAATAACTTGTTCAAAGAATCAAATTATCGACAATATGTGTTATTGTTATAAATAAAACAAAACAAGTTAATTTAAATATATACTACAATTAAACTGGATATATTTATATTACAGTTTTGTGATTTTTTTTGGTTAGGGTTGGTTGGCGATCTCTTCTCTTGATTTTAGACGTAAAATCTTATTCTTATAGCTTTTAATTAAGTAATGGAGTCTTTGATAACGTCTCCAAGTCCAACTCTTGCATATTTAGTTGGGTTTGTTTGGCTGCTTTTATAAACATCAAAGTGGGGTTTATATTTTATTATATGATGATGGCACAGTTTAATTTCATTGGCAGAATATGACATTTTTTGTTTTGGTGGGAAAATAATATTATGATATTTTGAGGATTACTTACTAATTAAATCTATACTCTTACAAGTAAAATCTTGCACCAAGAATAAATTCCACATTTGCAACATTTAATAATGAGCTGCATTATTAGATATGAATTTATTAAGGTGGATGAATCTTCCTTTTATTACCTACTAGGAAGATCTAGAGGTGTGCATGTTTTGTCCATTATAATTAATATCGTTGAATTTTTAATTAATTATATTAAGATCTAGAGTTGCATTATAATATCGTTGATTTGTCCATTAACGGTTCAATGATTTTGATTAATAAATCAATCAGGGTTCGATTATTTTAAATTGATTAAGCATCAAAAAATTTATTAACATATAAACATAATAAATTATATGAATTGCAAAGAGAGTTTCATTCATTCAAAAGTGTCGAAAAATAAACATTATAAATCAAAAATAATTTCAAATAACATATTAAAGGTTGAATCATAATATTTTTTTAATACGACCCTAATTAGAATCATATTATAAATTATATCATATGGAAATTTTAATCCCAAAAGGTTCAATGGTTCAATTTAATAAAAATTATTTGAAAGTCTTAATTAAAACCACCATTGACAAGTTGAACAGCCAAAAATAATAATTTCTCCAATTTCACTTCAATTTTTTTGAGAATTTAATTTATTTTTTGATGACAAAACTTCAAGATTCAAAAAGCGTACATTACATTTTTTTCTTTTTGTTTTTCATATATTTGCATTAAAAATGAGATAATTAATAAAGTGAATATATATAATTATGGAGAATGTAATAAAATGGTAGTATTTTAATAAATTAAAAATGCACATCTTGTAAAATTAATGTTAAACAGTCATTTCTTTTTAGCATGTGGGAAAAAAGCAAAAGCTAAATAAAGTGAAAATGATGGAGTATTATTTTTTCCTTAATTGTTCATGCTTTTTTTTTTTTGTGGAGGGATGTTTAATTACAACTGTAAATATTATTAAAAAAAATTAAATTCGAAAATTTTAATATTTTTAATTGAGTGTTTATTATTAAATTATCTTTGACCATTAAAAAATTATGTTTTATAGTATTTATTTACGGATAAGAATGGCTTCCTGCCTCAACAATTTCAGAACCCATGTCAAAATGTCAATACTAGCTAGATCCAATTTCTTGTTGAAAGGAAAAGGATAGATAATTTCCAAGATTGGTTGGTCTGTAGAGGAAGTAGACCTATTGACGAATAAGTTCTGTAGAAATTTAATGTGGAAATTAATTTAAGAACTCTCCCCCACATGTACTGCACAGTTGAGTTAGGTGGCTGCAGAGCCCACCAACCTTACCAGTTCCATATTTATTTTTTATGGTTTAGCTATTAATTGTACTCGCTGCTTCATCTCAATTTGTCAACAATATGGTTCAGTATTTCTTATTTCTTGCAGACACCAACCATTCTCCCTAAGTTTCCATTTTTTCATATTTATAAAAGGCTAAATATGTAAAACGTCTTCTAAAATTTGTTAAAAATTAAAATTTAATTACTGAAAATTAATTTAATATAATATCACCTTTAATATTTTAAAATTTGTATAATTTAATTTTTAAAATGACGGCTGCTTCAATTTCACTATCTTTCATCTGTTGATCGCTGACGTGGTAATATGAGTGATACGTTGCACTCGTAGATTATATACGTATTTATTGATGTGTCCCTTTTTAGCCATATCATATTCTATATATCAAATTTTAAAATATCGTATGTCATCCATATTATCATGTCGGTACTTTTTTAAAAATAGTGTGATTTTAACAATTATTTGACAAATGGGGATGGTTTTTTGAATAATTGGCAAATGGGAATAAAGGAGTCTATTTCCACAATCATTTGTTGCGGAAATAAAATGGTGGGCCCAACGAAGTAACCAAATGCATGAAATTCCGCATAGAGGTGGAGCCCACATTCTAATTTTGTAATAATGTGTTGCGAAAATGAGATGCATCATCTAAATCATGATTTATATTTTTTTATTTTTGAAATATAATTAATTTTTTTACAATAAAAATATAATATCTAATTACAATCATGATGAAAATAAAATAAATTTGAAAATTATCACATTTTCAATCCGATTATAGCTACAATAGCAATTACTAATTATTTAATTTCTTTCTTTTTTGAGCATCAGTTTCCAATAAAGAAAAAATTCGTAGGATATAAATTCGAAAAATTGTAGTAAAAAGTTAAAAAACGTGTGAAAAATACCCGAAAGGGTCCTACGAATTTTAACTGTACCTTCCAGACATAATTAAAAGGTTATAATTCTGAAAGGGTATAATTATTTATAATTACGTAAAAAAATTAAAAGGTTAAAATTCATAGGACCCTTCCGGACATTTTTCACATATTTTTTAACCTTTTGCTACAATTTTCTGAATCTATATCCTACGAATTTTCTCTTTATTAAAAACCGATACTCAAAAAATAAAGAACTTAAATAATTAGTAATTGGTATTGTAACTACAACTAGATTGAAAATGTTAAAATTTTCAAATTCAATTTATTTTTATCATGATTGTAATTATATATTATATCTTTATTGTAAAAAAAAATAACTACATTTCAAAAATAAAAAAAAAAATTATAAATCATGATTTAGATGATGCATCCCATTTTTGCAACACATTGTTGCAGAACTAGAATGCAGGCCCCGCCTGTATGCGAAATTTGATGCATTTGGTTACTTCGTTGGGTCCACCATTCTATTTTCAAAATAAATGATTGCGGAAATGGACTCCTTCACCTCCATTTGCCAATTATTAAAAAAACACTTCCATTTACCAAATAACTTTTAAAATCACATCATTTTTAAAAAAGTTTCCGTCATATCATAGATTAATATATGAAAGATTGTTAAATTGATAAAATCGTTATTTTAGAAGATAAATTGCTCAAATTTTAAAATAATATTATATCAAATTAAATTTTAGAAATTGAATTGTAAGTTTTGTTAAAATTTAAGTGGTAATTTATATCCTTGGTGTCAAATAGAAGTTTTAAAAATGAGCTGGAACAAAATTTATTTAAATGTTGGCCCAAAGGCCTAAACCCCACTTTTGAGATGGCCCAAAACCTATGCAAGTGAGCGACTTTAATTTCTTTAAAAAAAATAATGATAATCTCACTATGGAATTAGAAATCGTCTTGGAATTATACTTTGCCCGATTGCTTGATAACAATAATGAATCGATTGAGTATTGTCATCTTTAAATTGTTAATTTCGTACAACTTAACAAAAAAATGTTTTAAGTTAGTAAAATACTCATCATAAATATTGCCTTATGATTTTTTTTTTTTTTACTTTTATTTTTTTCTATAACCGCACCTAAAGTCGTAAATTAATAAGGGATATTAGATGCGCTTGATATCTTACTCACGTGCGTGCGGGTGCGGCGACGTTTTATCGGACAGTCTCTCCTTGGATAGCCATCCCGGGCTCATCTTAGTTAGCACTAGCAGCGTGTAAAATTTCACAGTAACGTAATATTTTATCTTTAGGGATACCTAAAAAATCAACCTTTTAATCAATTTTAATTAAAATTACATCGTTTAAAATGTAACGATTGGCTTCATAATCTTTTATTGACATTTGAGTTTGACTTTCTATCAATAAAACTAATGAAAATATTTATTCTTTTAAATAAATTAATTTTTTAGCTTTTCTTTAAAATTTAATATGATTAAAATTTATAATAAGCTTTTCTTATTATTATGACTCATTAGAATTATCTTTTTCCAGTTTTAAAGCTTTTATTTAAATATATAATAAATTTCTTTCATTATTTATGTTGATAAATGATAATATATTTTTATTCAATTTAAAATAAAACACAGATTTTACTATTGACGTTAAAAGTCAATAAAAATAGAATTAAAAGTAAATAATAAATTTTATTTTAAATTAATTTTTGATAAAATCAAATTCTTTTTATATTTAAAAAAAACACTTATTTTATCCAACCAAACAAATTAAATTAAAAT
This sequence comes from Excoecaria agallocha, assembly GCA_037975025.1. NCBI lineage: Eukaryota > Viridiplantae > Streptophyta > Magnoliopsida > Malpighiales > Euphorbiaceae > Excoecaria > Excoecaria agallocha. The sequence goes on along the minus strand of CM075806.1, from coordinate 72,342,317 downwards.
CAAATTATAATTGAAAAATAATGAATTTAAATATCAAATATAAAAAATAGTATATTTTAAAATATTATATTATTTTGAAAATAGTGTTTTATGAGATTCAAATTAATGCAATAAAATATACTTGAATTTGTGCAAAATATTTAAACATATTATAAAACAATTTTATATTTTTAAAATTCTGTTTTTAATATTTAATATTTTAATTAGATATTTATTAATTATAATATTATTTTTAGTTTAAAAACCTTGATAAGATTCATTCAATTTAATTATTAAAAATTTATTATTAATTTTAAATGATACTAATTACCGATTAGAAAAATAAAAAGATTATTTTTAAATAAAAAAATTTGTCATCTTTATTAATTTTAGTGGAGTTACGAATTGAGGGACGTAATTGAAATGAGTCTAAAAGGTTATAAATTGAATTATTACGTATTAAATTGCAGGATTTACTTGTGGAACGAACATTACAATTTTTTTTTTTTTTGGTTTTTAGTTATCCCCTTTTTTTTTCAAATATTTCCGTAATTATCATTATTTTCCATTTCCATTTCTGATTTTTTCCCTCTCTGAAATTCACGCACATTCTCTCTCATTTATCCATTCTTCTACCTCTCGCCGATAACCGCCAAATCTGCAATTCAAAGGAGTATCTCGGTCTGCGCTGCAATCTCCACGCCATTTTTCATCTCTTTTGTCAGGTATGTTTACGAAAGCTGTCTCCAAGTTTATTTTTGCTTAGTAGATCGATTATTTATAGAAATGCTTTTATCGCTATGGCTAGCTTATACTCTGAAATGAATTTTCGCATTTTTTAGAAAATTTTGTCAGGTTTTTTCTTGTGCATATATATATGCGTAATTCATCCTTGTTAAGTTATTCTTGTTCAGCTTAGTGTGCTTCTGTTTCAGTTTAGGAGCCTAAACTAGAGAAACATCAGATTGTTATTTGTTTTCCCCTTTTATAACGCCTCAATGTTAGGGTTAGCTTTGCAGGTTATTGTATTTAGTACCGGATTCTGCATAGCTGAGGTGATGAGATGGGTTACTGTTGAATAAGGTGGGAGTAGTGGGAATGAATCGGCTATACTACTAATGCTAGCTCATCTTAGAAGAAAATTCTCAACTGCGAAACAGAGATATGAATATAAACATTATTGAGGGGCTGAGGACAGGGATGAATCACATCAAAACTAGGATTTAGTTTGCTCTATACTTTTTCTTTTCGGAAACTGGCAATGGTGTGTGTGTCATTGTGTGTGGTTTTGTCTAAGAACTTTAGCTGAAGCTCTTCTTGAAAAAAATTCATGGTTGAGAGGGAGAGGATCAGTTTACTTCTGATGAGTATTGCTGCATGAAGGGATATACATGGAGAGACTCATTTGGTTAGGGAGTTTGTTCAAATTTGACATTTTTCTTTGAGTACTCGTAAATATTTATCTGTTATTTTTTTTTTAACACTCACTTTGCATTGGCTACTTAAGTTATTATTATTTTTTTTTTGAAAAAAAAAAGTTTCTATCATCTACATTGTTTTTTCAGTTGGAACTTCTGTATTTGGGTATTCTGTTCTCTGCCTCTCGTACGCTACTTTGATGGTATAAGTCGAAGATAATTAATCAATAACTGTCATGGACATGGAACTGGAAGTCTTTTGGATGTTAATTTTGGTTTGAGGACCTCAACATTGCCGTGGCATTGTATTCTGGCTCAAGTTTTTGAACAACAAACTTGGCATCTTAGACTTGTCCGAAGTAGATATCTTCAGATATATAAAATTTTTTTTGGTGTTTCAGAATTGTTGTCAAATGTCTGAAGTTGATATGGCAGTCATTAAGCCTGAGGTTTGCTTCTTTGGCTGTTACATGATGTGTTAAATTTTAGTAGTGGTCAATGTCAGGACTTCTCTTAAGCTAAGTTGCTCGTATGTGCATTTTCAGAAGATGGAATCATATATCTGGCTCCAGACTGCAGATGGTTCAATTCAGCAAGCAGAACAAGAGGTTGCCATGTTTTGCCCCATGATATGTCAGGAAATAATACAAAAAGGCCAGGGATCATCCAAGAACAATGCTATATCTCTTCCCCAGCAAGTCAGTCCTGCCACTTTAAACCTAATTCTTGATTATTGCAGGTTTCATCAAGTACCAGGTCGCTCTAACAAGGTTTATTTGCATTCTTAGTTGCCATTGCTGTTTGTTGGCTTTAAATAAATTTCTTTTATGTGCAAGTCAATTTATGGATTTCCATTGAACTCAGTGGTGAGGCCACATGGGAAGGAATTGCCCCCCTTATTTTTTGAATATATATATATATATATATATATATATATATTTATTTATATTTGTGTGTGTGTTAAATTGACAGTTTTGCCCTGTCAAAATTTTGTTTTGACCCCTTTTCCCTCAACTAATTTTTTAAGTTTAAGCATGACATATATTTTTGCCCTCCTTAATTATAAATTCTAGCTTCGCCGCTGATTGAACTGGAAAATTTTCACCTAGCTGTATGACATCTTCAGCAACCTGGATCTCTCCTACTTCAGTTCATAAATTTTTAGATGGTGGCATGCTGTGGATATGCTCAGTTTTGTAAGAAAGCAGCATTTAACTTTGTACTGTTATGTTGCATAGGAGCGCAGGTCTTTTGATGAGAAGTTCTTTAGAACGGATACAAAGAAACTCTGTGAATTGACATCTGCTGCCGACAGTCTCCAGCTGAAGCCTTTGGTTGATCTTACTAGTCGTTCAATTGCAAGAATTATTGAAGGAAAAACCCCTGAGGAGATACGTGAGATATTTCATTTACCTGATGATCTTACAGAGGTGTCTGATGCTTGTGGAACTATGGTTAGATGCAATTTTTCATCTGCTGTTGTTTTAATATGGGATTGCAAATGTAGGAAGAAAAGTTAGAGCCTCTGAAGAATGCAACTGATGATCCACAAATCCGACTTTTGAATCGACTGTATGCAAAGAAGA